>CM037866.1:37411047-37871047 GCA_021292105.1 Anadara kagoshimensis
GAAGTGTGATCAGGGCAGTAGAGTGTAGAAACATTTACAATTGTCAAAGCTAATTAACATAATAAAGCTGCTTTAGACAACAAAGGATATCATTGGAGTTCCTGATTATAACACCTCATAACATTTTACAAGCCTTGTGTTACATTTTCCAAGAAAAATGTCAAATGATGTAGTTTTTAATTCAAATTGGAAAAAAAAAGTTTTGAAATACAACAAGTTGCTTTATGGCATGCTGACAGTTGTTACTATCTTCATTATAAAGATATTGTGGTTTTGGGGAATTTTAGTGATAAAACTGAGAAATTTTAGTACTGTAATTTTTCCTCAGGGAAAACTTAACCTATAGTTGATAGATAATTTAGACAAACATTTATCTCACTATAATGTCAATTTGAGGAGAAAATAAAATCCAAAAATTTAATATCTAATGAAATAATTGTGTATAAATGTTATGGGGTATCATGTGATGAGTGATCTTGGACATCTAAATTACCTGGTGAAGGTGGATGACCATGCCTTACCTTGATATCTGACCCAGATAGTTATACAAGAAACAATAAAACTAGAACTGTCTATTGAGAGCCAAATACCCCTCTGCCCACAAAATCTACAAGAGTTTAATTTTTTCCATGACCTTGACCTTTCCAATATGACATTGATTCAAGGTCATGACACATCTTTGGACCATGAAGATTATGATTCATGTGACAGTCCTCCAAAGCAATTACAAGGTATACCCCAGACAGAATTTTACATGCAGGCACCAACAGACAGATGGGCAGACAGACTGACAGACAGACAGACAGGCATGGTGATTTCTATATAACCCCCTCAAACTAGTTTATGGGGGGGGGGTATAATTAACAAACATTTAACACACCAAAGTGTAAGGATAACAAAGCAATAATGGAATCTAACTTAGACAAGTTTTAAGTTTTATTTACCAATTTTCTGAAGAATGATAAAAGAATTGAATCAAAGAAACTATTGGTATATTGAAGAAAATCATTTTAAAGTCTTTATTTCGAATTAATAAAAGTTTTAAAAGTTTAAAAAACGACAATTTATCTAGTGATATATACATGAATTATACATGAGTAAGTATAAAGTCTGCTATAAATCCTGACATTCCTACACAGAATGATGCTATAGATACAATCCAATGTGTTTTATAATCAATATTATTTACCAGTATAGATAATCACCAGTCTACTACACTATTAGTAACCCATAATACTTGTAAAAAAAAACGTTGTAGAAATTAGGAACATTGTGGCATATATATACTAGCTCATTTTCCTTATGTTTCAGTTCTGAGTTTTCAGATTTCAGATTTTCAATTTTACCTACCATGCAGTATGTTTGATTCAATTGTCTATTGAAAAATCATTTGTGTGAACAAAAATAATGTTTTCCTTTTCAGAAAAATTTCAATCTTATAATAAATATTTTAGACAAACATCGATTATAAATATCATGTGGTACACTGGTGAATGAAGCCACTTTAATGAAGTAAGTCTCAATTTATATCACATGCTAGTAATTGTCTCTGTACAGCAAGGTTAATGTAACAGATACCACATATACAGGTCAGGCCTGTCCAAACTTTAATACTGCTAATACATTAGTTCTAATTCAGAAGCTCATAAAGTAAGTTATATATTGACAGCTCACTGACAGCTGCCATCTATATTGACAGCTCACTGACAGCTGCCATCTATATTGACAGCTCACTGACAGCTGCCATATATATTGACAGCTCACTGACAGATGCCATATATACTGACAGCTCACTGACAGCTGCTATCTATATTGACAGCTCACATCTATATTGACAGCTCACTGACAGCTGCCATATATACTGACAGCTCACTGACAGCTGCTATCTATATTGACAGCTCACTGACAGCTGCCATCTATATTTCATCAGTTTTTCCTTTAATAGATTTCTCTGCTATATCTTGGCCACTCAGCAGCCACATCTTGGGCACTCCGCAGCCACATCTTGGCCACTCAGCAGCCACATCATGGCTACTTGGCAGTCTAGCTTTGACTCCTTTGTGTTAGCTCAGTATTAAACTTTTGACAAACCTGTACTGTATATAACCTGTCCATGCCAGTGTAAATTAGGGTGGAAGTTAAAACAGCAACACATATTATAAGCCATTCAATATTCCAATAGACATGCTTATACATAAAGTTTATAGTTTTCCAGATAATTGTCTGCATCCTTCTGTCCCTCTTAAGTTATAATAAAATGTTCCAAAAATATTGTAAATACCAAATTAAAGGCGTATAAAAACAGAAAAATAAAGTAAAGCCGAAACAGACCATGCCAGCATAATTATGCAAAACATAAAGACATGCTATCTTTTAAAATAAAGGAAATATTGACTACAATACTAACCTGGTTTTTGGTAAATGGTCACAAATTTTTAAATGTGCATATTTTATGACCTTTGACCGATGTGCATCCAAATTTTGGTATGCAACAACACATCATCTCATGTTGGTTTACATTTGTTCCAAGTTTGATCAAAATCCATTCATAGACATGGAAGATATAGATCAGACACTATAGGGAGATATGGCTAGACACACAGATAAGGTGATTCCTACACACACCTTTAACTTTGTCTGCAGGGGTATATAAGTGAGATAGGAGTGGGTCCTCAAACCACACCTCTAGACATTAATTTAAGCCCCCACCCATGGTAGTAGTAAGCTCATAACCTCATTAGTATCAATATGTGCTTGTCATGTCTGAGCTTAATAAGCTAATTCTGTCAGTAAACTACTTGTTGGCTAAGCCAAGTACATGTGTTCCAGGTAAAAGTGAAGTTTACATGTCACAAGTAGGGGCGGGGCAGTGGTGGCCAAGTCAGTCTTCAGACTCGAAGGACTCTAACCACTTTGCCTATAGGTTCATCCCTTGCCAACCCCAAATAACAGATGGGTTTCCCTTGATCAATGTCGGACTCCATAGATTGGGTTGGGTCATTACCAGTATCATGGACTGAGTGGTCGGCAAAATTGCGGCCAAGTGTACAAACACTCTAAACGGTGTGATAAGTTCATACTAGTACAAAACAGATCATAACTACTTGTATAAAACTCACAAACGTGAGTTGAGATTAGTTCCTTGAGATTATCTAGTCAGGACTACCTGAGAGATTGCTGATGCAATGTAAAACCAAATTTAACCAACCAACCAACCAGCCTGCCACCAAGTATAACAGTAATATATATTTATTGTTAATGTGGTTTGTTAAGAATCATCTACATGTGACACAGGGATCCACATTATACAGCATCATCTGAGAACTACTGACACAGGGATCCACATTATACAGCATCATCTGAGAACTACTGACACAGGGATCCACATTATACAGCATCATCTGAGAACTACTGACACAGGGATCCACATTATACAGCATCATCTGAGAACTACTGACACAGGGATCCACATTATACAGCATCATCTGAGAACTACTGACTTGCTGTTTAATTCATTTAGCAGTTATTGTACGATGCTGAAGGGCACATTGTGTGTGAATTATGATGATAAGTATGAAAATTTAATGAAGACCACAAAATGTAGATTGTGTATATAATACTTTTTATTAAGCCTAACAACACAAACAGTAAAGCACATAATTTATAATCATGTTATATAATAGTATAATAAGCCATATATACATGTATTAAGTATATATACTGTATAGTTGTTTAATTCTGCGGGGATAAAATTTCGCGGTTCAGATTGGGAATTATTCACGGGTATAAAATTCCGTGGTGCAGTGGCTGGTATTAACAGTTTTCCGTATGAAATATCTATGTCTACATTTAATGAATGCTACATAAAAGTATTCACTTGGTAATTAATTTTGCAATATAAAGTCAAACCGTGAATATAGCGAAATTAAATCCCCAGTGAATAAAAGTAATTATACAGTATATCTGAAGTATACAAAAATGTAAATCTGATTATAGTCCATCATCTGGGTAGAATATTAGATTAATTTATAGGTGAAAAAATGCTTAATTACAATAATTATAGTGAAAGTGAAATGGTTTATTTGTTTTAAAATTGAAATATAAACATCTACATGCGATATCAGCAATGGGAAGAATACCTTAAATCATTGTCATTATACGCATTACAGCAAAGCTCTCTTAATTATTATGTGTTGATCACATCAAACAAGTAATATTACATTAAATTCTGAAGAGTTCAGGGATGAAGCTTTTATCCTTTGATTTGGGACCAAGCTCGCTTCACAAAAGAAGTTGTAACAGAAAGCTAAAATGTGCAAGGACCAAGACTTATTTTAGTAACCATGGGCTACTGGGATCCTGCTAATCTAAATCATGTGAACGCCAACACGTTTTAAGAGGAATGACCAGGTCCAGACACACAATCTAATTTGATTGTAGTACATGTGTTTCAAAGGGCCATAACTCTACAGATTAAAAGACAAATAATACATTGTCTTATTGTATGGTCATCCCCAAAATCCATACAATAAAGCTGTGTAATAAAATTATATTACACACATGTGATATCACTCACATTTCCTTGGTTAGTGATGTCAGAAGACTGTTGTAGCATATTATGATGTCATACTTTAGACGGTGTGGCTTGTAGTTTTGTAGCCATTTCGGCTGTTCTATTAGAGCCGAGAAAACACTTTTCACATTTGAAAAATGGAGTTTTTCTATATTATACATTAAAACATAATCTTTTGAAGTGGATTACATCCACAAGTTTCTATAAATTCAAAAAGCTGCATGAAAGTACAAAAAATTAACTTTAAAGAGTTCATAACTCTAGAAAACTAAACATTGAAATCAGAAATTGAATGGAATTGAATATTTCTACCATTACCTTTTATGTGAATCACAAACAGCTGTTTTATATAAACTTAAATAACGTACAACCAGACACCATTACTTTATGTATCTCTTTGCCAATATTTTTGGCAGGACAAAATTAAAATGAATTAATTAAGATTTATTTCAAAATTCATATTATGAAAAATGTAAAGAAAAATATGACAAATTAAGAAAATGTAAAAAAGGCAAGTAAATAACAATTTTGCAAATTGAGTAAAAATATAAAACAGAGAAGTTCTGAACACTAATTTACACATTATAATGCCAATATGGTCTGTAAGTTTTTTTTATTTTGATTGTACCGGTAAGTTATGATAGCTGTATCTTTAATTTGACAATAAACAAAATGTGTTTGTATAGTACTGTGTAAGGAAAAAATATTCATGATTTTCACAGTGACTCTTGTACCACAAATAAATCATTTCAGTTTTCTTGTTCCCTCTGTACAGTTATCTAAACAGTGAAATTTTCTTCTTTCGAAAGTGTTTAGAAGATCAAAATTGTGAAAGTTTCCTACCATTAATTTTTCTGCCACCCAACAACTATTTATGTAAAATACACCCGGTAATTGTCAAGATTGTGAGATGTCCACTTGGTACAATCCACGGGCATTTTTAAAATACTTTAATATGTTGATTTAAAATTCAAAACTGTTTTCTGCACTTTTTGCATCTTATTATTTAAATAATCTATTTGGTTAAAAATTAATTTGGTTAAAACAAATTTACCCTCATATTGACACATGATAAAACTTACAGACCATATATATAACAATAAACCACTATGGTTACCACAATAGTAGTTTTTCTTTAATTTTTCCAATTAATTTTTACATAAAGAAAACTGTAATTAATTACAATATAAAATGAAATAACAAAAAAACAAACAAACAACTGATGATAAAAACCAACAAAACGGTCATCAATAAACAACAATACTACCATACAAGTTACTTAGACTGTACCATCATCTATAACAACAAAAAAAAAAAACAAAAAAAAAACCAACATTTCAAATATTGAAACTGTCAGTAAAACTGTCTTAATATAACCCACCCCCAACCACTTAGATTTTATCAAGACCATTGAGTATTCACCTTAATTTGGTATGCAACACATTGTCTCATACCTTACATTTGTGTCCAGTTTGATCAAAATCCATCCAATGATATGGAAGGTATGGAGGGGACACAATATCAATTAAATGATAATAATATTTTATGTGTTTCATTTTTATTATACCCCCCGCTTAAAAAGTGGGGGGTATATAGTGATAGGGGTGTCCGTCCGTCCTTCCGTTACACCTTAGGGTACCTATCTCTTATCTGCAACTCCTCCTAAATCCTTCAATGTATTTTCATGAAACTTTCACACAATCTTTGTGATACAATGTAGATGTGCACCTCTTATTTAAAAATTTGATCTGATGGATTTTTGGGAGGGGGGGGTTATTTTTTGTGAGCTTGTGCCTCACAGTTTTTCTAGTTATATAAGGCTGTAGTTAAGTTTACACCTCAAAACAATGGGATATCCTAATTATATGTGTGAATCAAAGGTTATATACTTGTACACATACATACATATACAGTAAAACCTGCTATAATAACCACCTCTATATAAAGACCACTTGTCTATATAGCAATAACTACTATTATATTAAAACACATTTCATTGGATCTTTTCCAATCACATGACATGTAACAAATTAGATATTTTCCACAAAATTACTGTCAGCATGTGACAACCTCTCCCATCCCAACATAGCCATGTGATAATACTATTAGCAACCGGCGATAACCCAATACAAGGGAGATAACTCATAAAACAGTGTATCATGGTTTGGTAAACAAAAACAATGGTGGCCAGTCGATTTTGCAGTTTGTCAGAGGCGGACTTGCAATTAAGTATGCATGAAACACAAATTGGGCCATCCAAGCTTCAGAGAAAATACTGGAAATGTATCCGATTGAACGGAGAGTGAGGTAAACCTAGATTATTACTCCAAAGCTACTGCAGATATTTAGGCTGATGCACTTAAAAGGATGGTAAAAAGTGTAAACTGGCAACATTTATTTTAAATTTAAATATTGTTTGTGTCATTTTACATGAGAAGCTTTGTTTCAGTGTAATAAAATAATAATTGCCCTCTATAGGTATGTGGACAGCCAGAATTGACACAGATGTCCCTGGGTGACAACCCTTCTGAAGGGTGACAATTCTGGATGTCCATATTCCTAAAATATTATAACCCCTTTATAACCAGCATTTGTTTATAAAGTAAAACCTGCTATAATTATAACCACCACCTCTTTATGAAAACCTCCTGTCCATTTACATTTTTTAAAGGTTTCTATGCTTCTTATTTTAACCATAAGCAACCTCTATATAAAGACCACTTGTCTATAAAATCAACTTTTATAAGGTCCAGATGATTGTCAGAGTTTAACACTGTGGCTGACACGTCTACATGTGGCCTGTCAGCCAATCTGCAGACCTGTCTACAACATATCAATAACAATTGTCACAGTTTAATGTCCACATGTGGCCTATCAGCCATTTTGCAGACCGGATATAAGTCCACTGAGTGGTCCTTATGTACAGGTTTTACTTAGGGCTAGAATGATTCACCGAGAATATAATTCTTTCTTATATTTTTGCTGGGTAATGTTCATTGTTTACGGTTCAGAAATTTTGGTTCAGTTTCAGTCCGATATGTCATTTAGTCTTGCCATTTTCTACTGTTACAAATTAATGTTCTGCAAATTTCATAAAAGTGTATGACCCTAGATATGAC
Source organism: Anadara kagoshimensis (assembly GCA_021292105.1). NCBI lineage: Eukaryota > Metazoa > Mollusca > Bivalvia > Arcoida > Arcidae > Anadara > Anadara kagoshimensis. Next base: position 37,418,740 of record CM037866.1, read on the forward strand.
ATTTTTCAAGCAGCATTCAAGTTTAACTTTCAGAAATTATCATGTTTAAAGCAATATATTGTATCAAAAGTATTGAAAGTCATTTATCGTGATACATATCGAATTGTGAATGGGGTGTATCGTTCTAGCCCTAATTTACCGGGTGTATCGTTCTAGCCCTAATTTACCCTATAATATTTCATAGAAATTGAGTTATAATGTCCTGCATATGTACAAACAAGCATACTATAATAGTATAAGATATAAAAACCAACATGCACCACAAGTAAAAAAAAATCCTCTCAACATTTACCACAACATAAATACGTTAAATAACAGCTAGAAACAGTGATAACAGTGAGAAAATGAAGATGATGATGATGATGATGATGATGAATCATGCATTCATGCAGAATAAAGATTGTCCAATTATACGCAGAGACATATCCATACAACAGACTTGACAACGTTTCTATCTACTGGACGATGTAGAGACTATATAATACACATCCCTATGTTCTGGTCGGTATATACTTATGGCATGCACCACCAATATCTGCAGAAGAAAAAATGAACCACTAGTGACCAGTATGATAAAAGATAATTCAGAAACGTATAAACATAAGAATGAATGAAAATCAAATAAAAAGAGAAAGAACATCTACAAAATAATAATATTCTGATATTTTGTCAGTAGTTCTTTCCTTTTTTTAACAGGAAAAATATCCCAATGGAAATTGGCCTTCTCATAATAAAGGAGATGACATTTTTAAAATTGGGAAAATCCATATGTGACACTGTCTATGTTATAATACTGTCCTTTACATGTGACATTTCCATGGACATTTATACACTTTCATGATTTTTGGTTGCATTATCTGTAGAAATTCTAAAGGGATTATGGGTAGAACATAGGTAGACAAGATCATGACAGCCATATTTGTGGTGACCATGGTGATCTTATAAAGTGACATGAAGCTGTTAAACTGATGCCTATAATAGATTAGTGGATTCCATATGTACTCTGTCAAAATAGGGATATGATCTATACATGCTGAAAGAAAGTAACTACACATGCACCAGAAGCTAAAAATGTCATTTGACTAAAGTCACAAATGGAATTATATTTAATAAATACGCAGTCAAACTTGCTTAAAGACCAGTAAAATTTTATCCCAACGGTTCTTTATTAATGTAATTTAAACCTCTGTATGAGGGTCACCTGCCCATAAAGGTTTACTTTTATTAGCTCCCTTGGGTGATCTTTATTGACAAGTTTGACTGTAAATAGTTCTACTTTGCTGGACTTTTCTGTTACAGAATAAACATTCTGATACCCGTTTCATGCATGAAACTGCAAGTTATGATATGTTGTCAAACCTGTTTATAAAGGTTACCCAAAGGAACCAGTGGCCTTTATGGGCAATTGGTCTTTATATACATGTTCAAATAATATGAATAAAGAACAATTGAGATACTATTTTACTGGCCTTTATAAGCAGGTGGTCCTTATATGGAGGTGACCTTTAAAGACAGGTTGGACTGTACACAGCACACATATAAGCAGGTGGTCCCTATATGGAGGTGACCTTTAAAGACAGGTTGGACTGTACACAGCACACATATAAGCAGGTGGTCCTTATATGGAGGTGACCTTTAAAGACAGGTTGGACTGTACACAGTACATATATAAGCAGGTGGTCCTTATATGGAGGTGACCTTTCAAGGCAGGCTGGACTGTACACAGTATATATATACATTAAGTTTATTATCTAGTCTTATGTTGTAATACAGGTATTGTAATTGAAACCATAAATAGTCACAAAGAATGGATTTAAATACCTGAATGTAGTTGAAAACTTGACTTATTGTATTACAGGTACATTGTAGTAATCAAAGAATTTTAAAGTTATGACAAAATACACTATATCCATCTATATATAGTACAGACTGCAGCCATAGATGACAACCTTATACAAATCTGCATGGCAAATTGCATTCATAGCATTGAAATACTGAAATTTTTACTGTATTGTAAACAATATAAAACATGGTGTGATTTAAATGTATGCTAAAATACTGTTTTATTCTTATAAGTTTGTTTTTTAAATTTGATAACCTTGACACACACTAAAAAGATATTGATTATTTTAAATTGATTTCAATGCAGGACTGAGTCACAGAGTCACAGAGTCACCGAGTCACGTAACATGTTGTATACAATAACCAATATCAGACATATTTAAAATATTTAAATGTTTGTCTCAGGTATTCGTACATAACAGTACAGGTGCACTATTTATTGTTTATCTTGGATACTAGTATGAAACATAACATTACAAGTGTATATCATTTAATGCGTATATCAGATACTGCAGCACACATTGTATGGTTTAGGTACAATTGTATACCATTTAATGTTTGTCTCAGGTATTAGTGCATACCGATACAAATATGATCTTCCCATTAGTTTATAAAACTTAATTTTCCAGATCACAGTTTACTAGGAATATAATTGACCTGTTTCTTTTTGTCATTCCAAGAAATGAATCATTTCTGGGTGGATAAATTTCTTTGTAAAGTAAATTTATGTAAAACAGATTGTGAGGACGATAAGGCAGCAAAGAAGCTAGTTTTTGATGAAATGAATAAGTAATAACAATAAATGATATTGAAATTGTCATTTATTAATGACGAATAAAAAACAATATTTAATATATGAATGGTATAAGCAGTTATACCATGAAATGCAAAAAACATATAATATACATTATGTAAAATTACATAATTGAAAAAGGTGGCGTTGGGTGGCTCGTCCGTGGCAATTTTTGTGTACGCCACCTTTTTGATGTAATGTATTTTAATGTATTATCAAGTTTATTACATATGCTTTATAATATGTAATTTTATTTTTGTTACACGTATTTTCAATTATGTAATTTTACATAATGTATATTATATGTTTTTTGCATTTCATGGTATAACTGCTTATACCATTCATATATTAAATATTGTTTTTTATTCGTCATTAATAAATGACAATTTCAATATCATTTTTGTTATTACTTATTCATTTCATCAAAAACTAGCTTCTTTGCTGCCTTATCGTCCTCACAATCTGTTTTACATAAATAAATATTATTCTCAATAATAAGATTTATGTAAACTGATTTCGAGGCGGTACCTGGGATTGAGGTTGTAGGTGGTCTCGTATTTTACAAAATAATATTGTTATATGACCCCTGGTTTACAACCTTTTGACCAAGATCATCACAGTTTTTGCAGTTAGCTTTTTAGGCCAACCCGCCTCCACCCCAGTCGCCTCCTTTTGTAGTTTTGTTTTACGCCTTATTGTTAATTTATCATTTATGTATTTCTCTCGTTTTAATCATCATTGTCGAATTTTCCGTGCTATGCACTTCTTATAGTATTGTCATTTTATTATATGTGTTTTGTTTTGCACGACACTTTATTTTCGTCTTATGTACCCTTATAGTATTATTAACTTTAGCGCATATATTTTATAATACTTACTACAATGTACTACGTAGTTTTATAGCATTGTTATTTTTTTTTTTTATATATATATATACATGTGTGCCAGTATTAATGTTGTTCCCGCGTTTTATTAAATAGCGGGAAAATAATGTATGTTAAGGCACGGGTTATACGTATATATAAAGGAGTGATTATGTTGTAAACCAATGGGTGTACGTGTTTTTGAACACGTGATTGGCTGTCGGGTACATGTATCTCACTTTCTAGCCGTTCGTTAACGGTGATAGACTTAACTTAAAATTTTTATTAGGTTTCTATTAATGCTACGTTATATTAGTAGCTATTTTCTGTCACGGTTTTCCAGAGTATTTTTCTGCTTAAATTTGCAGTTTATCTCTGGTTTTTTATCCAGACAGTTTGTGTTCATTTCATTTATGCATTAGTGTTTTGCATTTTGTGTGTGTTTTTGTATTTTTTACGCACTTATGAAATTGTCATATAGGACATAGATTATATTATTTCTCCTGTTTTTTATAAGATTATGTATTTCTACTGTTTTTTTCATAAATTCGCGGTCTATCCACTATATTATGGCAATTTTTGTGTACGCCACCTTTTTGATGTAATGTATTTTAATGTATTATCAAGTTTATTACATATGCTTTATAATATGTAATTTTATTTTTGTTACACGTATTTTCAATTATGTAATTTTACATAATGTAAATTATATGTTTTTTGCATTTCATGGTATAACTGCTTATACCATTCATATATTAAATATTGTTTTTTATTCGTCATTAATAAATGACAATTATGTTTTTTGCATTTCATGGTATAACTGCTTATACCATTCATATATTAAATATTGTTTTGAAATAAAATGGTTGCTAGATGTAGAAAATAACCGGTACAAGATGTAACATGAATACACATGTATGCATATATATGTACGAATATGGGTAAACAAGAAAGAGAACTGTTCATGTATTGTGGAATCTGTGGAAAACTGCGCAACGGAACTAAGCAGGTATTTCCTCATGATTGTCTTGTTTGTCGGATAAATGTACACCATCGTGCGGATCCAAGTATGAAAATGTCACATCCCAGGAACTATTGTGATGCCAGAAATAAATGGAAGAATCCGGATTGTCTGTTGACCACGCAGCCAGTAAATTGTTCGAACTCACAACACGACCGTTGTAGCGACTGTCAGTAGCCCATAGCTAACAATGGAGTAATTGTCCTATAATAAAGCGACGAATCCCAACACCGTGTCGCAAGAATTGTGCAAACGAAGTGATCTGTTGACACAGAGAAACTACTACAAAGCATGGATCACACAAGTCAGTCATTACCACCGATCTGTAAGAAAACAATGTCCGATGGAGATGAAAATTGGGTCAATAAACGGTCATTGGCGAATGTTCGAACTTTGAGACCGCCCCTGGATCACGTTGTTACAGTGTAATGGGATCTGTACAATCAACGATTTGCATCTGCAGGGATATTATCCATGTGAGACGTCGAATAAAACTATGTCACATAAGCACCACTTCCAATGGTTGATCATCTGAAGACGTCCGTAATAAACTCATACCGAACAAGTTTGTAAACAAAGACGAACTTTGATAGTGGTCATAACACATTCCAATGTCGTGACGTCACAACTCCAAAATAACATTTTCTCCGATAATTCGTAAATCCATTAAAACGAAAAGTAAATGGAGCTGTGAAATTTAACATTTTCCTGGAGAAAGTTCTTAACTCACCAATATAATAATGCAAAACGTGAAACGGGACTTAAAAACTATGTATATTTGGCCTAAAAAGCTAACTGCAAAAACTGTGATGATCTTGGTCAAAAGGTTGTAAACCAGGGGTCATATAACAATATTATTTTGTAAAATACGAGACCACCTACAACCTCAATCCCAGGTACCGCCTCGAAATCAGTTTACATAAATCTTATTATTGAGAATAATATTTATAAAAGTCAATTAATCAGTTTCTTGGTAAAATAAAATGATTAATATGACTAAAATAAAACAACCCAGGACTGATATATATATATATATATATATATATATATATAGAGTCAGACCTAGATGTATATCTATAATTTTTTCAGTCAGATTTTTTAGTTATAAAAGATGTTTTGGGTTATATTGAGGTCTACTGATATAACAGATTTAAGGACTTCAAAATACAGAAAACGAAGGGACATTATTATAAGGTGTTTCTAAGGCAATAACCATGTTAGCAAGTTATTGAGGGGCATTATAACAAGGTTTTACTGTGGCCATATGTGAGGTGGTGGTGTTATCGAGGGGCATTATAACAAGGTTTTACTGTGGCCATATGTGAGGTGGTGGTGTTATCGAGGGGCATTATAACAAGGTTTTACTGTGGCCATATGTGAGGTGGTGGTGTTATCGAGGGGCATTATAACAAGGTTTTACTGTGGCAATATGTGAGGTGGTGGTGTTATCGAGGGCATTATAGCAAGGTTTTACTGTGGCCATATGTGAGGCGGTGGTGTTATCGAGGGGCATTATAACAAGGTTTTACTGTGGCAATATGTGAGGTGGTGGTGTTATCGAGGGGCATTATAACAAGGTTTTACTGTGGCAGTATGGAAGGTGGTGGTGTTATCGAGGGGTATTATAACAAGGTTTTACTGTGGCAGTATGTGAGGTGGTGGTGTAATCGAGGGGCATTATAACAAGGTTTTACTGTGGCCATATGTGAGGTGGTGGTGTTATCGAGGGGCATTATAACAAGGTTTTACTGTGGCAATATGTGAGGTGGTGGTGTTATCGAGGGCATTATAGCAAGGTTTTACTGTGGCCATATGTGAGGTGGTGGTGTTATCGAGGGGCATTATAACAAGGTTTTACTGTGGCCATATGTGAGGTGGTGGTGTTATCGAGGGGCATTATAACAAGGTTTTACTGTGGCAATATCTGAGGCGGTGGTGTTATTGAGGGGCATTATAGCAAGGTTTTACTGTGGCCATATGTGAGGTGGTGGTGTTATTGAGGGGCATTATAGCAAGGTTTTACTGTGGCAATATCTGAGGCGGTGGTGTTATTGAGGGGCATTATAGCAAGGTTTTACTGTGGCCATATCTGAGGTGGTGGTGTTATCGAGGGGCATTATAACAAGGTTTTACTGTGGCAATATCTGAGGTGGTGGTGTTATCGAGGAGCATTATAACAAGGTTTTACTGTGGCAATATCTGAGGCGGTGGTGTTATCGAGGGGCATTATAGCAAGGTTTTACTGTGGCCATATGTGAGGTGGTGGTGTTATCGAGGGGCATTATAGCAAGGTTTTACTGTGGCCATATGTGAGGTGGTGGTGTTATCGAGGGGCATTATAACAAGGTTTTACTGTAGTTTAACAATTTTACTTTAATTAACAGTCACACTTTTACTGCATGTGTACAAAGTATATACTGTCAACATATTTAATTTCGTGTGTATTTATTTTTGTGGTAAAGGAAATTTAGACATATCCGCGTAGTTAAATTTTCACATTTTTGAAATATGTACTATTATAAAACAGTAAACATTATATAATTTCATTAATTTTCACACAAAACAAACGACTTTGAATAAGCTAAAATTAGTACACTGTAAAACCAATATGTTTACAGTATACAAAGGTACTTATAGCTATTGTTGATATCATTAGTTCAAAATTAGGTTTTTTTTCAGTTTTTTCTCAACCAAATTTTAGAGCGTATATATACAATGCAATTAAAGCTTGACTCATCAAAGCAATAAATTATTCTTTATAGCGTTTTATACAGTCCAGGGCTGACAACATTGGCAAGATACAAGTTACATTGCACAGAAAGTTTTAACAATTACACATGTAGCTGTATTATATACAAATATGAGTACTGTAGTTAACACCTAAGACAAACTACAGATGGTCTTGAATATCAGTTCAATTCCTATATCAATTGTCTATGTGAAATACTGTTTTCTATAAGAACTAGAGAGACAATCCATATTACATGTAGTTGTCTGTGTAGTAGAAATATAACACATAGAAGAACAGAACTGACTGATGACAAATATCCCAGTATAATAAATGGTCAGTTCCAATTTCATTGACACTTCTAACAACATTAAAAACAAATTGCCACCTCTAAAATATACCCTTTGTCAATGCAATAAAATAAACCTTACACAAAAAGAAGCTTTAAGGCTTAAATAATATCAAAATCAAATGTATGTGATAGTGATTTTGTTAATTTTTTAAAGACTACCTTCTGCCTTCAAGATAAGCAAAATTGAAGTTTCAAAATATTGCAAACTGTTGTAAACTGCATTATAACATGCTTGTAATAGATAAGATACACATTGTAAATATGTTATATTGTGATAATATCTGGAATTTTGTAGTTATAAATGAGAACTAGATAGATTTAATTTACTAGTGTATCACTGTTACTTTGTGAATTATTTGTAGCAAAACTGGGAAATTAGTTATTTTTTCCTAGTAAAAACTACCTGTATTTGGTAGTCATTTAAGTTAAACAAAATCACTGCCTCATAACCATAAATCTATACAAATTTGACCCTGTAGTTTTAGAGAAAATGATTAAAATGTAAAAAAAAAGTTGACATATGACACATGACAATGCATGACAAACAAGGAACAGTACACCATCACAATACCTCATCTGGACCTTCAGCTCAGGTGAGCTAAAATTGGTAGTTACGTCAAAATATACTAAATGTAAATACTTAAACGATGTTTATGTAAATGTTTGGATAAATATATACAAGAAAGCTTACTAGTGGAATACAATTTTTACAAATGCAATGGGACAGAGAAGTGAATATGATACATCAGGAAAAAATATGATGAATACATGAATAGAATCAAATAATCCGTTATGTACTGTACAATTTTGTTCTTAAAAGCTTGCAGTAAACAAATCTAAGCACCTGGAGTGATCTTGAAGGAATTCACAGATGGAAATTTAAGGTGCTCCTAAGAAAACAATGGAGGGATTTACAGAACTGACCTACACATTATTTAAATAGGCTAAAATTCACTTGATGAAGTTAAAATGCACATGATGACTTTCCACACATTATAATCATAAAAATCACATCTATTTCTATCATATCTATATCACAAATCACCAAGGTAATAAAACACTTTCTCATATTCTGACGCTGTCATGACTACCATCGTTGTCATAACAACAACATATCAGTAACAGACTTTGATAACAATAATTCATTCCAATTAATTAGCAGAGATATCATATTTCAGTATTTACAATTAGTTTTGGTATTTTTAGATTTATGCCATTTACAATATTTATATCACAAAACATCAGATGGTTAGACAAATAATTTCTGGAATAAATTCAGGATTTCAAAGATATATAGATATATATATATATATGACATGGCTCAAAGTGACTTGCTTAATCTAGGCACCAGTATGGTTCCTTATCAAACATTTTTTGGGTAATGAAACTATAAAAAAATTTCCTGGAAGGTCTGGGGAACAACATGCAAGCATGTGACAAATGAATTACTTATTGGTCATTAAAACACTACTTTTAAAGAGTAGTACACTAAACGCTCTAACTAATCAAAGTCAAATTTTGATGATGGAAACTTTGGTAACCAAATTGGCAACTTTTACCCCCCCCCCCCCCCAAAATGGTCACAAAATCAAATGTTTTTGTTGCCATGGTGTCTATTTTAGTCACAACTTTGAGCCCTGTTTGATGTATGTTTAGGTTTAAACATCAGTGATGTAGCTGCATGATAATTATATGATATTATAATATAGTTATAATTATGTAACTTTATATAATGATTAAAAAATACATTTTATATGAACATTAATTAAAATTAACATAAAAATTCCCAGTGTTAAACACTTTATATCAATAAGAATATAATACTTTATCATTATTATTATACTAAAACATTTCACTAAAAGCCAAGGACCCCAAAATACTTCATAAAAACAAATAACAATAAAGACACTAAAATTGAACAAAGAGCCTGCGAATCTTCAGGAAAAAGACAAGTCAAGGACCCCAAAAAGTTCAGAAATTAACAAACAAAGGCATGCCAAGGACCCACAAATCGTCTGGACCATAACAAACAAAGACAAGCCAAGAACCAACAATACTAAAAGCAACATATAAGAGATTTAATGAATAACAACAAAAGCCAATAGACATATTTATAGACATATAAAATGTAATCTTTAGCATAACCAACAACCACATGCAAGAAGGCATACAATATAATATAACAGACATAATTACTTGAGCTAGCTAGGGATAGGTGTATTGTTAATGATAAAATATTTCAATTAAACTCTTTATAACAATAATAGTCCAAGAGATCATGGACATTTTGAAGAATCTGAAATCTAAAACTTTTATTTTTTCCAAAAATAAAATAAAAATTTGCACAATTTTTTCTATAAAAGATGTTTAAGATTGAAAAATCCAACACAAGTTGATGCATAAAAAATTGGTTTTCAATAACTACAGACATTTTCCTATAAGAAATAACCTTCAGACCTTTTGGCCTCGTTCACCTGGATTTTTAATACATGATCTCTTAGACTAATATACAAAGCTGTCGATCTGGATATTATTTCTGTATATATGGAATTAAGTAATTACTAGATTAGAGAGTAAAGTCATCAATGTTTCTGTAACAAAGTGCTTTTCCAAGACAAGGCTGTTAGCCCTGCGATTTATGCCTAACCTGTAGGCACACATGTGCTCTGACCAGGGACTTTATGGATCAAGGTTTCCAATCTTTAGATAACCTCCTGACCAAGGCTATAATTAATCAATATCTGCCTGTATTATTTTGATTTTGAAAATAAAAGAGTAATTTGAACTAAATTTGCTCTTCATTTGTAAACTTCTAGCCTCTGAAATTTACTGGCTAATATCAAAATATTACTGCTCCTTTATTATAATACAAAACTAGATTCATATATTTTTACTGTGATGATAAGCAAGTTGGTAGATACTGTAAGACATTACAACAAGGTTTTACATATCTATGACCAGGGAACCATTTTAGAGAAATGCAATATGGCAATATTTTTTAATTTCAGACAAAAATTGTATAACTTGTATTTCATTAACAATTGAAACCTGTCTGTTCAATAATTGGGCATACTCAAAAATATATTTCATATGAATCAAAGTACTGAAGCGCTGAGAGATAGGACAGACGACTCAACACCTGAGGTAGGATAAGAGCTAGCAAGCGACGGATGTTGTATAGTTTTTGTAATATATGAATAATTTGCATGCTAAGGAGATCAAGATATTCCAATTATCCTGCAGTAGTATGAACTAATAAAGGTATAAATGCTACAATCATACACACGACTGAAAGAGTTATACACACGACCGACCAAGGCCTCGACTGTTACTGTTATGATTTTTCTGAAAAAATTAAAAGTCAAAACATTACTTATAAAGATGCTGATCTCTAATGTACATTAAAACATAGTAACTGACCATCTGTAACACTTCAGTCAAAGACCATACTAAATGACCCTTTCATCAACTTTCGTTTTTTGTTTCATCTTTAGTAATTTCTGGTTGGTAATCACATGGTACTGATATATGACTTAAAGCAATGAATGACACAGAAATTATATTGGAGCTGTTTATTTAATTTGTCATTATCAATATGTCTTTGCAGGGCTCAAAGTTGCGACTAAATTAGGCACAATGGCGACCAAATTTTTTCCATTGGCGACAAATTTTTACTCAGAAGTCGCCAATATGGTTTGTCGACTGCTTTTTCAGAGGATCTAAATTCTCCATCATCGCCAATTCCGTTTTTCTATTTGTGTTTTACATATTGACAAACTGTTTCCTGCACTCCTCGGTCAGCCTCCTGGCTTATAGAGGGAATCTTTCATATGTATATTATACTGTATGCCAAGTAGAACAGTAATCGTGTAATCAATGTGTATTGATAGTTTTTTCAAGGCTCCAAAAATCAAAGTCACTTTCAGCCCTGCCTTGATGCATTTGGTAAAATATAGTCAATGTAAAAGTATGGTATGATATGGTAGATACACTTCTATATATTATTGCGTGATAACTAGTTTATTTTTCAAGTAAACATTCCGAATGAAGGCACAAGCAGAAAATAATGAAAATGTGTTTAACATTTTTAATTATACACACATATATATATACATGTGTGTGATATCTTAAATCAATTCAGAGACAATAAGCACATCACAACAGTTTTGCTATACCTAGAATCCTCAGTCAAATCTCACTTTTACTTCTATATACACAAGTTAACATACTGCTACAGATCAAGAACAAGAAGGACTAGGTGTGATGTCCTCTATTACAAGATGGCATGCTGAACTCAAAATATCATTCTATAAACTCCATAATGATAGTGACACAACAGTGATAGCATACACAGACAATATATATTGCCTTGGTAATAAAAAACTTATTGGAAACAAAATGGTGTATGTATAATATTAACAAAGATCCAATGATTAAAATATATATGATATAACAAGCAAAATAACATGATCTACCAACTATATGGCACAACATCAAGCACATAAATCAAGGTCCATTGGCAATATGGCACAACAGGCAAACAAACAAACAAGGTCCATTGAAAATATGGCACAACAGGCAAATACTGTAACACGATCCATTAACAACATTGCAAAACATAAACAAACATTCAATTTTTGATAAAATCAATGGCTCAAAGACCTCGCCTAAGTACCTGCAATACACTGAGAACATTTCACCCCTCCCATGGACCAGGATTCGCTGTCAACATTCTGTTTATGAAGTCTTACAGGTGCAGATTCAAGAGGGGTGTGCAACCAAAAATTGTCCAAATTTATATACACTGATTTATTTTTTTTTGGTATTAAAGACAGAAATTTTCTTAAATTTTAAGTTCCCCAAAATTAGAATTTTTCTAATCCAAGCAGAGATTGGAGATGATTCTTAGGCTTGAGGACTGGACATGAGACCATGACTAAGCCTCACCTCCTGACAGGGGATCATGACCAGGCCTGAGGACTTGATGAGGTCCAACTACTAGACCTGATGACGCACAGAGGATCATGACCAGGCCTGAGGACCAAAAGGGGGAGGGCATGATCACTCCTGAGGACCTTTATAATATTTCAATTTCATTTTAATCATAAACTGTTTTTGTGCTGGTCCTCCCTAGATCTGCACCTGTTACTATCTGTGTTATTATTTATATTAAAAGATCAATTCTTAAGCTTTCATTTTATGATATTTTAAGCTTTAGTAACCTTACATCAAAGTCTGCCTTAATTACTAATCAAAGCACTGAGAGTACTGAACGTAGGAAAGTCATGACGGTGATGGTGGGGCTTAATTAATTAAAATTTTCAGAGTAGATTTGAAGCATAAATTTGTACTGACAATAATAGGTCATAGAAACCCTCATAAAAATGTTGTTTTAATTTTATCTACGCATTTCTGTTTTTTTTTTTGTCTGAATGTTTCTTGAATGTATTTTTTGTTAATTTTAGAAAGAATTCAGAATTTTCAGATAAAAATCAAAATACAGAAATCAGTGTCCAGAAAAATTCACACTAAAGTTAAGTGTAAGAATAAATCACAATGAATTCAAATATTCTCAGAAATTTTCATAAAAAATTCATGATTTTCTTTCATTAGGGTTAAGATTCTTTTTCACAACCACACACACAAGTGTTCTCAAATCAAAATTGTAACCACACACGTGTACGTTTCTTTAAAATTTGTAATACATTAGTACAAAACAACTTGATCTTGACCTTAATATGACGTGTGACCCCTAATAATTAGCACTTTATATATAATTATCAATAAAAGAGGGCTATCAAATCTTCAAAACAAAATAAACAGAAATTTTTGTATATAAGAGAGTGTTGGTGCCCCAATGAAGGAGGGGGTGAAACTGAATATGCTAAATGAGTATTGGTGCCCCTCTTTTCAGCAGGTGCCCCCTCCCCCCTCCTCCCACTCTCAGTGAAGAATGAATGGTGAGAAAAGGAAGAGACTGGGTATAGCATGCTAATAGAATGTCATCATAAAATGGAAGTTTAGAATTGTCTCTTTTATAAACTGTTTAAGCATTTTGAGTTGATTTCAGAGTTTCCTTTTCTCCATTGGTCTTTGTTTCCGATTGTTGTCCATCTCCGTCCAAGGTGTTATCTACAGAAAGTAACCAAATTAACTAATACCAGTATCTAGTCTGACAATATATGCGAGTTCACAAGTGTACCCTGGCAAGGTTACAGGGCTCACAAGTGTACCTTAACACTGTAACAGGGTTCACAAGTGTACCTCAACACTGTAACAGGGTTCACAAGTGTACCTCAACACTGTTACAGGGTTCACAAGTGTACCTCAACACTGCAACAGGGTTCACAAGTGTACAACACTGTAACAGGGTTCACAAGTGTACCTTAACACTGTAACAGGGTTCACAAGTGTACCTTAACACTGTAACAGGGTTCACAAGTGTACAACACTGTAACAGGGTTCACAAATGTACCTCAACACTGTTACAGCGTTCACAAGTGTACCTTAACACTGTAACAGGGTTCTCAATTGTACCTCAACACTGTAACAGGGTTCACAAGTGTACCTCAACAATGTAACAGGGGTGACAAATGTACCTTAACACTGTAACAGGGTTCACAAGTGTACCTCAACACTTACAGGGTTCACAAGTGTACCTTAACACTGTAACAAGGTTCACAAGTGTACCTTAACACTGCAACAGGGTTCACAAGTGTACCTTAACACTGTAACAGGGTTCACAAGTGTACCTCAACACTGTAACAGGGTTCACAAGTGTACCTCAACACTGTAACAGGGTTCACAAGTGTACCTTAACACTGTAACAGGGTTCACAAGTGTACCTTAACACTGTAACAGGGTTCACAAGTGTACCTTAACACTGTAACAGGGTTCACAAGTGCACAACACTGTAACAGGGTTCACAAGTGTACCTCAACACTGTAACAGGGTTCACAAGTGTACAACACTGTAACAGGGTTCACAAGTGTACCTCAACACTGTAACAGGGTTCACAAGTGTACCTTAACACTGTAACAGGGTTCACAAGTACACAACACTGTAACAGGGTTCACAAGTGTACCTTAACACTGTAACAGGGTTCACAAGTGTACCTTAACACTGTAACAGGGTTCACAAGTGCACAACACTGTAACAGGGTTCACAAGTGTACCTCAACACTGTAACAGGGTTCACAAGTGTACAACACTGTAACAGGGTTCACAAGTGTACAACACTGTAACAGGGTTCACACGTGTACCTCAACACTGTAACAGGGTTCACAAGTGTACCTCAACACCGTAACAGGGTTCACAAGTGTACAACACTGTAACAGGGTTCACAAGTGTACCTTAACACTGTAACAGGGTTCACAAGTACACAACACTGTAACAGGGTTCACAAGTGTACCTTAACACTGTAACAGGGTTCACAAGTGTACCTTAACACTGTAACAGGGTTCACAAGTGCACAACACTGTAACAGGGTTCACAAGTGTACCTCAACACTGTAACAGGGTTCACAAGTGTACAACACTGTAACAGGGTTCACAAGTGTACCTCAACACTGTAACAGGGTTCACAAGTGTACCTCAACACAGTAATAGGGTTCAAAAGTGTACATTTCTTTTAAATTTGTAATACATTAGTACAAAACAGCTTGATCTTGAACTTAATATGATGTGTGACCCCTAATAATTAGCACTTTATATATAATTATCAATAAAAGAGGGCTATCAAAACTTCAAAACAAAGTAAACAGAAATTTTAGTATATATAAGAGAGTGTTGGTGCCCCAATGAAGGAGGGGTGAAAACAATATGCTAAATGAGTATTGGTGCCCCTCTCTTCAGCAGGTGCCCCCTCCTTCCCCCCCTCCCACTCTCAGTGAAGAATGAATGTGAGAAAAGGAAGAGACTGGGTATAGCATGCTATAAGAATGTCATCAAAATGGAAGTTTAGAATGTTTCTTTTTTAAACTGTTTAAGCATTTTGAGTTGATTTCAGAGTTTCCTTTTCTCCATTGGTCTTTGCTTCCGATTGTTGTCCATCTCCGTCCAAGGTGTTATCTACAGAAAGTAACCAAATTAACTAATACCAGTATCTTGTCTGACAATATAAAAGAGTTTACAAGTGTACCCTTGCAGGGTTACAGGGCTCTCAAGTGTACCTCAACACAGTAATAGGGTTCAAAAGTGTACCCTGACACTGTTACAAGGTTCAAAAGTGTACCTCAACACTGTTACAAGGTTCACAAGTGTACCTCAACACTGTAACAGTGTTCACAATTGTACCTCAACACTGTAACAGGGTTCAAAAGTGTACCTCAACACAGTAATAGGATTCACAAGTGTACCTAAACACTATTACAGGGTTTAAAAGTGTACCTCAACATTGTAACAGTGTTCACAAGTGTACCTCAACACTGTAACAGGGTTCACAAGTGTACCTCAACACTGTAACAGGGTTCACAAGTGTACCTTAACACTGTTACAGGGTTCACAAGTGTACCTCAACACTGTTATAGGGTTCACAAGTGTACCTTAACACTGTTACAGGGTTCACAAGTGTACCTCAACACTGTAACAGGGGTCACAAGACCTCAACACTGTTACAGGGTTCACAGTGTACCTCAACACTGTAATAGGGTTCAAGTGTACCTTAACACTGTTACAGGGTTCCACAATTGTACCTCAACACAGTAACAGGGTTCACAAGTGTACCTCAACACAGTAATAGGGTTCAAAAGTGTACCCTGACACTGTTACAAGGTTCAAAAGTGTACCTCAACACTGTTACAGGGTCATAAGTGTACCTCAACACTGTAACAGTGTTCACAATGTACCTCAACACTGTTACAGGGTTCACAAGTGTACCTCAACACAGTACAGGGTTCACAAGTGTACCTCAACACTGTAATAGGTTCACAAGGTACCTCACACTGTAACAGGGTTCACAAGTGTACCTCAACACTGTAATAGGGTTCACAAGTGTACCTTAACACTGTTACAGGGTTCACAATTGTACCTCAACACAGTAACAGGGTTCACAAGTGTACCTCAACACAGTAACAGGGTTCACAAGTGTACCTCAACACTGTAATAGGGTTCACAAGTGTACCTCAACACTGTAACAGGGTTCACAAGTGTACCTCAACACTGTAATAGGGTTCACAAGTGTACCTTAACACTGTTACAGGGTTCACAATTGTACCTCAACACAGTAACAGGGTTCACAAGTGTACCTCAACACAGTAACAGAGTTCACAAGTGTACCTCAACACTGTAATAGGGTTCACAAGTGTACCTCAACACTGTAACAGGGTTAACAAGTGTACCTCAACACTGTAATAGGGTTCACAAGTGTACCTCAACACTGTTACAGGGTTCACAAGTGTACCTCAACACTGTTACAAGGTTCAAAAGTGTACCTTAACACTGTAACAGGCTTCACAAGTGTACCTTAACAATGTTACAGGGTTTACAAGTGTACCTTTAACACTGTAACAGGGTTCACAAGTGTACCTCAACACTGTAACAGGGTTCACAAGTGTACCTTAACACTGTAACAGGGTTCACAATTGTACCTCAACATCGAACAGGGTTCACAATTGTACCACAACACTGTAACAGGGGTCACAAGGGTTCACAATTGTACCTCAACACTGTAACAGGGTTCACAGTTGTACCTCAACACTGTAACAGGGTTCACAAGTGTACCTCAACACTGTAATAGGGTTCACAAGTGTACCTCAAAACAGTAATAGGGTTCAAATGTGTACCTCAACACTGTAACAGGGTTCACAATTGTACCTCAACACTGTAACAGGGTTCACAATTGTACCTCAACACTGTACAGGGTTCACAATTGTACCTCAACACTGTAACAGGGTTCCACAAGGGTTTCACAATTGTACTAAACACTGTAACAGGGTTCACAATTGTACCTCAACAACTGTAACGGGTTCACAAGTTGTACTCAACACTGTATAGGGTTCACAAGTGTACATCAAAACAGAATAGGGTTCAAATGTGTACCTCAACACTGTAACAGGGTTCACAAGTGTAACCTCAACACAGTAATAGGGTTCAAAGTGTACCTCACACTGTAACAGGGTTCACAGTTGTACCTAAACTGTAACAGGGTTCACAATTGTACTCAACACTGTAACAGGGTTCAAAATTGTACCTCAACACTGTGACAGGGTTCACAAGGGTTCACAATTGTACCTCAACACTGTAACAGGGTTCACAATTGTACCTCAACACTGTAACAGGGTTTCACAAGTGTACCTCAACACTGTAATAGGTTCACAAGTGTAACTCAAAAAGTTATTAGGGTTCAAATGTGTACTCAACACTGTAACAGGGTTCACAAGTGTACCTCAACACAGTAATAGGGTTCAAAAGTGTATCTCAACACTGTAACAGGGTTCACAATTGTACCTCAACACTGTAACGGGGTTCACAATTGTACCTCAACACTGTAATAGGGTTCACAAGTGTACCTCAACACTGTAATAGGGGTCACAATTGTACCTCAACACTGTAACAGGGGTTCACAATTGTACCACAACACTGTAACAGGGTCACAAGTGTACCTCAACACTGTAACAGGGGTCACAAGTGTACCTTATCACTGTAACAGGGTTCACAATTGTACCTCAACACTGTAACAGGTCACAATTGTACCTTAACACTGAACAGGGTTCACAAGTGTACCTCACACTGTAACAGGGTTCACAATTGTACTTTAACACTGACAGGGTTCACAATTGTACTTTAACACTGTAACATGGTTCACAATTGTACCTTATCACTGTAACAGGGTCACAATTGACCTCAACACTGTAACAGGGTTCACAATTGTACCTTAACACTGTAACAGGGTCACAAGTGTACCTCAAAACAGTAACAGGGTTCACAGTGTACCACAACACTGTAACAGGGGTCACAAGTGTACCTCAACACTGTACAGGGTTCACAATTGTACCTCAACACTGTAACAGGGTTCACAATTGTACGCCAACACTGTAACAGGGGACAAGGGTACCTTAACAGTAACAGGGGTCACAAGTGTACTCAACACTGTAACAGGGTTCACAAATGTACCTCAACACTGTAACAGGGTTCACAAGTGTACCACAACACTGTAACAGGGGTCAACAAGTGTACCTCAACACTGTAACAGGGTTCACAATTGTACCTCAAACACTGTAACAGGGTTCAGAATTGTACCGCAACACTGTAACAGGGTCACAAGTGTACCTTAACACTGTAACAGGGGTCAAAGTGTACCTCAAACACTGTAACAGGGTTTCACAAATGTAACCTCAACACTGTAACAGGGGTCACAAGTGTAACTTAACACTGTAACAGGGTTCACAAGTGTACCTCAACACTGTAACATGGTTCACAATGTACCTTATCACTGTAACAGGGTTTCACAAGTGTACCTTAACACTGTAACAGGGTTCACAATTGTACCTCAACACTGTAACAGAGTTCACAAGTGTACCTCAACACTGTAACAGGGGGTCATAGTGTACCTCAACACTGTAACATGGTTCACAATTTGTACCTTATCACTGTAACAGGGTTCACAAGTGTACCTTAACACTGTAACAGGGTTCACAATTGTACCTCAACACTTTAACAGAGTTCACAAGTGTAGCTTAACACTGTAACAGGGGTCATAAGTGTACCTTAACACTGTAATAGGGTTCACAAGTGTACCACAACACTGTAATAGGGTTCACAAGTGTACCTCAACACTGTACAGGGTTCACAAGTGTACCTTAACACTGTAATAGGGTTCACAAGTGTACCACAACACTGTAACAGGGTTCACAATTGTACCTTATCCTGTAACAGGGTTCACAAGGGTACCTTAACAATGTTACAGGGTTCACAAGTGTACCTCAACACTGTAACAGGTTCACAATTGTACCTTAGCACTGTAACAGGGTTCACAAGTGTACCTTAACACTGTAACATGGTTCACAATTGTACCTTAACACTGTAACAGGGTTTCACAATTGTACTTTAACACTGTAACAGGGTTCACAATTTACTTTAACACTGTAACAGGGTTCACAATGTATCTTAAAATGTAACAGGGTTCACAATTGTAGGGCAAACACGTAACATGGTTCACAAGTGTACCTCAACACCGTAACAGGGTCACAAGTGTACCTCAACACTGTAACAGGGGTCACAAGTGTACCTCAACACTGTAACAGGGTTCACAAGTGTACCTCAACACTGTTACAGGGTTCACAAGTGTACCTTAACACTGTAACAGGGTTCACAAGTGTTCTTCAACACTGTAACAGGGTTCACAAGTGTACCTCAACACTGTAACAGGGTTCACAAGTGTACCTTAACACTGTAACAGGTTCACATTGTACCTCAACACTGTAACAGGTTTCACAATGTACCACAACACTGTAACAGGGGTCACAAGGTTCACAATGTACCTCAACACTGTAACAGGGTTCACAATGTACCTCAACACTGTAACAGGGTTCACAAGTGTACCTCAACACTGAATAGGGTTTCACAAGGTACCTCAAAACAGTAATAGGGTTTAAATGTGTACTCAACACTGTAACAGGGTTCACAATTGTACCTCAACACTGTAACAGGGTTCACAATTGTACCTCAAACTGTAACAGGGTTCACAATTGTAACCTCAACACTGTAACAGGGTTCACAAGGGTTCACAATTGTACCTAAACACTGTAACAGGGTTCACAATGTACCTCAACACTGTAACAGGGTTCACAAGTGACCTCAACCTGTAATAGGTCACAAGTGTACCTCAAACAGTAATAGGGTTCAAATGTGTACCTCAACACTGTAACAGGGTTCACAAGTGTACCTCAACACAGTAATAGGGTTCAAAAGTGTACCTCAACACTGTAACAGGGTTCACAATTGTACCTCAACACTGTAACAGGGTTCACAATTGTACCTCAACACTGTAACAGGGTTCAAAATTGTACCTCAACACTGTAACAGGGTTCACAAGGGTTCACAATTGTACCTCAACACTGTAACAGGGTTCACAATTGTACCTCAACACTGTAACAGGGTTCACAAGTGTACCTCAACACTGTAATAGGGTTCACAAGTGTACCTCAAAACAGTATTAGGGTTCAAATGTGTACCTCAACACTGTAACAGGGTTCACAAGTGTACCTCAACACAGTAATAGGGTTCAAAATGTACCTCAACACTAACAGGGTTCACAATTGTACCTCAACACTGTAACGGGGTTCACAATTGTACCTCAACACTGTAATAGGGTTCACAAGTGTACCTCAACACTGTAACAGGGGTCACAATTGTACCTCAACACTGTAACAGGGTTCACAATTGTACCACAACACTGTAACAGGGGTCACAAGTGTACCTCAACACTGTAACAGGGTCACAAGTGTACCTTATCACTGTAACAGGGTTCACAATTGTACCTTAACACTGTAACAGGGTTCACAAGTGTACCCCAACACTGTAACAGGGTTCACAAGTGTACCACAATACTGTAACAAGGGTCACAAGTGTACCTCAACACTGTAACATGGTTCACAATTGTACCTTATCACTGTAACAGGGTTCACAATTGTACCTCAACACTGTAACAGGGTTCACAATTGTACCTTAACACTGTAACAGGGTTCACAAGTGTACCTCAAAACAGTAACAGGGTTCACAAGTGTACCACAACACTGTAACAGGGGTCACAAGTGTACCTTAACACTGTAACAGGGTTCACAAGTGTACCTCAACACAGTAATAGGGTTCAAAAGTGTACCTCAACACTAACAGGGTTCACAATTGTACCTCAACACTGTAACGGGGTTCACAATTGTACCTCAACACTGTAATAGGGTTCACAAGTGTACCTCAACACTGTAACAGGGGTCACAATTGTACCTCAACACTGTAACAGGGTTCACAATTGTACCACAACACTGTAACAGGGGTCACAAGTGTACCTCAACACTGTAACAGGGGTCACAAGTGTACCTTATCACTGTAACAGGGTTCACAATTGTACCTTAACACTGTAACAGGGTTCACAAGTGTACCCCAACACTGTAACAGGGTTCACAAGTGTACCACAATACTGTAACAGGGGTCACAAGTGTACCTCAACACTGTAACATGGTTCACAATTGTACCTTATCACTGTAACAGGGTTCACAATTGTACCTCAACACTGTAACAGGGTTCACAATTGTACCTTAACACTGTAACAGGGTTCACAAGTGTACCTCAAAACAGTAACAGGGTTCACAAGTGTACCACAACACTGTAACAGGGGTCACAAGTGTACCTCAACACTGTAACAGGGTTCACAATTGTACCTCAACACTGTAACAGGGTTCACAATTGTACCGCAACACTGTAACAGGGGTCACAAGTGTACCTTAACACTGTAACAGGGGTCACAAGTGTACCTCAACACTGTAACAGGGTTCACAAATGTACCTCAACACTGTAACAGGGTTCACAAGTGTACCACAACACTGTAACAGGGGTCACAAGTGTACCTCAACACTGTAACAGGGTTCACAATTGTACCTCAACACTGTAACAGGGTTCAGAATTGTACCGCAACACTGTAACAGGGGTCACAAGTGTACCTTAACACTGTAACAGGGGTCACAAGTGTACCTCAACACTGTAACAGGGTTCACAAATGTACCTCAACACTGTAACAGGGGTCACAAGTGTAACTTAACACTGTAACAGGGTTCACAAGTGTACCTCAACACTGTAACATGGTTCACAATTGTACCTTATCACTGTAACAGGGTTCACAAGTGTACCTTAACACTGTAACAGGGTTCACAATTGTACCTCAACACTGTAACAGGGTTCACAAGTGTACCTCAACACTGTAACAGGGGTCATAAGTGTACCTCAACACTGTAACATGGTTCACAAGTGTACCTTATCACTGTAACAGGGTTCACAAGTGTACCTTAACACTGTAACAGGGTTCACAAGTGTACCTCAACACTGTAACAGAGTTCACAAGTGTAGCTCAACACTGTAACAGGGTCATAAGTGTACCTTAACACTGTAATAGGGTTCACAAGTGTACCACAACACTGTAATAGGGTTCACAAGTGTACCTCAACACTGTAACAGGGTTCACAAGTGTACCTTAACACTGTAATAGGGTTCACAAGTGTACCACAACACTGTAACAGGGTTCACAATTGTACCTTATCACTGTAACAGGGTTCACAAGTGTACCTTAACAATGTTACAGGGTTCACAAGTGTACCTCAACACTGTAACAGGGTTCACAATTGTACCTTAGCACTGTAACAGGGTTCACAAGTGTACCTTAACACTGTAACATGGTTCACAATTGTACCTTAACACTGTAACAGGGTTCACAATTGTACTTTAACACTGTAACAGGGTTCACAATTGTACTTTAACACTGTAACAGGGTTCACAATTGTATCTTAAAATGTAACAGGGTCACAATTGTAGGGCAACACTGTAACATGGTTCACAAGTGTACCTCAACACCGTAACAGGGGTCACAAGTGTACCTCAACACTGTAACAGGGGTCACAAGTGTACCTCAACACTGTAACAGGGTTCACAAGTGTACCTCAACACTGTTACAGGGTTCACAAGTGTACCTTAACACTGTAACAGGTTCACAAGTGTTCCTCAACACTGTAACAGGGTTCACAAGTGTACATCAACACTGTAACAGGGTTCACAAGTGTACCTCAACACTGTAACAGGGTTCACAATTGTACCTCAACACTGTAACAGGGTTCACAATTGTACCTCAACACTGTAACAGGGTTCACAATTGTACCTCAACACTGTTTACAGGGTTCACAAGTGTACAACACTGTAACAGGGTTCACAAGTGTACCTTAACACTGTTACAGGGTTCACAAGTGTACCTCACACAGTAACAGGGTTCACAAGTGTACCTAAACAATGTTACAGGGTTCACAAGTGTACCTTAACACTGTAACAGTGTTCACAAGTGTACCTTAACACTGTAACAGTGTTCACAAGTGTACCTTAACACTGTAACATGGTTCACAAGTGTACCTTAACACTGTAACAGGGTTCACAAGTGTACCTTAACACTGTAATAGGGTTCACAAGTGTACCTTAACACTGTAACAGAGTTCACAAGTGTACCTCAACACTGTAACAGGGTTCACAAGTGTACCTTAACACTGTAACAGGGTTCACAAGTGTACATCAACACTGTAACAGGGTTCACAAGTGTACCTCAACACTGTAACAGGGTTCACAATTGTACCTCAACACTGTAACAGGGTTCACAATTGTACCTCAACACTGTAACAGGGTTCACAATTGTACCTCAACACTGTTACAGGGTTCACAAGTGTACAACACTGTAACAGGGTTCACAAGTGTACCTTAACACTGTAACAGGGTTCACAAGTGTACCTTAACACTGTAATAGGGTTCACAGGTGTACCTCAACACTGTAACAGAGTTCACAAGTGTAGCTCAACACTGTAACAGGGGTCACAAGTGACCTCAACACTGTAACAGGGGTCACAAGTGTACCTTATCACTGTAACAGGGTTCACAATTGTACCTTAACACTGTAACAGGGTTCACAAGTGTACCCCAACACTGTAACAGGGTTCACAAGTGTACCACAATACTGTAACAGGGGTCACAAGTGTACCTCAACACTGTAACATGGTTCACAATTGTACCTTATCACTGTAACAGGGTTCACAATTGTACCTTAACACTGTAACAGGGTTCACAAGTGTACCTCAAAACAGTAACAGGGTTCACAAGTGTACCACAACACTGTAACAGGGGTCACAAGTGTACCTCAACACTGTAACAGGGTTCACAATTGTACCTCAACACTGTAACAGGGTTCACAATTGTACCGCAACACTGTAACAGGGGTCACAAGTGTACCTTAACACTGTAACAGGGGTCACAAGTGTACCTCAACACTGTAACAGGGTTCACAAATGTACCTCAACACTGTAACAGGGTTCACAAGTGTACCACAACACTGTAACAGGGGTCACAAGTGTACCTCAACACTGTAACAGGGTTCACAATTGTACCTCAACACTGTAACAGGGTTCAGAATTGTACCGCAACACTGTAACAGGGGTCACAAGTGTACCTTAACACTGTAACAGGGGTCACAAGTGTACCTCAACACTGTAACAGGGTTCACAAATGTACCTCAACACTGTAACAGGGGTCACAAGTGTAACTTAACACTGTAACAGGGTTCACAAGTGTACCTCAACACTGTAACATGGTTCACAATTGTACCTTATCACTGTAACAGGGTTCACAAGTGTACCTTAACACTGTAACAGGGTTCACAATTGTACCTCAACACTGTAACAGAGTTCACAAGTGTACCTCAACACTGTAACAGGGGTCATAAGTGTACCTCAACACTGTAACATGGTTCACAATTGTACCTTATCACTGTAACAGGGTTCACAAGTGTACCTTAACACTGTAACAGGGTTCACAATTGTACCTCAACACTGTAACAGAGTTCACAAGTGTAGCTCAACACTGTAACAGGGGTCATAAGTGTACCTTAACACTGTAATAGGGTTCACAAGTGTACCACAACACTGTAATAGGGTTCACAAGTGTACCTCAACACTGTAACAGGGTTCACAAGTGTACCTTAACACTGTAATAGGGTTCACAAGTGTACCACAACACTGTAACAGGGTTCACAATTGTACCTTATCACTGTAACAGGGTTCACAAGTGTACCTTAACAATGTTACAGGGTTCACAAGTGTACCTCAACACTGTAACAGGGTTCACAATTGTACCTTAGCACTGTAACAGGGTTCACAAGTGTACCTTAACACTGTAACATGGTTCACAATTGTACCTTAACACTGTAACAGGGTTCACAATTGTACTTTAACACTGTAACAGGGTTCACAATTGTACTTTAACACTGTAACAGGGTTCACAATTGTATCTTAAAATGTAACAGGGTTCACAATTGTAGGGCAACACTGTAACATGGTTCACAAGTGTACCTCAACACTGTAACAGGGGTCACAAGTGTACCTCAACACTGTAACAGGGGTCACAAGTGTACCTCAACACTGTAACAGGGTTCACAAGTGTACCTCAACACTGTTACAGGGTTCACAAGTGTACCTTAACACTGTAACAGGGTTCACAAGTGTTCCTCAACACTGTAACAGGGTTCACAAGTGTACATCAACACTGTAACAGGGTTCACAAGTGTACCTCAACACTGTAACAGGGTTCACAATTGTACCTCAACACTGTAACAGGGTTCACAATTGTACCTCAACACTGTAACAGGGTTCACAATTGTACCTCAACACTGTTACAGGGTTCACAAGTGTACAACACTGTAACAGGGTTCACAAGTGTACCTTAACACTGTTACAGGGTTCACAAGTGTACCTCAACACAGTAACAGGGTTCACAAGTGTACCTAAACAATGTTACAGGGTTCACAAGTGTACCTTAACACTGTAACAGTGTTCACAAGTGTACCTTAACACTGTAACAGTGTTCACAAGTGTACCTTAACACTGTAACATGGTTCACAAGTGTACCTTAACACTGTAACAGGGTTCACAAGTGTACCTTAACACTGTAATAGGGTTCACAAGTGTACCTCAACACTGTAACAGAGTTCACAAGTGTAGCTCAACACTGTAACAGGGGTCACAAGTGACCTCAACACTGTAACAGGGTTCACAAGTGTACCTTAACACTGTAACAGGGTTCACAAGTGTACCTTAACACTGTAACAGAGTTCACAAGTGTACCTCAACACTGTAACAGGGTTCACAAGTGTACCTTAACACTGTAACAGGGTTCACAAGTGTACCTCAACACTGTAACAGAGTTCACAAGTGTAGCTCAACACTGTAACAGGGGTCACAAGTGTACCTCAACACTGTAACAGGGTTCACAAGTGTACCTTAACACTGTAACAGGGTTCACAAGTGTACCTTAACACTAAGTGAAGTAAACCCTGATACTCCTTTAATTTGTGTAATAAATGTTTTAGATATTGTTTTGTGTAAATGTTATAAGCTGTTTATCAGGTATTGATCAAGTGGTAAAATTGCCAAGCAAACATAGACACTTAGACCTTAGGCAAATCCCATTCTCAGAAAACAACGAGAAATATCACATCAGATATAAAAGCCAACAGGTATCAATTAAAGTGGGTCATAGGTCAAGGCAATATGATCATCACCAGTACCTAGTTTAAAGGTCAAGACAAGAGTATTAACAAATATATATGGAAGTCCCTATCATATAACATAGGCCATTGCATTTTTTATGGCACATAACCTATATAAGATCATAAGTATAAATCTTTACTGTATCTGTAATGTTCAAAAATTTATAACAGAATATTAATGTGTTCCTGGAAATTTCACATTGGAAAATTAGCATTGCTACTGGTTACGTCAAATGATCAATTGTATCATGGCATCATTTGACATCAGATAATCAACATTGCAACTGGTTATGACCAATGGTCAATAATTTCATTGAGAAGCCACAACTTCAGGCTGGTCACATGTAAAGAGGAAGTGACCTTGTCTATATCAGCAGCCAAGTGTGAAGAACAGAACATAATTAGTAACTCTAACCAATGATAATAATTAGGAAGGAAGAGGTTAATCTTTTTTTAAGAACATACTATGCTATGTCCAATATGTACATTTTGAGGCCAAATAAGGTTGTCATATAGTAGATTCCACTTTATTGCATATCAGATAACTGCATGTCAGATAACTGCATATCAGATAACTGCATGTCAGATAGCTGCATATCAGATAACTGCATGCCAGATAAACGCAAGTCAGAAAACTACATATCAGATAACTGCATGTCAGATAACTAGATTACTGCATGTCAGATAACTACATGTCAGACACTTGAATATCAAATAACTTATCAGATAACTGGACATATCAGATAATTGCCTATCAGATAACTGCACATATTGATTAATTGAATATTTGGCTTATTTTTTCTCTGAACTGATCCATTTCCCATTAATGTTTTAAAAATTTGTTATTTGCATAGTCAGTTAAATTGCATAAGACTTGGTCACAAACTGATTATGCAATTAAGCAGAATCCACTGTATAATATACTTCTATCGTGTAATAGCAAAGGAAGTTTAATTTTCAAATATTTTTTTTTTTTTAGTTTAAACAAGTATTAGGATTAATAACAGTTATTTTGCTACATTTTTTTAAAAACTACCTTTTG
Organism: Anadara kagoshimensis; assembly: GCA_021292105.1. Taxonomy (NCBI): domain Eukaryota; kingdom Metazoa; phylum Mollusca; class Bivalvia; order Arcoida; family Arcidae; genus Anadara; species Anadara kagoshimensis. The sequence goes on from CM037866.1 coordinate 37,446,658, forward strand.
CCTTTTAGATTGGGAATATTTAAAGTTAGCAAACTGTTTTATGACATTCTTGTAATAGCTTAGGATCCTCAATGAAAAGATGTTCAATTTTAACAACATCTAACATTTTGTTGAGAGATACGACTAGATTTAATATGTTAGTATATCACTGTTGTTTTTCACCAGGGCAAAATACCTGTAGCATTTGGTAGTAATTTTAGGCAAACAAAATTACTGAATAAGTAAGTATATATTTTCTTACCTTTCATGCATGTGCACAATATGACAACTATGATGACGACACATATAAACATAATGCCGAAGGACACTCCGATGCCGACTCCGAAAGCACTTGAAAATGTAGAAAAACAGACTTGTGTTGCTATGATGATACAAACGATCAGAGAAAGTAACACCCCTGCTCCAAGTGCAGGTCCAACTACCAGTTTAAACTTCTTCTGGTTATCCCCACTCCATTCTGTAACAGATATAACAATAATTATAGTCAAACCTGCATATAAAGGCCACCATAGGGATACAGTCAAACCTGTCTATAAAGGCCACCATAGGGATACAGTCAAACCTGCATATAAAGGCCACCAAAGGGGTACAGTCAAACCTGCATATAAAAGCCACCAAAGGGATACAGTCAAATCTGCATATAAAGGCCACCAAAGGGATACAGTCAAACCTGTCTATATAGGCCACCAAAGGTATACAGTCAAACCTGCATATAAAGGCCACCATAGGGATACAGTCAAACCTGCATATAAAGGCTACCAAAGGGATACAGTCAAACCTGCATATAAAGGCCACCAAAGGGATACAGTCAAATCTGCATATAAAGGCCACCAAAGGGATACAGTCAAACCTGTCTATATAGGCCACCAAAGGTATACAGTCAAACCTGCATATAAAGGCCACCATAGGGATACAGTCAAACCTGCATATAAAGGCCACCAAAGGGATACAGTCAAACCTGCATATAAAGGCCACCAAAGGGATACAGTCAAACCTGCATATAAAGGCCACCAAAGGGATACAGTCAAACCTGTCTATATAGGCCACCAAAGGTATACAGTCAAACCTGCATATAAAGGCCACCAAAGGGATACAGTCAAACCTGCATATAAAGGCCACCAAAGGGATACAGTCAAACCTGCATATAAAGGCCACCAAAGGGATACAGTCAAACCTGCATATAAAGGCCACCATAGGGATACAGTCAAATCTGCATATAAAGGCCACCATAGGGATACAGTCAAACCTGCATATAAAGGTGACCCAAGGGATACAGTCAAACCAGCATATAAAGGCCACCAAAGAGATACAGTCAAACCTGCATATAAAGGTCACCAAAGGGATACAGTCAAACCTGCATATAAAGGCCACCCAAGGGATACAGTCAAACCTGTCTATAAAGGCCACCCAAGGAATACAGACAAACCTGCATATAAAGGCCACCAAAGGAATACAGTCAAACCTGCATATAAAGGCCACCAAAGGGATACAGTCAAACCTGTCTATGAAGGCCACCCAAGGAATACAGACAAACCTGCATATAAAGGCCACCAAAGGGATACAGTCAAACCTGCATATAAAGGCCACCCAAGGAATACAGACAAACCTGCATATAAAGGCCACCAAAGGGATACAGTCAAACCTGCATATAAAGGCCACCAAAGGGATACAGTCAAACCTGCATATAAAGGCCACCAAAAGGGATATAGTCAAACCTGCATATAAAGGCCACCAAATGGATACAGTCAAACCTGCATATAAAGGCCACCCAAGGAATACAGACAAACCTGCATATAAAGGCCACCCAAGGGATACAGTCAAACCTGCATATAAAGGCCACCAAAGGGATACAGTTAAACCTGCATATAAAGGCCACCAAAGGGATACAGTCAAACCTGCATATAAAGGCCAACAAAGGGATAAAGTCAAACCTGCATATAAAGGCCACCCAAGGAATACAGACAAACCTGCATATAAAGGCCACCCAAGGGATACAGTCAAACCTGCATATAAAGGCCACCAAAGGGATACAGTTAAACCTGCATATAAAGGCCACCAAAGGGATACAGTCAAACATGCATATAAAGGCCACCAAATGGATACAGTCAAACCTGCATATAAAGGCCACCAAAGGGATACAGTCAAACCTGCATATAAAGGCCACCCAAGGAATACAGACAAACCTGCATATAAAGGCCACCATAGGGATACAGTCAAACCTGCATATAAAGGCCACCCAAGGAATACAGACAAACCTGCATATAAAGGCCATCCAAGGAATACAGACAAACCTGCATATAAAGGCCACCCAAGGAATACAGTCAAACCTGCATATAAAGGCGACCCAAGGGATACAGTCAAACCTGCATATACAGGCCAACAAAGGGATACAGTCAAACCTGCATATAAAGGTCACCAAAGGGATACAGTCAAACCTGCATATAAAGGCCACCGAAGGGATACAGTCAAACCTGTCTATAAAGGCCACCCAAGGAATACAGACAAACCTGCATATAAAGGCCACCAAAGGAATACAGTCAAACCTGCATATAAAGGCCACCCAAGGGATACAGTCAAACCTGTCTATGAAGGCCACCCAAGGGATACAGTCAAACCTGCATATAAAGGCCACCAAGGGATACAGTTAAACCTGCATATCAAGGCCACCCAAGGGATACAGTCAAACCTGCATATAAAGACCACCGAAGGGATACAGTCAAACCTGTCTATGAAGGCCACCCAAGGGATACAGTCAAATCTGTCTGCAAAGACCACACAAGGGATACAGTCAAAACTGCCTATATAGGCCACCCAAGGGATACAGACAAATCTGTCTGCAAAGACCACACAAGGGATACAGTCAAACCTGTGTATAAAGGCCACCCAAGGAATACAGACAAACCTGCATATAAAGGCCACCCAAGGGATAAAGTCAAACCTGCATATAAAGGCCACCCAAGGGATACAGTCAAACCCGTCTGCAAAGACCACACAAGGGATACAGTCAAACCTGCATATAAAGGCCACCCAAGGGATACAGTCAAACCCGTCTGCAAAGACCACACAAGGGATACAGTCAAACCTGTCTATATAGGCCACACAAGGGATACAGTCAAACCTGTCTATATAGGCCACCCAAGGGATACAGTCAAACCTGTCTATATAGGCCACACAAGGGATACAGTCAAACCTGTCTATATAGGCCACCCAAGGGATACAGTCAAATCTGTCTGCAAAGACCACACAAGGAATACAGACAAACCTGCATATAAAGGCCACACAAGGGATACAGTCAAACCTGTCTATATAGGCCACCCAAGGGATACAGTCAAATCTGTTTGCAAAGACCACACAAGGGATACAGTCAAAACTGCATATAAAGGCCACCCAAGGGATACAGTCAAATCTGTCTGCAAAGACCACACAAGGAATACAGACAAACCTGCATATAAAGGCCACACAAGGGATACAGTCAAACCTGTCTATATAGGCCACCCAAGGGATACAGTCAAATCTGTTTGCAAAGGCCACCCAAGGGATACAGTCAAATCTGTTTGCAAAGGCCACCCAAGGGATACAGACAAATCTGTCTGCAAAGACCACACAAGGGATACAGACAAATCTGTTTGCAAAGACCACACAAGGGATACAGTCAAATCTGTTTGCAAAGGCCACCCAAGGGATACAGACAAATCTGTTTGCAAAGACCACACAAGGGATACAGTCAAAACTGCATATAAAGACCACCCAAGGGATACAGTCAAATCTGTTTGCAAAGGCCACCCAAGGGATACAGTCAAATCTGTCTGCAAAGACCACACAAGGGATACAGACAAATCTGTTTGCAAAGGCCACCCAAGGGATACAGACAAATCTGTCTGCAAAGGCCACCCAAGGGATACAGACAAATCTGTTTGCAAAGACCACACAAGGGATACAGTCAAAACTGCATATAAAGACCACCCAAGGGATACAGTCAAATCTGTTTGCAAAGGCCACCCAAGGGATACAGACAAATCTGTCTGCAAAGACCACACAAGGGATAAAGTCAAACCTGTCTATATAGGCCACCCAAGGGATACAGTCAAATCTGTTTGCAAAGACCACACAAGGGATAAAGTCAAACCTGCATATAAAGGCCACCCAAGGGATACAGTCAACCCTGTCTACAAAGACCACACAAGGAATAATGTACGGTCAAACCTGTCTATAAAGGCCACACAAGGGGACCAGTAAAAGTGGCCTTCATGGACAGGTGTCCTATGTATACAGGTTCAAATAAATGAAGATCAATTGGGATACAATTCTACTGGTCTTTATAAGCAGGTGGTCCTCATATAGAGGTGGCCTTTAAGGCAGGTTGGACTGTATCTATATACTGAGATAGAACAAGATAAATGTTGGCCCTGACCGAGGGCTAACAGGCTTATCTACAAATTGGGAAATTTAAAATATACTCAGTTCAGAAAATCACAGCATATAAAACACTAAATACTGCTCTCATCAGTATGTAACACAAAAAGCACAAAATTTAATTTTAAAACGTGGTCAGAGCTGCATTTTGGAATTTGATACAGCTGACAAGATTTAACTAGGATAATACTGTGACTGACGTATCACCATGTCTATAACATGCCTATTATGTTCCGACACTGGCCACCATTACGGACCAAAGCAGCATCATGGTAAGTAATGACGTATTTGTGTCAGTGATGTCATTAAATAGCACAATTCAGGCCAAGTTTCCTTCTTTTTAGTATGTTATTCAAGCATACCATGTCCGTTTATCAGAACATTGTGGGCATGACCGGGAATCTGTCATACCAGGTCCGTTTATCAGAACATTGTGGGCATGACCGGGGATCTGTCACTTAATAACATAATTTCTTATTAACCTTTCAATGTGGGTTTTGGTATTTCAAAACTTTAAAGGTCACCGGTCACCAAAAACCGATTTTTTTTTAGTATTATTTTCCGAAAGATTACATCATAAAAAGTCGATTTAGCCACAAATAACATTTTTTAATCATTTCTATCCTTTTCTACAGCGTAAATTAAAGTCCTGAAACTGTTGAAAAACTGTGTTATCTCCCTTTGGTAGTAAAAAGGCACAAAACCGGAAGTGACGCAGAAGGTGTTATCCCAGCTATTTAGTAAATGAAGCTTGTATAGTGAACTGCATTTATTACCCAGATTTATCGGAAATAACTTCTATTGTTTTTACATATTTATTTATTTTTTAGCATTGGGTATTTCAGTTGACTTCAGCAGAAAAAAATTATTAAAAAATAAACATAATAATAAGAAATAAATAAGGAAATAAAAAACTATATTTGTGTTTGCTCTAAGTATGATATACTATTTACTAATACTTTTACAAAACATAATTTTACATTTCTTTTGATAATTATTTATTTATTTATTATCTATCTATCTATCTATCTATCTATCTATCTATCTATCTATCTATCTATCTATCTATCTATCTATCTATCTATCTATCTATTTATTTATTTATTTAATTATTTATATCCATTAATCACAACAAATAATAAAAGAACCCCAATTTCCGTTTTTTATTTAAAATATTGTTCATATTAATTTTCATTAATATTTAATATCATTTTAATTTACATATCTCTGAGTTATTTATTTATATTATTTATTTATTTATTTATTTATTTATCGCAACAAATAATTAAAGAACCCAAATTTCCGTTTTTATTTAAAGTAGTGTTCACATTAATTTTCATTAATATTTAATATCATTTTAATTATCTTTACATATCTCTTTGAGTTATTTATTTATTTATTTATTTATTTATTTATTTATTTATTATTTATTATCGCAACAAATAATTAAAGAACCCAAATTTCCGTTTTATTTAAAGTAGTGTTCACATTAATTTTCATTAATATTTAATATCATTTTAATTATCTTTACATATCTCTTTGAGTTATTTATTTATTATTTATTATTATTTATTTTTATTTATTTATTTATATCTATTTATCACAACAAATAATAAAAGAACCCAAATTTCCGTTTTTTATTTAAAATATTGTTCACATTAATTTTTATTAATATTTAATATCATTTTAATTATCTTTACATATCTCTGATTAATTAATTAATTAATTAAGTTATTTATTTATTTATTTTTATCTATTTATCCTAAGGAATAATAAAAAGAACCCAATTTTTTGTTTTTTATTTTTAAAAAAATCTTTTCTCTCTAGTACAGGCATATTATGACCTCAAATTGATTTTAATTTATATTTGTTTTAGAAAGTGTCCCATTTTTAATTTCTTTCAAATTAGATTAAAATCAATGATTTATTATTATTATTATATAATATTATTATTATTATTATTATTATTATTATTTACCCATGTAATTAATCAAAAGAACACGTTTTCGGATAGAATCTAGATCCAAGACCTGCAGTTTTTTGTACAACGAAAATATCAAAATACAGGTTTAAAAAATAACTTCTTATTGTCTCTCAATTAAAATATTTCATCCCAAGATTACTTAAATATGAAAGTAATTTCAATTCAATAGCTTCTTATTCCTTATTTGCAGTAAGTTAATAATAATAATAATAATAATAATAATAATAATAATAATAACAATAATAATAATAATGGAAATTGAAGTTTACGTTAGTGGGTAATTTAAAAAAAATATGTGTTGATATTTCCGATGGAGTACTGATCAGAATTCTAATTCTCATTTATTTTCACTGTTTTCATGATGAAATAAAAAAAATAATAAAAAATTTCATATAATAACTTTATTACGCTTTAATTTTAATGGGATGAAAAGAACTTTGTCAAAATGTGATACCAGTGAGATTATGCTCAACTAACTAAGGACTCAAAATTCGAGTGTAACTTTCTTTCATTTATTCACAATAAACTAATATCATTCAAAGCGTGATTTACACCCCTCAGATACCAGTAATTAAGAGATTATCAATATGCTACAGTCCATTGGGAAACATCCTGTTTAGAAGTAGACATCTACCACCTGTAATCAACAATTTACCTTACAATATGCAACATTAATTGACACGTGTGATTATCTTTATGATATACCCAGTAAATGCTATTTGTCATTTTTGATGGATTCTGAAAATCGAATAAATTAAAGTTAAATGAGATTGGTTAATTTGAACAGGGCATACAAGACTTTGTTTGAACGTGTGAACTGAATGAATTACGGAATTAAATTAATTTTGAAAATCAAAATTGTTTAAAATCTATTTATTTGACTGAATTGATTCATAATAAATTGAATTGTCTTAAATGATTATACCACTCACATTTCCCTGACTTATCTCGTAATATTTAATCTGAATACATTCAAAACAATTAGAAAGCTGCATGAAGGACTTGTGTAAATCTGGCTTTAATTTGTTCTGAAATTTGTGGAAAAAAACATGTTTATCGGTCATTGTGATTTTATTATCTCCAAACGTCACAAAATATAGCATTTTGACTTGAAATCAAACTTTAAAACCCGTCAAAACACCACACAAACCCACATGTAATATATGGATACATATATAGGTAATGTGTCTTTCCTCAGCAGCTTAACACCATGTACGTCATCAATTAGGTCGCCGGAAAGTTACGAGCGGTGTCGGAAACTACCGAGTATTAGCAGTTCGTTCAGGTAAGGTTTTGGTGTATTACAGGTAAATCTAAGACGTGGGAAACCGTCAGACACATCAATATTGACTATTCTACTCATTGGAATGCAAAATACAAAATTGATAAATTTGGTGACCGGTGACCTTTAAGTGAGATATGTCAAAAATAAATACAAAAGTTCCTAAACTTTTCATGATAAAACATAGTTTTGAACCCCTGAAGACTGAGCCAATATAACTCAGAACTTACACACAACTCTAACTTACTGGTGTGAGACTTTTTGACGATGAATTTATTGTACATGAAACAGAACAACCCTGCGGCAGGAATTATAAGGATGCCAACGATCCATCCAACAAGAATGTGCCAGTTATAATCTGAAAAAAAATAAAAAAATAAAAATAAAAATGTTATAATTACAAGTGTTTAAAACTTACTAAAGCCTGTTAAAGGTCAGTGTGACCTTGAGTGAATGTTACTGTGTACTAAATTAAATGAAAATCACTATGTGATGTCCATTAAGAGTTTTCATGTCTAAAACATGCAATCACTATGTGATGTCCATTAAGAGTTTTCATGTCTAAAACATGCAATCACTATGTGATGTCCATTAAGAGTTTTCATGTCTAAAACATGCAATCACTATGTGATGTCCATTAAGAGTTTTCATGTCTAAAACATGCAATCACTATGTGATGTCCATTAAGAGTTTTCATGTCTAAAACATGCAATCACTATGTGATGTCCATTAAGAGTTTTCATGTCTAAAACATGCAATCACTATGTGATGTCCATTAAGAGTTTTCATGTCTAAAACATGCAATCACTATGTGATGTCCATTAATAGTTTTCATGTCTAAAACATGCAATCACTATGTGATGTCCATTAAGAGTTTTCATGTCTAAAACATGCAATCACTATGTGATGTCCATTAATAGTTTTCATGTCTAAAACATGCAATCACTATGTGATGTCCATTAAGAGTTTCATGTCTAAAACATGCAATCACTATGTGATGTCCATTAATAGTTTTCATGTCTAAAACATGCAATCACTATGTGATGTCCATTAAGAGTTTTCATGTCTAAAACATGCAATCACTATGTGATGTCCATTAATAGTTTTCATGTCTAAAACATGCAATCACTATGTGATGTCCATTAAGAGTTTTCATGTCTAAAACATGCAATCACTATGTGATGTCCATTAATAGTTTTCATGTCTAAAACATGCAATCACTATGTGATGTCCATTAATAGTTTTCATGTCTTAAACATGCAATCACTATGTGATGTCCATTAATAGTTTTCATGTCTAAAACATGCAATCACTATGTGATGTCCATTAAGAGTTTTCATGTCTAAAACATGCAATCACTATGTGAATCATGGTAGCAATGTCAATAGAAGATATCTAAGGACATCCAATCATTAAATGGATCATACATGTAGTTGCTATGCCAACAGAAGAATTCAACTGATATTTAATCACTCATTATATGGATCATGGTTGCCATGCCAACAAAAATATCAAAGGGCATATATATATATATATATATATATATATATATATATATATATATATATATATATATACAGTCAAATCGCTTTACAATGGCACCCTTTATAATGGCATAAGCTGTTGGGGGCAAAAATTATTGTGAACAAATCTATTACAGTTTACAAGAGCATATTAGGCTACCGGCTTTGGCAATGAAATCTCGGGAATGAATGTACAAATCAAACACTAATTTTGTTTGATATAAAGACAAAGCTAACCGGCAGAAGACCAGACAGCATTAAAAACATCATACCTTCAGGCATCGCTTCACACGTCTAGATGTGCTTGACCGATTGTTTATACACTTGTCGATTGTACACCTGTACATGTGGTGGACAGTAATTGAGAGCTAAACATAATTAAATTTATCAGGATGAGTATCACAAGAATAAGATGTACAGGGTAATGACATGAGCAGAACCTTTATTACATGTATTGAACACCATTTCAGCAGTGGCCTAAAGGATAAAACGTTAGTCTACAAATCCGGGGTCTCTCACCCCTGGGAGTTCGAGTCCCGCTCAGACCACATGTAGGAACATGAATTTTCCTTGCTGTTGGCCTTTACTGGTTAACCCAGTGTCAGTAAAATGTGACTGCGGGAGTGTTATACTTGTCTGTGGTGTACCGACTAGGACAGCTAGCACCTTAAAGTAGCCCCCAATGCGCGCTGGTACAAGGCAGACCATAAAATACACTGGCACTTCACATGCATACACAAAAAGGTTCATAGATTAATCCATAGAGATTAATAAAGTAGTTCTTATTTCTCATTGCCAATAGCCAAGAAATTGCTGATGCGACATTAAGCAACATTCAACCAACAACCAACCTAAAATAAGTGCTTTCATTTTCTTTGAAAGCAAAAGTTGGTTAATTTAAACATCTTGGCAGAGAAAAATCATTTGTAACATGCCCTATCAGCATACAGATTCAACATCAAAGACATTTTTGGGGTGTCCCTAAGGAACATAGAAAGTGATGTTATTGATGAATTTAATATTATGATAACTGAATCTCTTATTCAGATACTATTGTTGTTGGACTCTTAACATAGCTGTGAACAACTTAGATGTTAGCTTCTCTTTGTTATTTATACTATTAATCCTTTGATATCACTTAATGAAGTAGAGTGATCGTGTTTAATGCCTAAAGCCCCATTTATATGGCGAGAATTGCATACCTAAGTATTTTATACTCATATGTAAATTTACTCACACATGCAAATTGTGTCGTATGAACAACTTTGTATATACACAAATTTTACTCATATAAGTAAATTTGCACCTAGTAGGGACCAAGTGCAAATTGAGTATTTTATACTAAGGTATGCAAATTTTGCTAGAGTGTCGTATGAACGCACAGTAATATTTACTCACATAATTTAAAACACATGGACTTATGCCAGGTTATTTATCTCTATGGGTTAAAATGTGATGCAGGAGTGAATATAGGTGTTGTCTACTGATGTACAATGTCACAGATTAATATTACATACATCCCATTGGATTGACATCGAGCTAACAAACAGGTGCCAATTGAAATGGAAACCTACTCACCACATATGGTGTTACAATCGGGGATCTAACTCATAGTGGTTAAAGATGCCAACCACTATTAACCACCACGGCCCTCATTGATTTGTAATAATTATCCTATAGAGATCAAAAGTTGTAATTGAAATATATTTATTTGACAAAAGCACAAAAACTAGTGACAAACTGTCACCAAAATTTGGCGTTTTACTAGTTTTCAAAGAAAAGTGCTTGAGCAACAAAAGCCAACCACAAAATGTAAAGAAAATTAACTTTTAGAAATTTGTAAATGAATTGTCCATGAAAGGAGATGCCATATCGTCACTAAGTGTTTTGGGAGAACAAATATTATAAGCATCATCATCTTCAACATCACTAAAATAATTTTCACCATCAAGTTCAATAAAACATTTGACCGATCCCTAAATAATTAATTTGCAGCTACATATACAGGGATGAAGCTTAACTAATTTGAGTTAGGGGTCCAGCTTAGTTAAAAAAAGAAGTTTTAATGTAATAAATAGCTAAAATGTCAAAACATTTTGGGGTCTAGACTGGGTGTTAGGATACATTGGCTTATCTAAATATCTGATATATGATATGAGGAACAACACAAGTTTACAGAACAAGCAAACATGACATGGGCATCAGTCCTTTTTTGCAAACATCACAATGGGCATTTCAAGCAACCCAAAGATAACGAAGATCCAGTGTCATTCTACCCTAACTAGATGGTATAAAAATGTGCTCTACACTGGCGTAAGATTTTGTTTGTTTGTATAAGGCTTGAGAAAAACAAGTCTTTAAAGGATATGTCATATATCATTTTTTTTAATGTTTTTATGATTATTAAATAAATTTAAATTAAAAAACTGTTATATGACAGTTATGCTGGATCACAAAGTAGAACTGCTCCTTTGTCATGATAATAGCCCAGTATCAAATCAGTGCTTAAATAGTAAAGATAGGTTCTTATCTGATAATCAAGTCTAAACTGTTCAATGTTCAGAATGAAAATTATTCAAAATTGGTTGAAAACTTCAAATTTACTTATGTTACATAAATTATGTATGAACGCAAAGCAAAATATACTTTTGCTTACATGAGTAAATTTGCATACGAGTAAAAATACTTAGGTATGCAATTCTCGCCGTATAAATGGGGCTTAAGTCAAAATTCTTTTGCTTAGATGGAGATAGTTCTGAAATCTGAAACCAGCAAATAGGATAAACAAGTGAACTTCCATCAGGGAAGTGAGGCCAGGTGCTCAAGATAGGTAAACACGTCCTGTTTTGCTAGCTACATCTGCCATGTGTGAAAAAAAGATTATCATTGCCAAAATGTGATCAATATAAGTTAAGGAAAATATTTCTTTATATATGATTGTGAAACTGGATAAATAACCTATACCGACGCTGTACTTATATCTGTATGGTTCCCTATTCAGACCGGCGATTAGACTATTTTTATATTCAACACTTGAGCATTAATTTAGATAAAAACAACATCAAGAAATTCTAATAAGCTTATATATTTATTTCAAACTGGTAAATAACAATAAATGATACAAGTTTTTCTGTTTATTTAAGTTAAATTTTTAAATTTTAAATATGATATGAATTGTTTAAAATAGTATAATAAAATGAATATTGATTATTAATAATAATTAACTTGGTTAAATGAAGTTTTCCAGAGTACCATGTGATCAGTACCAGATCAGGGATAAAGCTTAACTATATTAAGTTGGGGACAACAACTCACTTCAAAAAAGAAGTTGAAATAATAATAGATAGCCAACATGGGTAAAAATATAGAGCCCAGACTGATTTTTAGGCGCCATAGACTACTGGGCCTCTTGCTGATCTAAATCTCTGCCAAATGCTTTGCTTCAACTGAATATATCAGAAAACATTTTATATTGTTGTAAATTCTCAGAATAATATTGTTTTTGTGAGAAAATTTCCATATCTATCAGAAATAAAGGTTTCCCGCTACTGTTACTGGATATCACATGGTACACTGGAGAACACCATTAAGGCTAACATAACTTTAAAATATAAACATTAATAACATATATGGCACTTAATTAAAATCTGGGAAAAATTAAATAAAATATAAAACAAAAACAACAAGCTATAGCTAAAAAAACTTCAAAACAAAATAAACATTACAAATACTGTAATATTGTGCATTCTCCATGGGAAATGCTAGATTTCAGAAACCACAAAATTTTCACCCCACGAAAATAATCACCTTTACAGTAAATGAATGAATAATGACGAAAAAAGATGGCTTGTAGCAATATTGTGATCACAGGGACTTGAGGACGGTTAGAGACTATATATAAACATAAACAAAGCATTATCCACAACAAAAACAAATAACAAAACAAAACACTATATAACAAAACATACTGGATATCTATACAGGGATATATAGTCATGTATCTAAATCACACACACATATATATATATATATATAATACCTTTAAACTTAACAATTAAACTGATATACAGAAACTATAATATAGTACAAAAGTGTTCATTCTATAAGGGGGGCCATGAGGCCATTTATCCCTAAATTATTTTGCCAATGACCCCATTGTTAAGGCCTTAGTAACATTGCCTACAAACTGACCCTGGCTAATTTACTCTGTGCTTTAGCAGAAACACATTTTTTGGTTTTCGCCTTAAGCAGTAAGGCAAAAAGACTCTTCATGTGATAGTTTATTGAGTTATTATTAAATTTGATATTCTATTATGAGTATCTATGTAGGATAGGGAAATCTCACCTGAGGGTTGAACATTTCAGTAAGAACAAGGCTTGCTGAGTCTCTTACCAGAAATGCTCAACTCCAAGGGTGAGATTTCTCTATCCTACATGGATAAACACATAACGGGTTGTTTTTCTCCCATTTTATTTTTAATGCCAATATTTGGCTTCAATTTCGATTTACATAGATATTGACCATGTCTGTAAAATCTAACTCTCTTATTCAACGTTCTACTTTAAAATAAATATTATAATTTGAAAAAATGTACCCGATTTTGATTTATACAAAATGTATAAAATACAAAACAAAGTTATTTATTCTAAACTCCCAGAGTGAACATTTGAAACACACTCAAAATTTCTAAATTTTATAGACTTGGGTGTCCTTTTCATGCAAAATGACATCAAGTTCCCCACATGATAACGTCACACGATCATCTTTTGATTATGACTCCACCAAAGGTAGTTCCAGCACTAATTTACACATGCCACTTATAGAGGATAGAAATATCTCCCATGATTACCTTCAATGGAATATTTCTACATTACATGACTTGTCATTGGAGAAAACAATACCTGCTATAAGTCTAAGGGTCTCTGAAGGGGTCAGGTGGTCTAAAGGACCTGTTTATGAATCACAGAAGATCTGCTATAAGTCTAAGGGTCTCTGATAGGGTCAGGTGGTCTAAAGGACCTGTTTATGTATCACAGAAGATCTGCTATAAGTCTAAGGGTCTCTGAAGGGGTCAGGTGGACTAAAGGACCTGTTTATGAATCACAGAAGATCTGCTATAAGTCTAAGGGTCTCTGAAGGGGTCAGGTGGACTAAAGGACCTGTTTATGAATCACAGAAGATCTGCTATAAGTCTAAGGGTCTCTGAAGGGGTCAGGTGGACTAAAGGACCTGTTTATGTATCACAGAAGATCTGCTATAAGTCTAAGGGTCTCTGAAGGGGTCAGGTGGACTAAAGGACCTGTTTATGAATCACAGAAGATCTGCTATAAGTCTAAGGGTCTCTGATAGGGTCAGGTGGTCTAAAGAACCTGTTTATGAATCACAGAAGATCTGCTATAAGTCTAAGGGTCTCTGAAGGGGTCAGGTGGTCTAACGGACCTGTTTATGAATCACAGAAGATCTGCTATAAGTCTAAGGGTCTCGGAAGGAGTCAGGTGGTCTAAAGGAGCTGTTTATGAATCACAGAAGATCTGCTATAAGTCTAAGGGTCTCTGAAGGGGTCAGGTGGTCTACAGGACCTGTTTATGAATCACAGAAGATCTGCTATAAGTCTAAGGGTCTCTGAAGGGGTCAGGTGGACTAAAGGACCTGTTTATGAATCACAGAAGATCTGCTATAAGTCTAAGGGTCTCTGATAGGGTCAGGTGGTCTAAAGAACCTGTTTATGAATCACAGAAGGTCTGCTATAAGTCTAAGGGTCTCTGATAGGGTCAGGTGGTCTAAAGGACCTGTTTATGAATCACAGAAGATCTGCTATAAGTCTAAGGGTCTCTGATAGGGTCAGGTGGTCTAAAGGACCTGTTTATGAATCACAGAAGATCTGCTATAAGTCTAAGGGTCTCTGAAAGGGTCAGGTGGTCTAAAGGACCTGTTTATGAATCACAGAAGATCTGCTATAAGTCTAAGGGTCTCGGAAGGGGTCAGGTGGTCTAAAGGAGCTGTTTATGAATCACAAAAGATCTGCTATAAGTCGAAGGGTCTCGGAAGGGGTCAGGTGGTCTAAAGGACCTGTTTATGAATCACAGAAGATCTGCTATAAGTCTAAAGTTCTCTGAAGGGGTCAGGTGGTCTAAAGGAGCTGTTTATGAATCACAGAAGATCTGCTATAAGTCT
Organism: Anadara kagoshimensis; assembly: GCA_021292105.1. NCBI lineage: Eukaryota > Metazoa > Mollusca > Bivalvia > Arcoida > Arcidae > Anadara > Anadara kagoshimensis. The sequence continues at coordinate 37,462,035 of CM037866.1, forward strand.
AAGAGCCTCTGAAGTGGTCAGGTGGTCAAAAGGAGCTGTTTATGAATCACAGAAGATCTGCTATAAGTCTAAGGGTCTCTGAAGGGGTCAGGTGGTCTAAAGAACCTGTTTATGAATCACAGAAGATCTGCTATAAGTCTAAGGGTCTCTGAAAGGGTCAGGTGGACTAAAGGACCTGTTTATGAATCACAGAAGATCTGCTATAAGTCTAAGGGTCTCTGAAGGGGTCAGGTGGTCTAAAGAACCTGTTTATGAATCACAGAAGATCTGCTATAAGTCTAAGGGTCTCTGAAAGGGTCAGGTGGACTAAAGGACCTGTTTATGAATCACAGAAGATCTGCTATAAGTCTAAAGTTCTCTGAAGGGGTCAGGTGGTCTAAAGGAGCTGTTTATGAATCACAGAAGATCTGCTATAAGTCTAAGAGCCTCTGAAGTGGTCAGGTGGTCAAAAGGAGCTGTTTATGAATCACAGAAGATCTGCTATAAGTCTAAGGATCTCTGAAGGGGTCAGGTGGTCTAAAGGAGCTGTTTATGAATCACAGAAGATCTGCTATAAGTCTAAGGGTCTCTGAAAGGGTCAGGTGGTCTAAAGGACCTGTTTATGAATCACAGAAGATCTGCTATAAGTCTAAGGGTCTCTGAAGGGGTCAGGTGGACTAAAGGACCTGTTTATGAATCACAGAAGATCTGCTATAAGTCTAAGGGTCTCTGATAGGGTCAGGTGGTCTAAAGGACCTGTTTATGAATCACAGAAGATCTGCTATAAGTCTAAGGGTCTCTGAAGGGGTCAGGTGGACTAAAGGACCTGTTTATGAATCACAGAAGATCTGCTATAAGTCTAAGGGTCTCTGATAGGGTCAGGTGGACTAAAGGACCTGTTTATGAATCACAGAAGATCTGCTATAAGTCTAAGGGTCTCTGATAGGGTCAGGTGGTCTAAAGGACCTGTTTATGAATCACAGAAGATCTGCTATAAGTCTAAGGGTCTCTGAAGGGGTCAGGTGGACTAAAGGACCTGTTTATGAATCACAGAAGATCTGCTATAAGTCTAAGGGTCTCTGATAGGGTCAGGTGGACTAAAGGACCTGTTTATGAATCACAGAAGATCTGCTATAAGTCTAAGGGTCTCTGATAGGGTCAGGTGGTCTAAAGGACCTGTTTATGAATCACAGAAGATCTGCTATAAGTCTAAGGGTCTCTGAAGGGGTCAGGTGGACTAAAGGACCTGTTTATGAATCACAGAAGATCTGCTATAAGTCTAAGGGTCTCTGATAGGGTCAGGTGGACTAAAGGACCTGTTTATGAATCACAGAAGATCTGCTATAAGTCTAAGGGTCTCTGAAAGGGTCAGGTGGTCTAAAGGACCTGTTTATAGATCACAGAAGATCTGCTATAAGTCTAAGGACCTCTGATAGGGTCAGGTGGTCTAAAGGACCTGTTTATGAATCACAGAAGATCTGCTAAAAGTCTAAGGGTCTCTGATAGGGTCAGGTGGACTAAAGGACCTGTTTATGAATCACAGAAGATCTGCTATAAGTCTAAGGGTCTCTGAAGGGGTCAGGTGGTCTAAAGGAGCTGTTTATGAATCACAGAAGATCTGCTATAAGTCTAAGGGTCTCTGATAGGGTCAGGTGGTCTAAAGGACCTGTTTATGAATCACAGAAGATCTGCTATAAGTCTAAGGGTCTCTGAAGGGGTCAGGTGGTCTAAAGGACCTGTTTATGTATCACAGAAGATCTGCTATAAGTCTAAGGGTCTCTGAAGGGGTCAGGTGGACTAAAGGACCTGTTTATGTATCACAGAAGATCTGCTATAAGTCTAAGGGTCTCTGAAGGGGTCAGGTGGTCTAAAGGACCTGTTTATGAATCACAGAAGATCTGCTATAAGTCTAAGGGTCTCTGATAGGGTCAGGTGGTCTAAAGAACCTGTTAATGAATCACAGAAGGTCTGCTATAAGTCTAAGGGTCTCTGATAGGGTCAGGTGGTCTAAAGGACCTGTTTATGTATCACAGAAGATCTGCTATAAGTCTAAGGGTCTCTGAAGGGGTCAGGTGGTCTAAAGGACCTGTTTATGAATCACAGAAGATCTGCTATAAGTCTAAGGGTCTCTGAAGGGGTCAGGTGGACTAAAGGACCTGTTTATGAATCACAGATCATGAAAACTTCGTTATAAAACAAAAAATATTAATGTTACAAAAGCAGAGATTGCATATATACATAGAATATTACAATTGATTAACTGAGAAAAAAACACACAATTCTATTAAAATACCAAGCATAGTGTGTGTGTGTGTGTGTGTGTGTGTGTGTGTTATTTCATTGTTGTTTTTCTGTGTTTACATGTAGTTGATTCTTTTCATAATGAGGTACATTGTACTAGCTAGGAGACAAGCATTTTATATATATGTCTCTATATTGGAACAATACCTTTATAAAGACCTCAGGTCCAGAGAAGAAATATATTTATAGACCAAATATAGACTTTATAGGTTCTACTTAGATACCAAAATGATTTATAACATGGGTCAATCAGTTTGTGTTTTGTGACATTCTACACTTAAGTATTACAAAAAAGATGGTTTTATTGAAATATTCAATTATCGCTAATAAGCCTTTATCAAGTATACTGATATATATATATATATATATATATATATATATATATATATATATATATATTTTCAGTAACATTTTAATTGCCAAAATGTTGTAAAATGAAGAGATATTTAAATATTTTGTTCATTGACTCCCCTTTCAGAATATTCTTTGTGAACAAATATAGTTTTATTGTCAAGTGTTTATTTATTATAACAATTTATACAACATAATAAAGCTTAACTTCCTGGTTTCAAATTTAAAGGAGGTTTTTAAATTTCAGTCAGTAAACATTTTAAAACATATAAAAACGATCTGTGTTATCTATGTGAGATAAGTCCTTCACAGTCATAATATGTACATTATATTGTCATGTACATTAAAAAAATCAAAATTAATTTTCTGTTTCTCAATTCTGTACATCTGGTATCTGAATATCTATATCATAGGGTTATGGAACTGATATTGTGAAATATTGTCCCAAATTGACTCGACATTTGCACAAGCTTGCAAGTGCAAATTACAAACAACAAGGGACAATTTTTCACAATATCTTTTATTATATAGCAAAATGAAATTCGTTTACCCCTGTCAAAAATTTTATCTAAAATACCATTTAATTGTACAAAACATAAGTATTGCACTAATTCTTGTAAATGGATACAAGAACTAGTGCAATATGACAACAACACAGTGATGATGTCAACAACAATCGTATGACATCATAAACGACAGTGTCATGTGACAAAGTGTGCAGTATGAAAAAATTGATTCAGGAAACCTGGGACTGGAACAAAGTTAGAGTGCAAATATCAATTTACCATATAATTTCTATGCTAAGTATATATTGCTATATAACATAGGTTAATATAGGCCTGCAAGTCTCTTTTAAAATCTATACTCTGTTTGAGACCACATATCAATACAACAGTTACTGTCTCAGGAAAATAAAGGTATATAGGGTCTGAATATCTTCTGCTGAAGAGTAAAATCTAAATAATTATCCATTAGGCAAACATAATCTACTGGTATATCGGTATGAGGAAGTTTTTAAAGAGAGGGTAAAAAACCTAAAATTAACTGTACCTATCCTAATGATCATTTGATATAATTTGATATAATTTTATAAATAGATGAAAGCAAACAAAACACCCTACCAGGAAGTTTTACAGACTCCATAGAGGTCAGAGGTCAAAATAAAAATATACCCATCTTTGTCATTTGATATCCAGTAAATCATTATAAATTCTCATGTTTACAAGGATGAAGCTTAAATATCTTGAGTTAGGAGCCCAGCTCACTTCAGAGTTGTAATAGTAATAAATAGCCAAAATGTGTAAACATTAAGGTGCCCAGATTGATTTTTAGTAGCCATTGGCTACTGGGCCCCTGCTAATCTTTATCCCTGGTTTATATGATGTTTATTAATCAATGTGGCATTTACTGGTATGTTGATGAAGTTAAGTGGACCAAACTACGCCCAAATTAAGATTTTTTTTCACTTATAAAGAGGCAGTTAATTATGGAATACACACAATCATGTATTAGAATGGCGTGGAGTAATGATGGTTTATGTCCCATCTCATATCAAACCTCTCAGTTCCCAGACAGTAAAGGAAACTACTATGGACAGAGAAACTCAATGAGCTTCAAAAAGTAAACTGACAAACTTTCAAACATTAAGATTGTCCTGAGTGGGATTGGAACCCAAACCACTTGATCTGTAAACATTTGACCACTCGGCCACTTATGTTGAACAACTATTTAAAAACTGGTTTTAGTCACTTGATTAAAATTATGATTATAATAGAGGAAAATTGAGTTAATAAAAAGCAAAGGACTGATGTAATGATGGATACAGATTCTGATCTGATCTGTTTGGATAACTCTGATTTCTTGTGTAACCATGGTGATCATTGTCATGGGGATATCTGTTTGGATAACTCTGATGTCTTGTGTAACCATGGTGATCATTGTCATGGGGATATCTGCCATGAGCTTTACTGCCACTGTAAGCTCTATTGCCATTGTAATAATCAAAATTATCCCAGTTATCCTCAGTATAGGGCGATTGTCCTTCCTGAAATCCATAATTATGTCCATGCAATATTTGAGGCTGATAGTAATTACAATTGTGTTTATTACTACGTTGTGGAGAAGATTTAGCACTAGTAGACGTGTGATGGCCAACATCACTATGGTGCTGCTTTTTGTGTGATATGCCTTCACCGTGATATTTCGTATGTTTTAGTTCATTTTCATCAGCCCTTTGTTTCCCTGTACTTCTATTATTTTTATCCTTGAAATGTTTTTTATTGGTTTGGCCTTTCTTGTAATTCCGAAACAGAAACACAACTATTATAATAATGATTATAACTGTGAATACTCCCACTGATAAACCGACGGCTAAAATAAGGACTTCCTCCTCGGATAACAAGGGTTTAGTAGTCGGTGGCACTGTGGTAGATTTCACCGTGGTGCTAACAACATCACCGGTGTTAGCTAAACTACTTTGTTCTGTTGCATGCATATTTGTAGATTGATCCTCGGATAACAAGGGTTTAGTGGTTGGTGGCAATGTGGTAAATTTTACTGTGGTGCTAACAACATCGCCGGTGTCAGCTAAACTACTTTGTTCTGTTGCATGCATATTTGTAGATTGATCAGTGATGCTTGGACTATCAGAGGTTGATATGACACAGTCAGCTGAGCCTAAGAATGAGGAAAAACCAGAATGTCAGTGATATGAGAAACAGAAAACAATGACTCCTTGATGTTAGTGTATAATAATAAGAATAGTGTTATTTGTTAATATAAAAAGTTAAAAAAATCATGTTAGGAAATTTTAAGTCACACCATCCAGAAAATAGATAGGGTTACACCAGAAACAAATCACTTTATTCATTGGCCTAGGCCTTATATAATCAGTATACAGCCAATTTTTGAGTTTTATAAAGTATCAATTAACAATAGTTTAAGATTGAATTTATTTTTGGTTCAACTTGCAAACCATTTAAATTCCATAACATGTAATCCATGTTAAAAATTTTGTGTGAAAGTCATGTGAATGACTAAAATGAAAAATTCCACATGAATTTTCATGTGAACTTCATGTGAAATGAAATTCATATGAAATGAGATACGAGTGAATACACATATGAAAAACAAAATTTGGCTGTGTAAAAAAAAAAAATTATAAATTCTACTGGTTTTTATGTTAATTAAAACTTAATCAGACAAAGACGTCTAATGTATTTTCAAAACTAACCCCCCCCCCTACACACACATTTTCCTGGTGTAAAATATTAAAACACTTTTTATGTTGCAATGCCTTTTGCAAAGGTGAGCTAGAAAATTTCAATTGACTGAGCATAATTAAAAACCAGTTTGTTTCTTTATACAAATGTTGTATATATAGGGTTACTAAGAAGTATTGTATTGTAAATATTGTAAATAAGCCAAGTTATAAAGGTGGGGGAATCCCCTAACAATTTCACAAACATTTCATTTGTCATCCAGGAGGAAAAAATAAACATTATAATCTCAATGTTCTGAAAGGTCAAGTAAAATATTTAAATACTTGGCTTTTATTCAAAAATATACTGGGACTATTTTACAAATTTAAAACTTCATCATGCGTTTATAATATCTTATATCAGTCAATGTAATACTTCCTGGTTTAGGGGTCAAAGGTCCGGTAACTACTGACTACCTTAGCATATTTTATTGTATAAGTACAATCTGATTCTACCTGAATTATTGCGGGGTAATTTATTGGGTGAATAAAAATGAATCATGTCACAATAAAACCCTTGTCTTTATCTCTAAGATAACAAGTTATATTGCTATAAACAAACACATGCCCAAGGACATGAAGTATTATAGGTACAGAAATATCCAGTTACTTCATAGTGTGATATTTATCATCAAAATCAATATATAACTCAATATTGTAAGCTTGTAGTGCAGATATATTAAAATACTTTGTAGTAAAAATGATTTATATCAAAGGCAAGTAAAATGGCTGTTTTTAAGTGAATCTGTTCAACCAAAATAGTAATTTTAGAAAATTTGTTGACTTTATGTTGAGACAACAGTAAATTCTGTTTTAATCCTTGTGTTGTAAGCAAGGTTAATAAGTCTAGTTGATTAATTGCTCTGCAAACATAGGCAATGCTGCAGGTTTGATCCCAGAATCTTTCCTATGATACACATCAGTAACCATTTTCTACAGACCTTAGCTAAGCACCTTTTAGGCCACTAAATGTTAGAGATTTGGCTTTGACTATTTTTGACTTTGTAGCTCATGGTGTCAAGATGGCCAGATCCAGGAGAAAGCCCAAAGTATCTGTAGAACCTGCTGACCTTTGTCATACAAATGAAAAGCTTAATACATTCAAAGTTTTGTTCATCTGAGTATGATCCTAGGTATAAAGACACACTTTGGACTGTCTGCAGTTCAGTGTTCTAGAGAACTGCAATTTTCTAAACCCCCACCCCCATACACACATCTCTGCAGTGTTCCAAGTACCACACTCGAGAGTGTTACACATGTCCACTTGACATTAGGTCAATCTAAATGATATACAGCTGCCTTTGTAGGTATGTAAAGGATTACTTTAATGACCGCATTGGGGGTTGGGGATGGTGGTTGGGCTTGACCAATGTCTTTCACTAAATGTTCCTACTTCAAAATTATTCATGACTACTGTTCAATGCTCACAATGAAATCATAATTTAGGTTCTACAGTCTAACAGTCAGCGATCATTAGTTTGAAGACATTTAAAACAGACTCTGTTAAATGATCATGTTGGACCAAATTTGGTTTGGCTTGATATATTTTATGTTTCAACACCCAAACTCTATCCTCCTTTAGAAAACATTAGAATTATTCCACAGAAATGTTTATGTCATATTTCCTATCTGATGTTAGATTTAGCATTATTAATTCAAAATAAAGTTTACACTGAGACAAATAAATTTATGGAGCCTCATACAAAAATATAAACAAGCGTAACCTCTGACCTGCATGAAAACTTAAAAAAAAAACCTTATAAAATAACTTATAGACTCTTTACTTGTATAAAATAATAAGTGACTATAACCATGAAAACAGTCAAACATTTATCTCATTAGGATCTATCTAAGGTATTGGAATCTAGGTTACAGGAGAGAAGCACTGTGATCCATAATTCCAGTCTTTAGATCACTTGTCCAATAAGGACCACAAATTATGGTTACAGACCTCAGTTGTAACTTGTCACTCAAAATTAGCCAATTTTGGCCTTAACACATTTAGTGTTATGCACCCATATATCAATAATTTTGCTGAAACAACATGAATGTTGATACTTTTTCAATTCAGGAGAATTAAAACAATATTTCTATACTGCATTTATGACCCAAGTGCAAATTTTCACAATTTTGGAAAACATTTTGTTTCCATGGCAACCACACAAAAAATTGCAAAATATTACCCCCAAATAGGCCATATTCATAGAATCAGATGGTAAACAAACCTCGAACTACATACAATGGCACACATTTTTCCTGAATCCTTAAATATTCCACTTTTTCTTTGTGAAGGAAAACCAGGGTCTTGTCTGATTCATTTTTTCAGAAATTTGGGAAATGTGCCAACCATGCTAAAAGCACATGGCAATGTTTATACCCAAAATGTGGTCTTGCCATAGGAAGTGTATGGTGCGGCGGAAGTCCTTATGTCAGAAATATAGTGCTATAGTCCATCAATTCAGGTTTAAATTTTTGCAAACCTAAGAACCTCTCACCTTGGCAATATTGCAAAGTACTACCTATTAACAAATGTAAATGAGCATGGTCTAAGGAAAGGCATCTGGGTTTGTTTTATGCACTACTTTTGACCGTCCCACATCTGGCCTTATCACGACTGAGGTCTAATACCAAGTGAAAAGGTTAACAAAGTATACCTGTTAATGCCACAATATATAGAGCTTTGTCCAGATGATCCAAAAAGGAGAACATAAAAGGCAAGTTACTTGGTAAATATTAATATGTTATTTGGAAAATTTTATTAACTTATTTTGCAAATATTAATAACTTATTTGCTGGCAAATTTCAATAAGTTATTTGGCAAATATCAATAAGTTATATGGCAAATTTTAATAACTTATTTGGCAAATTTTAATAACTTATTGGGCAAATATCAGTAAGTTATTTAGCAAATATTAATAACTTACTTGGCTGGCAAATTTCAATAAGTTATTTGGCAAATATCAATAAAAGCTTATTAAAAGCTTGTATTTACATATTATACCAGTTTTATTTGACAGCACTAGATGGCCACTTCTGAATACAATTATTTCGGAATAAAATATGAATTAAATATAAAAAGGGTTACAAAGTCACTAAAATAAAAGACATGCAGGGCTTTCTCTCTCCCACCTTTTTGTAAATGGGGTCGTCCACTTCCAATTGTCAAAATAAAGGCACCTTAATAATCAAAACTGGGAAAAAGAAAAGGTGATAAAAACTCCAAATTACTGTTTTTAAAGATGAAATTTCCAAAATTGTGAAAGAAACTTCCAAAATACTGTTTTAATGCCGAAATTTCCATAGTTGTGAAAATTGGCAATGTGATTGTGAAATGACCATGATATTTTGAATTGTGAATGGGGCAGATAATCGGCCTCAAAAATGAGTCAACATGAGCCCTGCAAGGAGACAGAAATACAGTATTACCAGTACTAGCTATATCAATAAGCTAATGAACGATGACTTTGTACCAGTATATAACATGGGGGATGCCAGGCAGCTTCTGAACAATCTAAATAAGATGAAAATTAAGTTTTAAATAATGCATACAACATAATTTTAGGATATATACTACATAATAGTATTAGAACTGTCTCCGCTGACTTGTGTGTTGCATTAACACCTTCAATATATAACACATAGTACATGATGGTACTCCAATATTGACTTCCAGTCAAGAAATCCAGTTGTTCAATTTTTTAATTCCAAAAAAGAGATTAAAACCATTAAACCCAAAATTTGTCATATGACAATAATATATGTATAATATCATTGGTTACCCTGGTAACTCGTTGGCTTAAACTAACAACACTTAAAACAAATACATGTTACAAATTTCCCTTGTTTCTGCATCATTAAAGTGTATCTAGCCTAAATACAGATATTATATAAGCTTAATTGGAGCTAAGCATTTTTAGAATATTCATTTATCTATCATACATGCATTATTTTTTTTCCCAGAATTTCCAATCAATTCATGAAGCTATATACTATAAGCAAAAATTAGTTTTATAATTTTGTATTCTCAAGTAGGTGTGTATGTATGTATGTGTGTTTGTGGTGGTGGTGGTGGTGGTTGCTGGGGGGGGGGCTTGAGGGGTTATAAAAGCAAACAAAACTCAAATATAAATCACTTATACATACAAACATCTTGCTAAATTTGAGATCAACAATATATTAATTCATTTTCTAATAAACATTTAATCAAGCTTTTAGAACTTGATAAACACTTGGAATTAATAATAATAAAATAATGATTTAAAATCTAAAATATGAAAACAAAAACAAAATTGAAAAACTATATATGCTTAATTATGATAAAGTTGACACAGCTTATAACCACTGTATGAAAAATGTTCTAAAAAGTTGAGAAAATATTCAAATATTTCAGCAACTCTTTAAATCATTTTGTCCGAGTGTGTTTGTGTTTTACAGGAAAAATCACCATAACAAATAAGTAACAAATGAACCATTTACAAATATAACATGACAGTAAAACCTCATTATAATGCCTGCCGATAACTTTTCCACCCCACTTATTTATTTTACATGCATGTCCAAAAGCATAGACAAACAACATTGACCTGTCCACTTGAATTTTCTTTAGTAATTCAATAAATACTCATACAGGAGGCTCTACCCAATACATGGGTAGTGATAGGATTCACAGTACATGCATACACAATACAGGTTTCTCCCATGTTTTTCCAGATTTAACACTTGTGTCCCCTATATATAAATGTACTGATCTATGATAAATATTTAGGCTAAAGGTCAAGCAGACAGATCAATGTTGTTTGACTATACCAAAGTCTATTTCTTTTATCTCAATGAACATCAAACTTTGACTAACTGAACAGATAGTGGTTATGACAGTTAGGTTTTACTGTATAAACTTATAAAGACAAACAGCACAACAGAATAGTTATATTAAGTGTTTGTAAAGCAAAATTTATATATCAGAGATTTACCAGTAGATTTATAGTAATAGAAGCATACAATATAAAGCCTGTTTTAGTGCCCCCTCTATATAAAGGCCAACAGTCCATTAATACAGATGTTTTAAGCTCCTGTTGCTTCATGTTTTAACGAAAAATATGTCTATTTTAATATAGACCATCTGTCTGTAAAATATATATATATATATCTTAGGTCTCGTGGGCAATCCTTATATACAGGTTACACTCTATATAATTTTCTATATATATTGAGAAAAATATTAGCAGGTTCCCTAACTGATCTTAATTTAGAATTAACTTTATCACACAGCAGTCTTGTGTGTGTAATTACACATGGACATATCCAGGATTATCATTTGATTTCAAATCAGTCTTGTCATCATTATTGACATCTAAGTTATTTCCACTTTTATCCTTTAAGTTTTGTATTTTAATGTCGTCAATATTTTCATCCTTTTCAGATTTTTGTCTACGTTTCCATAAACAGAAACCACAACAGCCAATTAAAATCATAACAGCAAGAATAATCGCAATCCATACAAGAATACATTGCCATAGTAACAGACAATCAGATATAAGGCAATACTTGCAAACCAGGGGAGACTTGGTGGTACTGGATTGAACAGTGCTGGACAAGACAGTAGTAGACTGACAACCTGTAGAAATAACAATACTTGGATATAAAGACCATAACCATGGATCAAAGTAAACAACAGAACTTAATTAGCTTCAGAAAGAAATAAAAACCAAACCAACATTCAGGTTTGAGTGTTTCTGTACATTTTTTTATAATTATACATTTAAGTCTTTCACTGATTTTGTCAATGTTGCCAGTGTCACTTGCCTAGTTAATAAAAAGAGTGCTACCTGGTTGATATATAAACGGACCACAGAACAACGGTCTTCTAAAACATAACTTTAAATCATAAGGAAATAAAAGTGCTAAAAAAGGACATTGATTCTTAACTCCATCAATATAAGCCTCATGACACATATCAATCAGGACCACTGCAGTAGCTCAGTTGGAGGAGTGCTAGCTCCATAAGTGGGAGGTGATTTTCAAATTTCCCAATTTGTATAAGAAAAGCCCTGCAGCCCTCAGTATGATCTTCTGTCTTAGTATATACATGTAGATACAGTCCAACCTGCCTTAAAGGCCACCTCTATATGAGGACCACCTACTTATAAAGGCCAGTAGAATTGTATCCTAATTGTTCTTTCTCACTTTGTAAATGGAAGGCCCTGGGTTCAAGCCCCGACCTGGTTTGACCAAAGACTTAAAAGTGGCTAGTGACTGTTCTTTTGCCAAGCACTCGACATTACGAAATAAAAGTCATGTTTTTTTTTTAATTGGAACTTAAAAACCAAGGTCCTGTGTCTTGGTAAGCTTGGCACAAAAAAGAACCCTGTTGTATAATGCCATCAGCGCAACAAACAGCTAAAATTTCGGACCTTCATCTATAGCTGGCGACGTCTCCATATAAGTGAAATATTCTTGACTGGGACTTTAGACACCATTACTCAATTCAACTCAATATATCAATCAGCCCTTGTATATATACACCAGTGTATTCCTAACCAAGATCAAACATCATAATGTCATCAGATATAGATTTGTGATCAGTCACTCAATATTAAAGAAATATTTAAATGGACATTTATGGCCTATCAAATGATCTATCAGATGATATATACAGATTATACACAGATTTTTCACAAATCAAATCTAAACCTTGTTTGTAAAATTCATCTCATTCCCACACATAATTCCCTAAGTAAAATGTTTCAATTATATACCTTGTTAAATACCAATCAATTGGTATTTAGAGTTGAGGAGAATCAACATTATTTCACTTATATCAAAGTGGTCAGTTCTTGGATGTTGGAGGAAACCAGAGTGCCTGGCTAAAGTCACAAATGCTTTAAAGCAAACTAACAAACTTTCTCTCACTAAGTTCTGTCATGAGAGGGATTCAAAACTAAGAGGTGAAAGGTGCATTGATCTGTAACCTGACACTTAGGGCAACTCAGACACCAACCAAAACTGATATATAGAAAGTATGTGAGAGAGTAAGAGAGTGATATCATCAACTGATATTTACAAAATCAATTTTTTTTTCAGTTTTGAAAATTCTAAACATTATTTATTGTAAACATAAACATTCAAACTTCTTATATAATATATATGTCTAACATTTAGTAAAAGAATTCTAAAAATAGAATAAAAACAACCTCAAGAGGATGGCAAATGACACAAGATACCTCACAAGTTATAATGGATATATCACTTATAGAGGCTGTCCTAAAATCTTAATATTGAGACACTGACACTAGAGGAATGACATTAGCTCTTTTACAACTTGTACAGTGAAGCCAATAGAAATAACATTAAATACAAGATTGGCTTTTATTGCCTAACATTTATTAGGTTTTAAAAAAGTTCTTTCTTCAAAGAAAAAAAATTACAGTAGAAAAACTTTCACTTTTATTTGCTCTAGCACTCAGCACTCTTTAGGAGCATAACATTTAAGAAACATTATACTCCTAAAGGGAGGTGAAAGCATGAAAGCACGATAGGAAATAACAAAAGAAAATGCTTTTGTTTTTGTCATTTTCTGTTTCAAATGAGAACGTTTTATTTTATTTTCTATGCTTGAAATCAACATCAAGAAAATGTATATGAATATAAAATAACAACAGGAGCGTTAAGATGTACTGTTAGAAACAAAAAAGATTGACAATCTGTAGATATAAATAAGAAATCTAGGAGCTACTGCTAACTTAGTTTATCATCTACATTCAATTAATATATGTGATATTGCCATTGACCATTGAGCCATATCAGCCCTAGGGCTTAAAAGCCATATCAGCCATATCAGCCCTAGGGCTTAAAAGCCATATCAGCCATATCAGCCCTAGGGCTAAAAAAACATATCAATATTAGCCCTAGGGCTAAAAAAACACCAATATCAGCCCTAAGGCTAAAAAAACATATCAATATCAGCCCTAGGGCTAAAAAAAACATATCAATATCAGCCCTAGGGCTAAAAAAACATATCAATATCAGCCCTAGGGCTAAAAAAACATATCAATATCAGCCCTAGGGCTAAAAAAACATCAATATCAGCCCTAGGGCTAAAAAAACATATCAATATCAGCCTGGCACCCAGGCCAAATTCCAATATCAGGATCTTTCGGAATTTCTAAGACAAGCCATTACTCAATGACAAAACAAATCAGAGATGTGTAGCTAGAGAAGGTTTGACAAGCTTTTACATTACCTATCCACCCTCTGGCTGATATGTCGGCCTTGGATTGATATGATGTATGATATGAAAACAGCTATATAATAATCTATATATATTTTTCCCCTTTTAACATCAACTTTTGACCGTAAATGTAAAACATAGCACTGTCGTGCTGTTGTACAGCGTACAGTAGTTGGGAAAATTGTGTTGTGGCAAGACAGAATATAACCGAAAATTCGGGGGGGGGGGGGGGGGGGGGGGGGGGGGGGGGGGTCGATCAATGCATAGTCCGACGGATGTTTTTTTTTTTTTTTTTTTTGAAAAAGAAACAATGTACCAAACCATGTATTGCTGAATTAAATGGTAGAAAATAATAATTTCATAAATATATGAAAAAGACAATCGGTAATTAAAATTTAAAAAAGTTGTACCCGATCGTTTTGTCATTTCGGATAGAGAGAAAGAGTTTTGCAGATCCTATAGCTACCGTCGCTATGAGGGGGTACATTCTATCGGTTGTATGTAACTGGATCATTTGCTGTTAATCTGGGTTTTAATTAACTGCTGATTATCACTCACAATATATATTCCCGTTTCATGTTAATGGTGAAGTACAGTTGTTTTACCAGTTCCGAATTTTTACTACCGAATAATCTAAAATTTCAATCCCATTCAATTAAAGGAATCGCAAAAATAACTTTCTAAATTTGCTTCTACTTGAATGTATGGGCATTAATTGTTTAAATAATATTAAACTTCAACCGCTTCCTAAAAGGTCGACAGATTGTTGGTGACCTAGTTTAACGATGTAAACAAATCGTGATCACGGAAATGCTTTTTTCAAGAAAACATACTACCACGTGTTTTTGAGGACAGGTGTCGATATTTTGGAATCAGTTAACATTTGTATTATTACACAACATAAATTTTATTTCCTCTGTTGTGGACGACGTCTGCAGCAGCGCTTATATGAAACCCTGTTCGGAACTGGTAAAACGACTGTACACAACACTGTACGAATTATCTCCCTTTCACGAAAGTAAAATCTAATCGATAAACATTTTAAAATATGACACAATTGCCTCAACATCAAAATACATTATCATAACCTTCAAAATAAATTTAAATTTCCGTAGATTTCGCGAAGAATTAATTAAACAACCTGCCGTTGCTGTTCATTTCATAAAAGTTATGATTTTACATCGTAGGACGCAAACTTCTCGAACTACTTTTATTGTAAACATGAGATCAGTTCGCCAAATTGCAGAAATTATTAGGTGCATCCCGTCGCAATATTTTACTAGATTCCGAAATGTATTCCGAAAATTTATTCCAAATGTGCATATGTAACCAAATGCATTACCCCTCTCAGAATACATATCTCACGATTAAAACAGATATACTTCTTTCACGCTCATTTACCAGGCGCACTATTTCCAGGTGTACTCATATCTTATAATTTCATAGCAAAGAAGCTCGATATCTTGGAAGAAAGTGACAACAATGTACGCGTTTTCACGCTGTACAAAAAATATACTAAGTCGGAAACAGGACATATATGTCTGGCAGACTTGAAATTGGCATGGGACCTTATACAAAATTTCAAGTTGCTGTGTTTAGTTTTGCTGAGAAAATTATTACAAAAATTTTTGTTTCCGACAGACAGATGGACAGAGGTAAACCTGTATACACCCCCCCCCCCTCTTCTTCTAGGCAGGAGTATAATAAACATGAAAAATAAACATTGCAACCTTAACACTAAGTTCATCAACTAGAGAACAGCAAGGTTATGTTTTTTATATGAAGACTTTAAGGTCCGAGTGTCTTTTAGTATCATTTTCCAGAGGTTCAAAATAATTTTTTTTGATGGAAGGTCCAGGATCTTTTATCCATGTGATTGGCAGGTCTTGCATCAAGTTTTGAGAATCCAATATCAACAACGAAAAATATATTTGCAGTCATGTTATCATACAGAAAAAGTAGTATTATCCTGGTAATAAACAGCTGCCCAACAACTGTCCAATATATTGCACTGGACATTGATCCATTCACATAATTTCAGATATGTTGTGAAATAAATGTTGAAAATGAATAGAATTCCATCAAACTTAACCATATCATTAATTAAGGATTGACATTTGTTCGTTAATTGTTCATCAAGGTATGAACTGTTAAATGTGGCTAGGACAAACCACATAAATCACGAAGATAGTCAAAGTGTTGTTGTGTTGTATGTAGTAGATATAATAAAGTGATTTACTGCCAAACTTTCTGGTACAGATCTTTTAGGCTTGCTTATTGCCTGGGATCTGGACTCTACCATTGAAATGACTTTAAGTGGCCTCCCAGAGGTTAACTTTAGATTTTTACTAGCCAGAGCAAAAAAGTTACTCGTCATATATTTTTGGCAGTAATGTATTCCTAAATATCAATTTAATTGAAAATCAACTAAACTAGAAACATTTTCTTAACACTGCTTAATGGTGTCAATTTTTTAAAGACTTTTTTCAATGGGTTTACATTGATTGTGATATCAAAGACAAACCTACCAGGGCTCAACATTAACTTTATCATGCTTGTCCATTTGGAAAAGTGGAAATAAATTTCAATTGTCCAGATTAAAATTAACTTGTTCCATTTTTTTAACAAAAAAATTTAAAGTAAATTTTGTGTATTTCCTGCAGATTTTGAAGTACATGGTCCCACCACTTACATTTGATATATCCCAATTATTTCTGCCATAAACATCCTTTTTAATTTTTTGTCTGCAACAGTATTTTTGTTATGTTTTTTTTTTTTTTTTTTTGGGGGGGGGGGGGGGGGGAAGGGGGTTTTAATGGTCTTGTAAACCCAAATTTAGTTAAATCCATGATGTCTGCAACTGAACCATATGGTTTTACTGTAAAGCATTTTCTATAAAGTGTTTGTATAAAGATGTTGAAACCTAACGTGATTCAAATGCTCCTATGATTAAGATGTTGATATTTGAAAGACATATGTTTTTATCAATTTCCTACATGCTATAGATTGCAATCGTAAACTATTTATTTTATAGAGTGAATTGTGATCAATTATGAAAACAAAAGTCATTTTTCCAACAACGACTGGTCCGTCGGACAAGCATGACAACACTTTCACTTGTTCACTGCCAAAACAGACTGGTCATGGACAATCAGACAAACGTAGCTGTCGAGCCCTGCCTACCAATCAATGTTCAAACCACAATCCCAAAAGCAAGTCAAAATCTTTGAAAACCAGCAAATTGTATTATACACACAAACTTCCACAAGGAAAGTCAGACCAGTTGTTCCAGAATAGATAGCAGTGCATTGTACTGAAAACAATTCAGAAGAAAGATAAAAACATAAATATATAGGCAAACAATACTGACCTGTCTGGTTGGCCTTACATTAGGAATATTCATATAGGAGGGTCCACCCAGTGCATGGATAGTGTTAGGATTTGCTTTCAAGCACTTACTGATACATATAGCATCTAACTTAGGTTAATATATTCCTTACTGTCTTAAAACCTGGTCACTGATTCTACATATGGATATATGTGTTTGAAATAGTGATTCCCATGATGTACAAGTAGTAAACACTAACTTATGTTCGCTTTAAACACTGGTCCGTGATAAACATTTAAATTAAAAGTCAAGCGGACAAGTCAATGTTGTTTGCCTATAATATATATATGTACATACAATTTATATAATTCTCACAAGTCAATGGTATTTCTGCAGATTCAGAACTGTTTGCAGGTCCCAGGTAAATGTTGTTAAATGTACACCGAAATTTGGATGGTCCACATACATCAGACACATCTCTAGTCAGAATTACATTCTGCTCACCACTATTGCATCCATCAGCTGCGGCTGGAGTACTTCCAGTAATAGAAGTAACAGTATACAAAAGAGATGTTGTCCCTGACTGAAAATAAAAATTATTATTAGACCAATAACTACTATATTCTAATATACATGCCTATACAAAAAGTTTATGGTTTTTGAGATAAATAACTATTTCAGTATTCGTGTGCATCTATGACCTTGACATTCGGACTTATGACCTTCATTCATATTACAAAATGATGGTTGTGCAAATGTCTACAATATTCTGATATACATGCCTATCTAACAGTTTATACTTTTTGAGATAATTAACCATTTCATTATTCCTTTGCATCTGTGACCTTGACCTATGAACCTATAACCTTCATTTGTATATCAAAATGTTCCTTGTGCAAATGCCAACAATACTTAAGAATTGAATTGCACTTTTTACATTGTTATCGCGGTGTAACAATGTGAAAATTAACACAAATTGTAAAAAGTGCAATTTAATTCTTATAATAACAAACCCAAAATTTCAACAGTTTTTAAGCTGACCTACATTTCTGAACTGATCAGTTGATTTTCAGAAAATTGACGTTACAGGGTTGAACTGCGTAGTAATACAATAGACGACATCTTCACGAAACGATAAAATATCTGATAAAAAAGCTGATATAGTTTTGAATTTATATCTTTTTATTCATTTTCTAGTTATTATCAGTCAACATATAAATTATGTCACATTTAAATTCATTGACAAAAAGGGACTATATTATGTCTTGTAATCATAAAAACAAACAACACTTTGTACAATGTCAAACGTGACGGCCATACGTTTGTAGAACAGGCGTGTTTACATGTTGTTTTTTACACATAACATAAGAAAAACTGCATTGGTTAAATGAACAATGTGTTAAACAAACCCTGAAACCAACTATTGACATGGAATTATTGTTTTCTTGAATGAATCAATGTTTTACCACCTATAGACTGGGTGTGAGATGAGGGGTTCTGTCACCGGTGGTAGCTGTATGGGCTGATCAGGGACATTAGGAGATGGTAAACAAGCGGTACGGGTGAATATTAGACTGGGACATAATATTTTATCATATTTTATTAAATTATTACTGGTAGGACTACCATCGCCATTATCATCAAGATCCAGTTCAGGCTCAACCATCTGACTTATCTGCACACTGGCATTGCATTCCTCAAAATATTTATCCTGATCTCCGACTTTGCTTTCAAAAGGACGTGTATGTGATGAATTTCAAATAAAACACCCTGTACTGAGGTTTGGCATCCGAGAATACCATGGTGCGTGGCATATTGCTATACTCAAAGGCCTATAGACACGCAAAATGCTTGCTGACGATAAAATGTCGATTTTATACCAGAGGCTCAGTGTGGCTGAGCCTGTATCGTTCACCTGACTAAAATGCTTTTAAAGCAAATTTGTATTCCAGTGATGAACAAATGCACTGTTTATATCAGACAGAATGGCTAAGGAAATCACTGTAGAACTATATGTACCATTCACAGTTTTTTCAATCTGATTAAAATCACATCTCTCACTTGCTCCCCCATTTTTGATATAGGCGCGGAGTGGGAGATCTGAGGAAACACCGTTCAGGGGCATATGTGAATGACCCATTGTCGTAACATTTATTGTCCAATGAAATTTCAGCTTCCGAGATTTTGAAAGTGTTTTGCCTTTATTTTAAATGAAACGCACAATTTGAATGGTCAGTTTTAGTTAATTACCATAAGGTCATTCACATATGACCCTCAACGGGGTTTCCTCAGATCTCCCACGACGCAAGTATATCAGAAAAGGGCAGCAAGTGAGAGATCTGATTTTAATCAGATTGCAGTTTTTTGGGTTTTTTTGCATTTTGTCCCATGTTCAACTATAAATAAATAAATAAGTTTTATTTAGAGGCGGCATATACATAGATAAATTACAAACATAAGCTCTGATGAGCTTTTGATCAATCGACTATGATCAGCTTTTGACTGACTATGTACCCCACTGGAAGTTTTATTTTTTGTTGATAAAAAAATCTGGTCAATGTTACAGTTCAGCTAGACTTTCCAAGATAAATCACTGTGATCGACATATCAAATGGAATGTAGCTTTTTTCCTGGTAGTGCTATTGACAAGTTTTCTTTCGTGTTTAAAGTTGCACAATGCATCATTTTAATTGCAAAAGAAAGCTTTCTGATAGATTGAACAAGAGAAAGGATATACACATTTCACTAACCAGAGTGGTACGTCTATCACAGTGATTTATCATGGTACGTCTTTGGCTGTATTGTAATAAAGGGTTTAATATATACATTATTGTATAGAATGGATGAATTGCTTCAGTAGTTTCAAGAGATGGTTGAAATGTGTTTTTTATCTATGTTGGTGGCCATGTGTTTAGTGGAGGCAAGGAGGCAATCTTGGTGAATTTCTTTCATACATCATATTTGTAAAGTTTGGTTCAATTTGCTTCAGTAGCTTCAGAGGAAATAGCCAATAAATGCTTTTGCCATAGGGTCCAAAGTTAAACTATGTCCTATGCTGGCTGCCATGTTTTTTGGCAGATCGAAAAAAATTTGTCAGTCTAAGTAAAGGACCTTCCATACATCATTCCCATAGAGTTTGGTTCAATTTGCTTCAGTAGCTTTAGAGGAGATAGCAAATATATGCTATTCCCATAGGGTTAAACTATGTTCTGTGCTGGCAGCCATCTTTTTTGGCGGATCAAAAAATGTCCACAATCTAAGTAAAGGACCTTTCATACATCATTCCTGGTTTGGTTCAATTTGCTTCAGTAGCTTCAGAGAAAATAGCAAATATATGCTTTTCCCATAGGGTCCAATGTTAAACTATGTTCTGTATTACGGTTAATTTTAGGCTGATCTAAAAAATTTCTGCAATCTAAGTAAAGAACCATCCATACATCATTCCTGTAAAGTTTGATTCAATTTGCTTTAGTAGTTTCAAAGGAAATACAGGGTTCGTAGACATTTGGACTCAAAATTTAAGGACTTTTTAGGGTCTTTTCAAGGTCTCATTTGCAAATTTAAGGCCTAATCAGAAGGACAATTTTATAAGAAAAACATGGGTGCAAATGCAATTAAATCAATAAAACAATTACTTACATGTCCATAGTAATGACACTTGAAGTGGGGGTTGATTTTGGGTGTTCGGGAAGGCCAGGTACCTTTAAATCGCTCATTTCAATGTAACTTATTTATTTATTTTGATCAGTCTATTTACAACCGTTTCATATCATCGCCTAATTGGCAAAATTCAAGGGCTTTTTAGGGCCTTCAGAATAAATTCAAGGGCTTTTTAGGGTCAGACTTGTTTTTAGGGTCTTTTTAGGGCAAACCTCAAAATTTAAGGACTTTTCCAGGCCTGTACGAACCCTGGAAATAGCAAATATATGCTTTTCCCATAGGGTCCAATGTGAAACGATGTTCTCTGCTGGCAGCCATGTTTTATGGCAGATCAGAAAAATTTTGGCAATCTATGTAAAGGACCTTCTATACATCATTCCTGTAAAGTTTGGTTCAATTTGCTTCAGTCATTTCTGAGGACATAGTCAAAATGCGTTTTTAGGGTCCAATGTTGAACTATCTTCTGCCCTGGCGGCCATGTTTTTCGGCGGATCAGAAAAGTTTTGGCAATCTAAGTAAAGGACCTTCTATACATCCTTCCTGTGAAGTTTTGTTAAATTTGCTTCAGTCATTTCTGAGGACATAGTCAAAAATGCGTTTTTCCCATAGGGTCCAATGTTAAACTATCTTTTGCGCTGGCAGCCATGTTTTTTGGTCAATCAGAAAAAATTTTGGCAATCTATGTAAAGGACCTTCTATACATCATTCCTGTAAAGTTTAGTTCATTTTGCTTCACTAGCTTCAGAGGAGATAGCATATATATGCTTTTCCCATAGGGTCCAATGTTAAACTATCTTCTGCGCTGGCGGCCATGTTTTTTGGCGGATCAGAAAAATTTTGGCAATCTAAGTAAAGGACCTTCTATACATCATTTCTGTAAAGTTTGGTTAAATTCGCTTCAGTCATTTCTGAGGAGATAGCCAAAAATTCGTTTTTCCCATAGGGTCTAATGTTAAACTATCTTCTGCGCTGGCGGCCATGTTTTTAGGCAGATCAGAAAAATTTTGGCAATTTAAGTAAAGGACTTTCCATACATCATTCCTGTAAAGTTTGGTTAAACTTGGTTCAGGGGTTTCAGAGGAGATAGCCAAATTGTGAAAAGTTTACGGACGGACGGACTGATGGACGATGAATGCCAAGTGATGGCAAAAGCTCACATGACCTTTAGGCCAGGTGAGCTAAATAATACTTCATAAATACAATCTTAAATGTAAATTATTAAAAATATCGGTGAAAATTAATCAGAATATGTTTGAATTAATTTTTTAAAATTTTCAGTTATAAAAAAAACCAAAGTATTTTAATGATTCTATTTGAAATCTTGTCCGATCTTCCCGTTTCTTTACAAACTTGATGAAAATGGTTGTTATTAATAGAATTCAAAGACGAGGTAATCCCCGAAACAGGTCGCAAGTAGTTCCGGTAGAAAACGTTGTTATTGGAAAATAACACCGTGTTTTTGCAAGACAACAACCAATGAAAATGCTCTAAATTGTGTAACAACATAAAGTTTGTAATTATTTTTATATACATGCCTATACAAAAAGTTGATAGTTTTCCAGATATATTATCAAAACCATTTTGACCCTTACAGTTACATGAGCTACAATTTGTGTAAATCTGAAACTAGGTGCCTAAAGTATATTTTACATGAAATATCTAAGCTATATCTCTTGTAAGTTCAGAGGAGATGATTTTCAAATATTTTCACAATTTTCCCCTTTATGGGGCACTAAGGGGACATAACCCCTTCATTTGTGCAAATCTAAAAGCCTTTCACCTAGACATCATTACTACCAAATATCATCCAATTTGGCTTCGTACTTTTGGAGGAGTTGATTAAAATGTGAAAAGTTTAAACACAACGCATGACACACTGGCTATAGCAAGTTGAGCTAAAAAATTAATACCTGAATTTTGTGTAACTGCAAGCTTGAAAATCCAGATATTGGAGACTGACAATTCAATTGACATGTGACATTATTTCCAGTGACATCAATAGTAAGACCACCACCACCTCCAAGAGATGCTAAAATGAAATAAAAACATTCAACTCATTACATGCATTGTAATCCAATCAAAAACAAACTGTTTATTTTAAAACTTGTTGATCTTTACATTGTACAGCTCTTACAAGGGGAAGTCAGAAAGTTCATAGAACAGCGTATTCAGCCAAGCGTAACACACATTTTCTTTATTTATTTAGACAACACAACATTCCGCCATTTTAAACATATCAAGTTTATTTTTAACAACATATATGTGTAATTCTTAAAAGCATTCAATGTTGGTGACCATCAAGCAATGATGGAAAATCAAAGTGTTGAGTTTAGGGCAGTAATAAAGTTCTTCACAGTAGAGGGATCAAATGCCAAAGAAATTCACAGGCGAATGGTGGAGGTGTACAGTGACAGTGGTCCTGCCTATTCAACAGTGGCAAAATGGTCAGCTGAATTTAAACGTGGGCACACCTCACTGAAGGATGACCCACGGTCAGGTCGGGCAGCTGATGCCATCACAAAGGAAATTGTTACGTCTGTGGAGACCCTCATCGTGAATGATCGTCGAAATTAGGATTGATGACATAGCTAGGGAGTGTGACATTTAACATGGAAGTGTATACACGGTTATCCACAAGCATCTTGGGATGTCAAAAGTATCCACAAGATGGGTCCCTAGAAACCTTAATGTGCAGGATCGCTTGAAAAGACTCCAGTCAAGTCGGGAGCTTCTTGGCATTTATAATGATAACTCAGAGAGCTTCCATTTACGTTAAGTAACTGGTGATGAAACATGGGTTCATCATTGGGACCCAAAAACCAAGAGTCCATGCAATGGTAACACCCTGGCTCACCCCCACCAAAGAAATTCAAAACCTAACCATCAGCTGGCAAAGTCATTACCACTGTGTTTTGGGATTCTAAGGGTGTTCTGTTAATCAATTATAAACCTACTGGAATCTCTATCACTGGGGCTTACTATGCTGATATTATGAAACAGCTGAAAGCTGCTATTAAATCAAAAAGGAGGGGAAAGTTGAGCTGATGGGTATTGCTTCTTCACGACAATGCTCCTGTGCACAAGTCAAGGATTGCACAAGCAGCCATTCATAAATGCAAGTTCAAACAACTAATTCACCCACCCTACAGTCCCGATTTATCACCCAGTGATTATTTCCTAATTAGAAATTTGAAATCCCATTTACAGGGAATCAGATTTCCTGATGATGATGGACTGAAGGCTGCCACAGAGGCATGGTTTCAGGACCAAACCTAAGACTTCTATTTCAAAGGTATAAACAGTCTGAAAGAAAAGTGGGCTAAGTGCATTGGGGTAAATTGGGACTATATTGAAATATTGTAATAAAATGTGTGGTTTGTTGCGGCAAAACATACCCCGTTGTATTAACTTTTTGACCTCCCCTGGTACCTACTAGATTTTTATGGTGTCTTTATATATAAATTCAACTCCCCTTTTTGATTTTGATTGGTAAAACCTTTTCTGATAGTTTTGTATAAAAGCATTGGCTCTAAGCCACATCATGTTACCGTTGATAACACATACAGACATAGTGATTCTAATTGTTAACTTGCTATAGTAGTATAAATAATAAATGTGCTGATTTGTGGTTAAAAAATTCTATAAATGACCCATACGAAAATTTCATGCCAGTCAAAATTTACATCAATAAAATTTGGGTTAAAATTACTTTATATCTTTAGAGTAAGGTTTTTAAAATGCCATGTCAATAAAAACATCTCTGATAACAGGAAATTATTACTATCTGTATATGAAAATGGCGATTCAACACTGAAATGTTGACTTCATATATATTGCAATTTCCTAATGATGGCAGGCCTGGCCGTGAATAAAATGGACATTGAAATGTAGGCATTTTATTTAGTTTTCACTGACCTAAAGAATATCCACAGGCATGCCTCCAAACATGGTAAAAAAATGAAAAATGCTTAAACACTAAACTATTAACCTTATCTGTTATTCATTATATTAAAGCAAATACACAACATTCATAAGCTTTGATAGCTCAGCATAAACGAATGGGGACTACTACGAAAAACTAAGTGTTATTCATTTTATTTGCGGATTCAAATCCAAAACATGTTTGCAGGTTTTTGTTTTAAGTTTTTTACTAATTTTTCATGTTTTAACTATATTTATTCTTTTTTTAGAATTGAATTATAAAAGTATTGACTGCATTTTTTTCAGTCTAATATTGATCAAAATGTGATGATTTTATTTTTTGCACACTTTAATGTATAAACTAATTTCCTGGGTTTATACGAAACTGTGTACAGAAATTTCATCCCATTTTGATTACACAAAAGAGAAATGCTTAAAAGTACTTACCTGGGCAAGGTAACAGTTTTGGGGTTGATGCAGCTGCACCATAGGAACAAGTCCAATAACCTCTATCTGCTGTACAGTTCAAAGAGGGTATAGTAAGTCTTGTAAATGTGGAATTTACACGAGCTACTGTATATCCTAATCCAAGACCAGATCCACATGTACCACCTGATGAACATGCACCTGCTGAGCCACGTTGGGGATGAGTGAATGCTATATTGTTGTTTTGGTCAGTTGTTTCACAGTCAATGTTACATTGTTCTCCATTTCCTGATGTACAAACATGAATGGTTTGACAATCTAAAATAAAGAATTTCAAAACTATTACTGGACAAGGCAATGAGTGAAGTTAACCAATATACAGCCAAGTCAATACCCCATAATTTTTCTGAGGAACATTACTTGTACCAACCTAAAACTTACTTGTCTAATACAAGACAGATGTACATTTTGGCACCTTGCCATGCAGTGTTAGAATTGTTTTCTATTTTTTGTGACCACCCACCCTTCATCTACAATTGCTGTAGAACTCAATTAGAATCTGGTAAGATCAATCAAAGTTTATATTTTAAAGATCAGTTGGTCATCTTTTTCTTTTTATAGTATGACAGATTTTATTTTGCAACAAATTATGTTTTTAAATAGATTCTCATTTTTTACAACTGAGAAATAAAAATCCTAAAATACTAGTAGTGATAACAATGTTGACTACCTCTGGTACTTTGAGTGTGAGAGCCAAAAGTGGTGTGGCATCTAGATTAAGATAATTTGCATAATTTGGTCAATGAAAAATTTTGCCAAAATAAAACAAAAAAACTCTTGTATAATTATGTAACATGGCGATGTATCTACTTTCTACATTTCAAATTTGAATTTGAAGAATCTGTAGAAAATTGAATTGACAATGGCCATTTCAGTGATTTTGCCATTTATAATAATGAGAACCATTTTGGATATTGTAAAAGGCTGCCTTGTACAAACTACACAATCTCAAGGGATTATCCACACCAAATTTGATTTCCATTGGCCCAGTGGTTTCAGGGGAGAAGATCAAAGTTTACTTTGTATAAACTTAGGTCTTTGGAGCTCCCACACCAAATTTGATTTCAATTGGCCCAGTGGTTTCAGGGGAGAAGATCAAAGTTTACCTTGTATAAATTTATGTCTTTGGAGCTCCACACCAAATTGGGTTTCCATTGGCCCAGTGGTTTCAGGAGAGAAGATCAAAGTTTACCTTGTATAATTTAATTTCATGTATCTTTTCAATACCATCCTTTTTCGGTTTATTTGTGATAACCAATGTTGGTCACCTAATCAATAGCGAAAATGACAGACTACTTTTTTGTGTTTGGTTAAAAAAGTATACAATGTAGCGCTTTCTACATGTTGTGATTTTTGCTGTTTGTTTTGTTGTTTTGATAGCTTAGCATACCGATTTTTTTATTTTGTAACAAAATCTAACCAATCAAATTGATCTAAGATGCAAATACAATGTCCGACGTTACCAGTACCTCTGTAGATTTTATTGTTAACAATCCAGATCAGTGCCGTTCTCAACTTTCTGCTCCATATTCTGTGAACAACAGTAACTTTTTGTTGTCAGAATTTGTTTCAAATTCCATTTTTAACAACTGTGTTTTCCAGTTCAAAAACTAATCGGGTCCACTGACTGATCAATGTAAAACTCCAGTACCGTAAAACGTTCATCATCATGTTTGATCATTGAACATGTGTTGCCGTCGCTGTCGGCAGTTGTTAATGGTAACAAGCTAATCATACGTCATGATTAGATGATGTCATTTGTATTGATGCACCATATGATGGTGGTTATTTGAATGCAAAGTGTTGTTCAAATCAATTTAATTATCATTAAAATTAGAAATAATATTGCAAAATTATTAAAATTGTTTTTTAATTAAATTATAAGAAATAACTTTGATATTTTTTGGTTTATCGCTGATTATCTTAACAAGAGGCTCATTGGGCCTGATAGATAATGACTAGCTAATTTATTTTTAAAAACACAAAAACTGAAAAACGAATGTCAAAATCTTTACAAACAGTCAAAATTTAAAGCTTTTCCCTGTAATAAACCATTTCAGAATTCTTCTGCATCTCTAAACTAAACCTCTGAACACATATGACCTTAATTTATATATCAAAATAATTGTTCATTTCTTTACAAAAACTTCAAAGTTTTCTAGATAATTAACCATTTCAGTATTCTGAAGCAACTGTGACCTTGACCTTTAAACCCATGTCCTTCATCTCTATAACAAAATGATCGTTATGTCAATGTCTACAATATTCTTTTATATTTGCCTATACAAAAAATATAGTTTTCAGATAATTAACCATTTCAGTATTCTTTATTATCTGTGGCCTTGACCTTTAAACTCATGTCTTTTATCTATATATCAAATTGATCATTATGTCAATATCTACAATATTCTTATGAAACACTATGCTTCTACATCGCTGCAATATGATAAACAGCATTGTCGTGCTGCTGTACGGCGTAGTTTAGAAAATGGTGCTGGAGTAGGACTATGAATATAACCCCTTGGGAGGGGGGATCGTTGCATAGTTAGACGAGTGGTGTTTATGAAAAAGAAAAAAAATGTACCAAACCATGTATTGCTCAGTAAAAAACGACAGAAAATAATAATTCCATCAATATAAGAAAAAGACGATCAGTAATTAAAATTTAATAAAGTGTTATCAATTGTACCTTCAGGATCGATCGTTGTTTGTCATATTGGATAAAGCCGGAGAAAGTAGAGTTTTTGCAAACCCGACCCCTGCTTTAGGAGGTTCATTCTAGTGTTTGTATGTAACTGGATTATTTGCTGTATAAGTCTGGTTTTTAAAACATAGCACTGTGCAGTGCTGATGTACTGCGTAGTTGGGAAAATGGTGGTGGTCAACTTGGTACATGGTAGCACTAGGCAGGCTCACCATGCGAAATTACTGCGGGCTCATTGGCCGAAGGCCACCAGATTTTTTTGTTCGGGAAATATGTAGGCTCGCGAGTCCGGTTGGCTTTTGACTTTCTAGGGTCTAGATGACCAATGCCATCCTTCCTAGCTAAACAAAACTAAAACATGTTTATTATTTTTTAATGGTAGGTCTATTATCTTGTCATTATCTTCATGTCATGATCTAATAGACCAAAAGTTGATCAATTTTTGGGGCCATCAAGCCAGTTAAAAGTTTTGTAAAAACCGATGAGTAAACATTGACAATATACATTGTTTTTCTACACAGAAGCGATTTTTATTAAAATAGGTAAGTTAATTTTGTCAGATATTAGCAAATGTTTGTTTACGCAGTTACGGTATATACATGTAAATAAATAAGACATCTGAAAACTGAATGTTTATTACACAGATTAAATAAATAAATAAATAAACAATCTTTATTGCGTTGTTATCAATTTGCAACTTTCACGTTGTCGATGTGACCTGAGAAGGACAAGTTTGATTATGGTATTTATCGTTCTTTCCAAATAAACTCTATAAAATCATACCTGAATCAAGTGCTTTAATTTTCTTAAAAAAGGAAAGTTGGTTGAATTAAATAATTTTCTCGTATGTAACAAGTTCTGTCGACATGCAGATTCAACATCAAAGACATTTTACAGGGCAACCCTAGGAAGTGACGTTATCTATGAATTTCATTGGACTAGAAATGTGATACACATAACCGTTGAACGGGTGGAATTCCTGGAAGTTTGCCTCCTACGATGCGATCACTTTAAATTCACAACTTTTTATTTAATAAACAACAGTTTAACTAATCTGCGTTAATTTTACTTTATTTCAACGGGTAAAACGTACGTTGGTGTTGGGCCAGGACTTTTGTCGTATTTTTAACTAATTTATCAATTAGATTAGATTTCACTTCTGTGAAAGGGAGATAAATCCTACAGTCCTATAACATGGACGGACTACTTATTATTCTACGAGATTAGTTCGCCAAACTGCACAAATTATTTTGAGGCACCCTGCCGCGACATGTTAATGTATTCTAACAATTCATTCCCGATATCTGTGTCAGCAAATGCATTACATATCCCTTATATTCATAACTCACGATAGAAGTGATAGATATTCCTTTCAGGTTTATTAACTAGGCACACTATATTCCGATGCGTACTATTCGTAGCAAAGAAGCCTGATCTTGGCAGACACCGATAGCAAAGTACGCTTTCACCGATGTGAACACTGTACAAAAACTGCTGATTATCATTCACAATATTCCCGTTTCATTACTTCCAAATAGGTAAATTTGTAGTTTGCATATGGCACTGTACGATTTATCTCCCTTTCACGGAAGTCAAATGTAATCGATAAATAAGTTTTAAATTGTAGCAGAGTACCGCAACACTAAAATAGTTTATTATACCCTTTAAAATAAATTCAAATTACCGTAGATTTCATAAAGAATTAGTTAAATCCACCCATCATTGCTGTTTAAAAAGTTATGATTTTACATGGTAGGACGCAAACTTCCTGGACTACTTTTTATTGTATTTACGAGATCAGTTCGCCAGATTGCACAAATTTTTGGATGCATCCTGTCGCAATATATTACTAAATTCCGAAATATATTCCGGAAATTTATTCCAAATGTGCATATGTTACCAAATGCATTACCTGTCTCAGAATACATATCTCACGATAAAACAGATACATTTCCTTCACGTTCATTCACCATGTGCACTATTTTCATGCGTGGTAATCTCATAGAAAAGAAGCCCGATAGCAAAGTACGCATTCACTATCGTGAAACAGCATACAAAAATGATTTTCACATTATGTTTATTCTACTCAAATAAAATAAATCTCTACATTAGTTACATCATTTAAGTATTTGCCCGAGTTTCTTTGACGCATCTTATTTATATAACAATATAAAATAATGAAACTCCTGTTAATTCTTTCAGTATAAAACTCACATATATGTGAGAAGGTATATAAAATTAAAACAGATAATGAACTTTCACCCTACTATAAGATATTGTAGCATAGTGCAGAGCTTCAGATTTACGTTGCGCCCACGCTATTCTCGCAGGATTTTAAAAAATGGCGCATAACATTTGCTTCTAATGGGTCCACTTGGTGCATGGTTTTTCTTAGCCAAATTGGTCGTTAATAATTTCTTCCCAAAACTACATATTCGATTCCATGGGGTTTTCTGATTTGACTTTCTGTTTTTTTTTTCTATTGTAAAATCTCTAGAGTCTTTGTTTATCTCATAATCACCATATAGACAGGACTCCCAACAAGCCCCTTCTCTTCGCTCTATGCATTGGTTATTAACATTAATATTCAAATGGGGGGAACTCGTAATAAAACTTGTTATGACCTCGGATATTGTCGTTCATTTAATATATACTAGCGCCAACCATGGCTATGAGATGCAGATGACTCTATTCACATTTTTTAAAACAACACACAAGCGCAGAGAAGTAGATGCACATAAAATGAATCATCGCGGTGAAAGAGTTTAAAATATATCATAAAGGTTAACAAAATATAAATCAGCAGATGACAAGATCGTTTTTGGTGCATTATATGAAGATGTCAAGTGCCGACTTTTACTTTCAGTCACGTGGTCGCGGCATAACATTTAATATTATGTGTCAAAACATGACCCACTTTAACAAAAAATGACCCCTTGTTATTGGACCTGGTGGGCCCTTGTGGCCCACTATCTGTAAAAACAATCTGAAGCACTGATAGTGTTACAAAAAGAATCTTTTACAAGTTTCAGACCGAGATGATGAAATTCCAGTCGAATGGTAAGATATTTTCATCTCAAATGAGGCTCCGCCGTTAGACCAATACCTACAATATTCTTATATACATGCCTATAAAAAAGTATATAGTTTTCCAGATAGTTAACAATTTCAGCATTTGTTTGCATCTGTAATTTTGTCCTTTCAACCAATGACCTTCATCTATATATCAAAATGATTGTTAGGCCAATACCTATAATACTCTAATATACATGCCTATACAAAAAGTTTATAGTTTTCCAGACATATTGACAAATAGACGACACATGACGGATGGCAGAAGGTGACCCATCACAAAGGTTATTAGCTTGCCTGAGCTTAAAGCTCAGATGAGCTAATTACCTTTGATAGTCAAAATGTTATACTAAAATACCTGTCAATCCTTTTAATTGTAGAAATACAAAAATTATCAATATGCAGCTCAACATTCTTCTGAACACATATATTCTGTCAAACTGCAAAAAAAAAAAAAAACAACTGTAAACTACAATTAAATGTGAATTTGCCATATATATAAATGTGTACCGGTATGTGTGTTTAGTGTTTTTGAAAATGCAAAAATTTTATCAAATTAGCGAAAAAATACAGGGCCTGTATTGCTCACCTGGTGGCAGTGCACATTAACCAAAAATCAAAGCAATTTTCTGTGGTGGATGTCTTCCGATTCTATATATGGAATTTGATGATGAAAACTGTGACCTTGAATGAAGGTCAAGGTAAAATCTATTCAAAAACTTAACATGCTGATTCTTTATATGAAGTTTGATAATTATACTCCTTTTGGGTCATGACAAAAAGTCATTTAAAGCATTTTTTGCACAAAGGTCAAGGTAAAATCTATTCAAAACTTTGTAGAAGTTGAGGCAGTGAAGTTTAATGTCTTCAGGTCTTTTGGTTCATAGGAAGAAGTCATATTCAGCTTTTTAACATAAAAGGTCACTGTGACCATGAATGAATATCAAGGTCAAATCTATTTGCACTCAACACACTTACTATATATATGAGGTCTGATGTCTATAAGCCTTTTGGTTCATGAGAAAAAGTGATTTTTAGAATTTTTACATACAAGATCACTGTGACCTTGAACTAAGGTCAAGGTCAAATCTATTCGTAAACTTTATAGAACTCAACACACTAATTCCATATCTGAAGTTTGATATCAAAAGGTTCTTTGGTTCATGAGACGAAGTCGTTTTTAGAGTTTTTACATATATAAGGTCACTGTGACCTTAAGCTAGAGCTGCAACAATATATATCAGTAAAAGCCGTTACATAAGCCGTATTGCAGTTATTGCAATATGATACACAAATATTGCTCATCGGCAATACGAAGAAATAAAAGTACTGAAAGTACTGAAAGCAGACGGCTCATTGATTGCAAAGAACCTCATTACTAAAAAGAAATTATTGGTAATTGTGTATTCAATCCATTTTATTTAATTCAATATTGAAATGATGGGAAAATTAACATACACACACACACACACACACACACACACACACACACACACATTATATGGTTTAACATACAGGTAGTAGTTTCCCTGAATTTGAATTTCTAGTCAATACAGTGGAGAAGAAATGTTAATTGATGCCTTGCTATAAAACATTCATATACTTTAAACAATTCAGTTTACAATACATCTTATTCCTCACATGCATTGTTTTATGTCGTCTGTCATTTTAATTAAATTTAAGTAACAAATAAATTTGGTTTTGGTTTTAATGCAAATGATCTAGGCTTCAATTTTTATACATTATTACAAATCCTCATGTCATATCATCATCATCATCATGAATCATCATTATCAGCTGCAGCAACAGTAGAACTCATTTCACCACCGCCACCACCAGTCATCATCATAAATCCCAATGCCACATCATTAACTGGTTACATCATCATCATCACCATCATCATCATCATCATCATCATCATCATCATCACTTCTCATGTCACATCATAAACATTGTTACATCATCATCATTGACAGCAACAGAACTTGTGTCACCACCACCATTAACATGATGTCATCATCATCATCATCATCATCATCATCATCATGTCACATCATAATTAACATTGACATCATCATCATTATAATCATCATCATCACCATATGTCATCACCACCATCATTATCATCTAAATAAACGAGGCAATCATCACACATGGTACACAGACAACATCCGCAAGGGAGATAATACAACATAATCCTAAGGGGAGATAATACAATATATATATTGGCGCAAGGCCGTGATAGATTGCAATAGCTCATTAAAATGTTATGAAATGTCATGGGACGAATAGTCCTAAATTTTATTTATAACACAGTAAAAAAAAAAAATAAATATAGCAGATCGTTTTTTGTTTTTGTATGAAAATTCAATAAAATAACAGACCTTCTCAGAATGTTGCCTTCTCAAAAAGAAATCCATAAGTAAAAGCATTTTCCGATTGAATGATTGAAAATGATTAAAATCATATCTAGAAATTTGGAGTCAGGTTGACATGTGCTTTTAAACAAGGGGGTTAACTCAATCAGAAAATAAGTGAACATAGGGGCCTATATATTTATATATATTTATAATAGATTTATTATATTTTTTTTTATTTTTTATGTTTATAATCATTGTTTTTAAAATTAATTACTAAAACAAATTGTACATTTTCTTCACATTTACATTATAATATTTAGACAGTGTTAGTGATGTGACAATGTAATATTATTAGGATCAATGTGATTTGTTTTAACAAGAGCCTTTATAGTCCAGTCATTCTGTATTTTGACCTTGAACTAATTGCAACAAAAATGATATTTATGGTATGAGTCCTTAACGATGGTACAAACATTGTGTAAAAATTCGAAAAAAATCGAATGGGTGGAAATATGGAAAATTTGCGTCTAAAAAATGTCGTAATGGCCTGTGTTTATTATGACCATCAATAGGCCCCCGTACAATGTTGTCAAGTGGAACTCTTCAATGTTTTGTTTACATCGGAAACGGTTAAAAACTATTTTAATTTCAAGAAAATAGAATGACAAGGTACAAACACTATTAATTTGTTTAAAGTTAATGTTTATTAGCCTTTTTCCAATGTGAATATGGTTAAAAATACACACGCCATACATTTGTTTACAAAATTGAACGCGACCCCGGGGGGGGGGGGGGGGGGGGGGGGGGGGGTTGCGGTGATCACATGTATCGGTTGATGCAATGATGTTAGGAAAATGTTATCGCATCAAAGAACACAATTTTCAATGACAAAATAACAAATATATTTATTAATTGCCGTGTCGTTAGTTTTAAATCATATATGGTACAATATATAATGCAAACAGAATTTTGTCACCAAAAAAAAGTATGGAAGCGCATAACCGTCATAACGCAAACATGCAAAACTCGGAATTTTTTTTACTTTTTCGTAACAATTCCTCATTATTAAGGTTGTACATGCATTAGTACAGTAATTGGCATTTAATAAACGTTTACACCGATGTATACATTTAAACCATATGCGCTTACCTGAAAGTTGAAACACTGTGTTGTGTATTTTTAATTAAAGTTGAATTACAAGAATCAAGATTTGACTTATTTTCTTCAGTTACTATTTTACTGTAGTTATTTGTTTTTATTATTATTTAACAATTAATGATTTTTTGTTTATTTTAGTTTGCAGATTTGATTTTATGTTGTATTAATTTTATGATTTTTATTATGGAACCTTTTGAGTTATTGACAATTCAGGCTTTTACTGCCAATATAGGTAAGTGCATTTTCTTTTAATTATGACCAAAAACAATTTTAAAAAATTTATAGTTATAAAATGTAAACGATTTATATGTGTAAAGTTTCAAGAAAATTATTTAATTGTTTTCAAAATTTATTTAACTTTATTTTAATGTTTTGTTTTATTTAATATTAGTGTTTTTCCTGGGATTATTTTCAAATAAATGGGCATTAAACTAATACTAAAAATATGAATAACCTTTTGTCTTTCAGCTTTTTTGGCACTGGAAAATGGAACAATGTATCATTTGCCACAAGACGATAGATGATGGACATTTAGTATCAAAACTAACAGAGAAGGGCTGTGTTAGTATCAACAGTGCCAGTGCAACACGTAAGGACAGCTTACATGCTAATGCTGGGCAATATGTCCATACTGATTGTCGCCGTGACTACTGTAACAAGCATTCAATCCAGTCTCACCTTAGGTCATTGCAGTCTGATAGTTCAGAAAATGAAGTACCGCAATTGCGTTCAACAACCACAAAGTTTGAATTTGATAAACATTGTTTCTTGTGTGGTAAAAGTGCAAGATTATGTAACAAAAAACGAGGCTATGATGTTCATCCAGTAAGAACTTTTGATTTTCAGAAAACTATTGAGCATCTTTGTGATGAACGGAAAGATACATGGGCTGATGAAGTCAGAGGTAGAATACAATCTGTAAACGACCTCCATGCAGCTGATGCTATTTATCACCAAACATGTAGTGTAAATTTTAGAACTTTTAAGAATGTTCCACAGGGTTTTCAGAATGTGCCCACCCCTTACAAAATCGGAAGACCTTCTGACATTACTGCATCTAGTGCATTTTTAGAAGTGGTGGTCATTTAGAAGACAATTATGATGACCTTATTTCCGTGTCGGATTTGGTTGATAAAATGAGTGGTATATGTGGTGATAAAGCTTACAGTGTAAG
Source organism: Anadara kagoshimensis (assembly GCA_021292105.1). NCBI lineage: Eukaryota > Metazoa > Mollusca > Bivalvia > Arcoida > Arcidae > Anadara > Anadara kagoshimensis. The sequence goes on from CM037866.1 coordinate 37,498,015, forward strand.
TTACATGAAACGCAGGCTGAAAGAGCATTTTGGAGAATCCATACTCATAACAGCAATTAACGGTAAATCAAATATTGTAACCTTTAAAAGCACTGCATCTTCCATTCTTCAAAGATTTTATGATCGTCCCAAAAACCAAGATGACGAGGCAGAAAAAACAAGTATAATAGAAACTGCAGCAAAACTTATTAAAAATGACATAAAATCAATAATAGATTCCAAAGAATATTACCCAACATCTTCAACTATTGCATCCGTTAATGATAACGTTGCGTACCTACCCAATACATTAAAGGTTTTGTTAAAGTCACTTTTAAGTGAGAAAGATTCCGATTTTAAATTGGCAGCCATTGGTCAAGCTATAGTGCAGGCAACACGACCCAGAGGTTTAATCGTCCCATTACAGATTGGTCTTGCAGTGCAGATGCATCACCACTTTGCATCTAAGTTCCTCATTGACACATTGAATAGTATGGGATTTTCTTCATCTTATACCGAAGTGCAGAAATTTGAAAGTAGTTCAGCAATGAGTATGAAAACAGACATTCCTGGGTTCACGTCAGGTCACTTTTCACAATATGTTGCAGACAACGTAGATCATAATACCAGAACTCTGGACGGTTTTAACACATTTCATGGTATGGGCATAATTGTAGGTATAACCCCTAAAGTCGAGTTTGAAAAGCAAGTTAGGAGAGTAAATGTAACTAAAGAAGAGATTACAGCACTTGGAAAGATAAATATTTATCACTTTATGCCAAAGGAAGATAGAATGTCATCATTAGTGTTTCAGAAGCTTGATGAAGGCAGTCTCTCAGATGAAACCTCAAAGTTAGATTTCCTATGGAAAATATCATGGCCACTTAAAACACTTAGGCCCGGTTGGTCTGGCTTAATGCAGATGGTTCGACATGGCATTTATCCCGGACAATCTTCTATAGTGTTTCTTCCTATGATAGATATGAACCCCAGCGACACTTCTTGCATTTATTCTACATTGAGATACGTCTGTTTGCAGTCTCGGAAGTATGCAACGACACCAGTCATTACATTTGACCAGCCTCTGTACTGGAAGGCATTAACTGTAATGCATTCTGAACCAACAGAAAGTGAAATTAGCAAGATCGTTCTTAAGCTAGGAGGATTTCATTTAGAAATGAGTTTTTTGGGGTCTGTCGGGTACATAATGAGTGGATCTGGATTGCGTGAGGTTTTAGAATGCATTTACGCAGGGAATGCGGTAGATTACATGTTAACTGGAAAGTCAGTTGCTAGAGCTGTTAGAGGTCACATGATAGTTGACAGTGCATTAAATTCTTTGCTTGTTTCAAAGCTGTTCAATGTTCCTCTTTTGTCAAATGTAGAAGATACAGATAACATCAATGTAGACGATATGGATACTGAGTTGACCGAGCCTGCTTCTTCCGATAGACAACTAACACAAAAGATAGCAGGAACACAAGACCCTAGCACTCTAGAAGATTCAGTTGACTCTATTGGACCTGATGAAGATTATAAATATATTGTCAGTTGTTTTGATAATGTTTTGAAAGGAGATACACCTTTAAACACCGTGTTTATCGATGATATTTTGCAAAAGGTGGAAGAACGGTTTAATATAGAAAAGACATCAGTCTCCAAATATAGAACAGGATCTCTTTGGTTACAATACATGGAAATGATCGATTTATTGCGAACATTTCTGAAAGCAGAAAGAACTGGGGACTGGACATTGCACCTGAAATGTATACAAGCTATGCTACCATTCTTTGCCGCGTCTGGGCACAATTTATACCTAAAGTCGTCGTACATTTACTTACAGACAATGCTACAACTATCTAAAGACCACCCGGACGTGTATAGGTTTTTCATGGAAGGCCATCATGTTTTAAGACGCACTGATAAGTTTTGGGGTGGATTATCAGCAGACCTTATCATTGAGCAGGTGCTAATGCGAAGTGTAAAAACAACTGGTGGAATGACAAGGGGAAAAGGTATCACAGAATCTCAGCGAGCACAGTGGCTGTTATCCATGCCCATATGTGCTGATTACAACAATGCACTGCAACAAGTACTGGTGTAGAGTACCAGACTAGTGAACAACACAAAGAAAGTTCACAATCAAGGAAACAACGAGACAAAACAGACACCGTTAAAGTCCTATCGTTTTTACAAGATAAAAATCCGTTTATTGAAGACACCGAGTTGCGAAATATTGTTTCCGGTGTAGCTGCAGAGAAAATGGTTAACGTGGACAGTGCAAGGCAAGTTGGCAGTGATATATTGCAGTCTATGGAGGGTAAAAAAGTGGTGGATTTTTCGTTCAAAAAATCAACCAGGCTGTGAATATGATGAGTAAAACTGCAATTAAAGTTGATGGAGAACCCGTTCAAATAGATCCGCAGTTGTTGTTTCAACGCCTTGTGTCAGCTGCAGATAGAATAGCTGCTGACATGCCAAATATATTTTCATACGAACTATGTTCATCGCCATCATCACTGTTTGAAACGTCAGGACTTCTTCGAGAGGCACAGAAACCCTTGCTGAGTAATGCAATTTGGTCTATGGGAGATTGTTCCCCGAGTGAACTACCTCAATGTGATATTACTTACGTGATTGATGGAGGTTCACTTATTCAACGGATACCATGGGAAAGGCCCACATTTGGTGGAATTTGTCAACAATATCTTGATTTTCTTTGTAAGAGGTACAAGAATACTGACACCGTTGTCGTCTTCGACGGGTATTCAAACACAAAAACTACAAAATCTGTAACGCATATCCGTAGGTGCAAAGGAAAGGTCTCGCCATCAGTGAAATTTACAAAGTCCACTCCATGTAAAATAAAAAAGGAGGTTTTCCTTCGTAACACAGAAAACAAGCAATGCTTTATTAACATCCTCAGTGATCACCTCCAGGAAAATGGATTTGCTACCAGACATGCTTCGGCAGACGCAGACGTTCTCATAGTACAAGCAGCTGTTGAAAGTTCTGTGTCAAAAGATACAATTTTAATAGGTGAAGATACTGACCTTCTTGTTTTACTTTGCTTTCATGCTGATATAAAGAATCATAATATTTATTTCATGTCGCATCCAAACCATTTCCTGGGTAAAAACATGAAGATATGGGACATAAACAAAACTAAAACCGTACTTGGTCAGGAACTTTGTTTATATTTGCCATTTATTCACGCACTTACAGGATGTGACACTACTTCTAGATTATATGGGATAGGAAAAAAGCCAGCTCTCAAGAAAATCAAAGCAAGCCCTTATCTGAAAGAACAAGCAAATGTATTTTACCAGTGTTCATCAAAAGAGGAAGTAATTAGAGCTGGCACCGAGTCCATATCTTGCCTTTATGGGGAATTCCATTTGAGGGTCTTGATCTCTTGAGACTAAGAATGTTTACTAATAAAGTGTCAACGAGCAAAACTTATGTTCAAGTTCAAACATTACCCCCTACATCTGCTGCAGCTAGTTTTCATTGTATGCGGGTTTATTTACAAGTACAACAGTGGATACAAGATTCCAGTTTAGATCCAACTGACTGGGGATGGTGCCTTAATGGTGACAAACTTGTACCCATAAAAACAAATAAGCCTGCAGCTCCAGATTCACTACTAAAAATTATAAAATGTGGCTGTAAAACGAGTTGTGATACCAGAAGGTGTAATTGTAGACGACATGGTTTGGAATGCACACTTGGGTGTGGTGAATGTCATGGTACAAGTTGTTCAAATTCCTCTGTTATAGCCGATATAGATTCTGATCTGCAAGAAGATGTTTAAATGGCCCAGGAAACTGATGTGTTGTGGTTTAATTACTTTTTGGGGATAGTTACCATCACAAAATGTCTGTACCAAACATTTGAAGAAACATTTATTTTATCAAACAATGCATCATCCCTACGTCCTGTATATGGTATCATACTCACTTATATTTGTTACACTTATATAAGGTTGCACATTTATTTCATTATACGCCCAAAAATGTGACAATGATGAGCAATATTCGTTTTTATCTGAGTCTATCATAGATTGGTTTAACATCAGGTTATGCTTATATAACTAAGTACAGAAGAGATCCTAAAATATTGCAAATTTAAACAATAACACTGATAATCGCTGATTTGTTCCTAAACGTTCGCTGAGATAATAATAAGTGGTCTACCAATCAGCATTTGATCACCTATTCAAAGTACATTGGCTGAAATTACATAATAATTCATTATCAATTACACGCTTAATCAATATATTCAAGCAAGGTAGAAAACGCATATGCTCACCCCCCCCCCCCAATCCGCGCGCTTTGTGACCGTACGGGCCATAATTCCGGTATATATTAGAAATAACATTTGTTTTTAACACGTTTGTACTACTGTCTATAAATATTTTTTGAATGCAAGTAAAATATGAACACAATTGCATTGTATTGTTCTATGTTTGTCTGAAATGAAAGTGAAAGAAACGATTATGAAAATTGAACATAGCTTGTATTTATTCAAAATTTTGAACAAGTTCCACTTATCCGAATGAATTCGAATTTTGATATGTTAAAATATAGACTCTAAATACCAATACACATAAAATAAATTTGTTGCAATTAGTTGGAGGTTTGGCATTTTTCCCCGTAGAATGACTGGACTATTAAATTACAAGAAACATCAGAACAATATTTTCTTATTAATTACCATCAGTATTGCTGCAATGAGCTTGTACATATATAATTCTACACACAAAAAAAATAGAAAAAGAAAAACAATTAGGAAGAATTTTACATCTTTTTTTTTGATTAAATAATTAATATTACATTTATGTAATATGCAAGTCCTTAAAAGGGATGCTCCCATTTATAAAGACAAACAGCTTGGAACATGCGTCGCAGCATATTAAATTTTGTGGCGGAAAAACTTCTCCCTGTTTTGAAAAACTCTCCCTAAACTTGGCTGAGGGAGAAGTGACTTCTCCCTGTTTCAAAATCTAATTTGAGCCCTGGTCCGATTCCGCACTAAAGCACAGAGATTTGCCGAAATTCGGTGCGAGATCATCATTCACGTGGCCATGTTCAGAAAATGAAATGGTCTAATACAGTTTTGATCCCGTGACACGGTTAAGAGACGAGTGGCGGACATTTTATATCCATACATCTTTCTTTAGCGGAATATATGTGGAAAAGAATGGTATATGCCGTGTTTTTGAATTCCCAAGCATTACGTAAAAAACACAAATAAAACCAAGGGGGTCATCGTTTTGAATAGCGTGAAGATGGACAAGTGTTATGTTCAAGTACGAGTGGGTTTTTTTTAAATATCAGAAACAAGTGCCTGTGATTACGACCCCTTTTAAAATAACGAGAGATAAGAATGCAGATTAATGTAAGATATGTAACAATTTATTTATACTACCTACTTGAAACTATAGAATAAATCTTCGATCTGAAAACATCAACACTTCACGGTATTCATCTGGTATCTGGTCAACTTCTTCTTCTTCTTCTTCTTCTATGGAGTCGTTCCCTCCTCTAGCAGGAGCACCGCTATTTCTATTGAAATGGCGTATTATTGTATTTATAGAACAACCAAAAGTCACTCAAAACACTCAAAACACAGTCCTCCACCAGGGATATTTACATTTGGGTTGGGTTAATATACACTGTTCATAGTCTCTTGACGTCCATCATTTCACTGATTTATAATCGCCCTGCCCCATTAAAATTATTATTATTATTATTTTGTTCAGCAGTTCATCAATAGTTTTGTACGTTTTTGAACTAAAAAATATAGCAGAGTCCTCTTGTAATTGTTTCTATCATGTTTGTTTCTTCTTTACTGAAGATATGAAAGGCTGTACAATCAATTATCAGGGTCGCAATCCTGGCAACATCAGAGAATAGTTCACGGACAACAGATTGAGAATACTTTCGCTCAAATTGTAAATAGGTTTTCAGTTCAGTAATAAACTTATTCCGAATTGAGTCAAGCGAGCTGCAGGTGACTAGGAAGTGCACAATATCCTCTGGTTCTTTCAAGCAGAGTTTGCAGGTTGGTTCGATAGGCGATTTTGAAAATTTCGATCTCTGGGATTGAAGTAATAGAGTTCCAACAGCAATTTTTGCTTTTAACGAGGCCATAGTGACTGCAAAGGGTTGAGTGCCAGAACTACTCCAGATATTGTGCGGTTTGCCAGGTACTGTGTCGTTCAAGTTTAGGAATTTCAGTGTAGATTTAACTTCGGCTTCCTTTTGAAGAATTGCGATGTGAAAGTTGTCGACTGTTCTATTGACCAGTGCGTTCCATGATTCTCTAGGAGGTGGGCTAGATAAAAGTTCATGTGGACAAGGTAATTCGTACTTGTTTGCAATTTCAACTACTTTAGCGAACCAGCTGTCGTGACTATTGCTGATCATAGCAAGTTGTCTAAAGGCTATTTCCTTTTCAATAGAGTCGTCATTCCGAATAATATTGCCAAATGTTTTTAGTATCTTTTATCTATTTCTGCAGATATTGGTATTCTTCCTAAGAGTAACAAAGAGGCACAGTTTGCAGTCCTTATAGGGAGATGCTGTATTTGTTTTAAAAGTTTAACATAGAAAGAGTCCAGATTTTTGACGTCTGAGCAAGACAATCTGATAACGTCGAGTCCGTAGAGAAGACGAGGTATAACAAAAACTCTGATCAGATGCGATGAGACTGTTGGGCTTATCCCGTTGAGGCCATGGAGCCCTGCACCCATGAGAGCATATACTGTCCTTTTGCTGTGGTAATGCGCTCAGCAGTTGTCTCTTTGCTTCCCGATTTGCAAGCAGTGTCTCTGACGATGCCTAGGTGGACGGAAGAATTGAAATACTGATTTCCTTATCATTAAGTGTCCAATTATTATTATTTAGTTCCAATTCCAACTCGTTCCAATTGATTTTCGCCAACTCGTTCCAACTTTTTACCAACTCGTTCCAAATACCAACTCGTTCCAACTTTTTCACCAACTCATTCCAAATTTAAGAATTTTAATGATTAGCCCTTACCAACTCGTTCCAATTTTATAATTATTTATAATTAAATATCAATTTAATACAACGTTGCCCAGCCATAACCACGTGGAGGTATCCTCTTTAAGTTAAGAGCCATGATTGTCCAAAGTTCCAAAAGATATATATTGCAGAGATTTTTTCTATTTTTAATGTTACATTTTTTTCTTCATATTTCCTTCTTTTTTCTTTTCTTTTTTCTTTCTTTATATATTTCTTCATTTCTTTTCTTATTGTGTTTATTATTTTATTCATTCTGATTATTTCGTTGTTATTTTTACTGTTATCGTGAGCAGTTTTTTTTTTTTAAATAAAAGTTCGCTTGATCTTGTTTAAGAATACTTTGTGTTTTAAACCATTTTCATGCACACCTGTCGGTAAAAAGAGGAAAAACAACCTAATTTTTCAATCGCACACTTATGTTTACAAAACACTGGAGTAAAGGGTTTATTTGCGAAACTAAAATTCATTTTAAAAAATAAAGGATACGCTGCTAATGCGCTTGTTAACCGGACATCTGTTTATGGTGCCGATCTATCTAATAGTTACGACAGCCGTGATAGCAATTCATTGTGATCACCATATCTGATATTATTTATTATTTATATGTTATATAATTTATTTGTTAATTTAAATTTATTTGTTAATTTAATTTGTTAATTTAAAGGCTTATCTATATTATGCTATTCTTGCAGGTTTAATGTGTGTTTATCACTTGAAATAAAGGAAACTATGGGGAATAAAATAAAATGAAATAAAATAAAATAAAATAACATAAAAATAAAACAAAATCAAAATTAATCAACTTAATTGAGAAATTTGGTACGAGTTGGCAAAAAAGTTGGAACGAGTTGGTAATTCAGTTGGAACGAGTTGGTAGTCAAAAGTGGAACGAGTTGGCAAAAATCAGTTGGAACGAGTTGGAATTGGAACGAGTTGACTAGTATACAGTCGCCATTTTGACTTTAACGGTCTATCTAAAACATGCCAAGGAGGATTTCATAACAGGGAAATGAAATGCGCCAAGGAAGTTTGTGTACAAGCTAGAAACCTAATATGTTTTATACTGATCAATAAATGAATAAATAATGTGTTTTTAATTCCGCTAGTCATTCATTAATAATTGATTGTTTAAATATTATTCATTGCTCTGTTGACTGGCTGCTATATCCTGTGCAGTTCTTTGGTAAATCCCTCCTTTATGAGATAGGTAAAGTTAGCTACTAGTAACTGGCTACTAGTAGCTGGTTACTTGTAGAAGAAAAGTTAGCTACTAGAAGCCAGTTACTTGTTAGAAAAGCAGTTATTTACTACACATAACTACCTACTAACGAATTAGGTTTTATGGATCAAAACTTCCGCAAAACTACGAACAATTTCTTGTACCACGAATGTAGTCCTGATATTTTCTAATGTAAATAACATTCCAGACGAGTAGCTGGGTATTTATTTTTAAGATATACACAATTCAAGTATATCATGAATTATATTCAATTCTGCATCCATTGATACCAAATATTCAAACATTCAAGCTTCAATACGCTAAAATACGCTTCCACAAAGGAGGGGGAGTGTACGGGTAGGTTTTAATGCTATCATTTTTCACATTCAGGACGAGTAGCTGGGTATTTATTATTAAGATATTCATAATTCAAGCATATCATGATAAAGTATATTCAATTCTGCATCCATTGATACCAAATATTCAAACATTCAAGCTTCAATACGCTCAAATACGCTTCAAAAAAGAGGTGGAGTGTACGGGTAGGTTCCAATGCAATTTCTATGATCATTTTTCACGTTCAGGACGAGTAGCTGGGTATTTATTTTTAAGATATTCAAAATTCGAGCATATCATGATGAACTATATTCAGTTTTGCATCCATCGATACCAAATATTCAAACATTCAAGCTTCAATACGCTCAAATACGCTTCCACGCTACCTATCTTGGTTTGGTTAGGGTTTTTTGGATACGAATACTACATTGTCGAGTACTGGCCGGGGTAAGTCAGGTCTTTGAGCAAACCATAAAGATGCAGCAGTGCAGACATGTGCCAAAGAAGCCAAAGAAACATATAATGGTCAGACGCTTATCCTTTGTAGCCATGCAGATGTTTTTGCTATGGTCTCGGTTTTTGTTTTACAATTAATGTTTTGGAAATAAAAGAAGGTTATTAATTCCTATATTATAGCTGTTGAATTGTTAAACCGGGAAAATATGTTATATTCTGATCATACGTATATAATAAGTATAAGGGATATACGTATAGAAATATTGCTGCAAGGTGCTTGTGGATGTTAATCATGTTGGAATTGGACCTCTTTGAATGTTTGAATAATCGAGAGGACTTTTTTCATTGCAGACATCAAAAGTCAAGCTATTAAATTAATTCAAATGATATTTATTGAAAACTTGAAAAATGTTTCGGCTTCGTTACTTAAATTATTTAATTTACATAAAATAAGTTCAGAGAGCAGTACTGATAACATTTTCACATAATAAATAACACACACATTAGTTTTATGTCATGAAATAATGATTTGATTTAAAATGCAGCGCGATGATTATAAGTCGGCCATCTTGAAAATGGCGGCCATATTGAATTTTACAACCAATATTTAATTGGAAAATTAGATATAATTATTTAATTGATCAAATACCATTTTTCAACTATGAAGGTTAAGTGGTTGATTTGATATTGAATTTTTATACTTAAATTAACTTTTTGGGTAGCCATTTTGGATTTGGCAGACATATTTGTATTAAACGGAAAAAGTCAAGATGGAAACTTACTTTGCCTAACTAAGTACATACATATTAAATGCAATACATTTGTTTTGTGTCATAAAATAATGACATCCTTGTTGTATTTGATTGAAAATGCAACACAATGATTATACGTCGGCCATCTCAAAATGGCGGCCATATTGAATTTTACAACCAATAATTATACACAGAAAATTAGTATAAATATTTAATTGACAAAATACTAAATTTCAACTTAAATGGCTAAGTGGTTGATTTGATATTGAATTGTTATACTTAAATTATCTTTTTTGGCGGCCATCTTGGATTGGCAGCCATATTTTCATTAAACGGAAAAAGTCAAGGTGAAACATACTTAGCCTGACTAAGTACATATAGGGCAATAAGATTCACCATGTTTCCTGCTTTTAACAAAAAAAATTAGGGGTGTCACATTTTTGGGATCTGCCCTGACTAAGATGCAGACATCCTGTTTTTCTGCATCTTGTTTTGTTCAGATTTCAGGATTTAATGGATACTTTTAAACATTGTCATTTTTCAATATTACACTGAATGATTTTATCTTACATTTCTATAAGCGGGACATCATGATATTCATATTCAACATAAGAATTTAACTTATACATGTATAGCCTCTAATAGAAGACATCCAAGATTGCAGATACTGATCCGATGATTCAGCCTTTGTAAAATTAAACTATAACTCGACATTACCAAAAGTTAAGACTTATTTGCTTAAAGTATGACTCTTTTAATACCTCATAAGCACAAAGCTTCCTCATGTTTGTAGAACGTTTCCATTGAAATGGCTATCCCTTCAATTTTGCATCTTGACCCACGGCCACGCCGCAAAACAAACTGAACAACAAGTGCTTGTGGAAAAATGTGTTTTTTTTATTTGTTTTTAACAAAAGTAAGAAATCCCGAGACTTCAGTGACTTTAAAGTTTAATATAATAATAATAATAATAACTTTATAATCATAAAGCAAATAACATGCTTGTAGCCTAACTATTTACAATAATGGATTGATGGCGGCAGAATACAAATATGAAGACTGTGAAGGTGGAAAACTAAATATAGATACATGTATTTGTAATAAATGACAATATATATAAACAAAAATAAGTATCACAGAGTAGAATTTTACTTATAATGAATATAGATAATAAGTATTTAATATAATAATAATAATAATAATTATATTATCATGATGATGATGATCATCATCACCATCACCACCATCATCATTATCATTACTATTATTACAATGTAATAACAATAGTAATAACAACAACAACAGCAATAATAATAATAAAATAATAATAATATAATAATAATAATAATAATAATAATAATAATAACAGCAATAATAAGAATAATACATTAATAATATTAAGTGGGGATAGGATATTGGTTCTAATGTTATAAAGTTATAAATAGTAATAACAAAAACACAATCATTTTGTTTGATAGACTTGTGTCCATACACAACTATTCATTTCATTCATTATTTTATGAATAGGTAATATTATCTTAACTAGTGTACTTTATTACGGGGTTATACTCACATAAATGAGTATTAATACACAATATCTGCTTAGTAAATAAGTGAATCCTCTTGACTAGGTGTTAATTATATGTGGGATAAAATGTGCATCAATATGCAAATATCTGCTACATCTTGACTGGGTTTTATATATATTTATATGGGATACATTCCACATGTGTATCAATACACAAGAGAATAATCTTGACTGGATATTTGTGTATTAATACACGGATTTCTGCTAAATAAATAAATGATTTAACTTGTATAATAAATATGACAATCCTGTTAATAGAAAATTGTTTATATTGAAATATCAATTATTTTTAATGATCAAATACAGTAATAAAAATTTGAATTACTATACAAACACATTCATGTACATACTAGTATATATTCTCTTAAAAATCTATGCACAGAATTTTACTTTCAAAACTTGAAATAAAAAAAAGCTAAATTTACAGAGAAATATGCAACGTCTCATATTTTTAGATACGTTGTATACACTAGAAGACATTGTATATAACTTTTATCGTGTCTCATATGTCTTAAAGGCAGGATTTCATACTTGTTTACAAATGCAAAATATTAATGTATTTTAATATTGTGATAATAACGATTTAATGAAAACATTAAGATATAGTTTAAGAGTCTTCAACTAATAAATGATCTATAATTAGGACCCATGTGGTCATAATTGATGATATAATAAAAACAATAACCTTTTTTGGCTTAAAACATGTGCATTTTTTGTCACAAATGGGAAATATATACAATCGAAGGCGGTAAATACACTGAAAATACCGATTTTTACTGTAAATAACAATAACAAATTATCTTTTTAATTGCTTTTAATATTAAAATTTTCATTTTTAGAAGACATCAAAATAAGATTATAAGGCCGGTGACAATACGATAATAATAACAATAATACCTAGAGCTTGTAACTGGGATACCAGTTACGTATGAATCCCCACCATCCCGGATAAACTATATATTATCTAAAATAAACATCTGATATGTGTATGTGCGTTTCGGGTGCGTTTAGTCCAAAAATGGGTATGTTCTGGTAGGGTACGTTATGGCATGCCATGATGGGTACGTTTTATTCTGCGCCAGTATTGATTGGATTTGTCCAATTAAATGGTTCATTTACAAGATTTCATGCTCGAGTGAACTTTTTTGGCGGTCACTTATTGGAGTTACTCATTGGTGAAAGCATTGGCTTGGTATAATCAGAGTGTCATAACCAGGTTATGTTCATTCAGAATTGGTTTCCCCGGGCATTCAACTACGTATTCGATTACGCCATTTACACTCACCAACCTTCCAGATTAAGAGAAAATGAACACGTCTTGCATATCTACACAAATAACAAATTACTGGTACCAAATTTTATCTAAATCCATCAAGCCGTTTCCGACATCTGCATCAGCATATACTATTACAGTAGGTCTTGAGAGAAGAATAATAATAGGAACTAGAGATTGTAACTGGAATACCAGTTACGTATGATTCCCGACCGTCCATAAATAATATATGGCATATATCCGGTTAAAAGACCTAAGGGTCTTACTTCTTTTTCAGGTTTTTCAACCGTCCCAGAATATAAGAGTGTTGTAAATCTTGATCACTCAGACGCTTTACTCTTTCCATCCTATAAATTCCATGCACGCTATTTATAATACACATGAACTAACAAGACTCTCTACGTGTTAAAAAGTATGTCTTTCCCATAGATAGGGTCTTTTAATATATATATAAATTATTGCTTTAAGGCCTCCAGCCCATGGCATTATAAGATATACATTCAACATCAATGGCGTGTTAAATAATGTTACAAATGTATTATAATACATAATAAATGTTATATACATATGGTTAATTATTACAATTATCAATAACTTCTTTTCTCCTTTTAAAGGCATAGAAAATAAACATGCTGACTTGTTGTAGTAGTTTGACATTTTGTGTCGACATAATTATAATAAACTTATTAAAAGTTGGTTTCAAAAACTATTTTGGTAAAATAAACTTCTTCCTGAGATCACTATATGTTTTACAGATAAGTAAAAATGATATTCATCTTCCACACAACCGGAATTACATATAACACAAACTCTGTCATTTCTATCAAGACCTGTGTGTCTACCCACTTTTATCATAAGATCATGTGTACCACACCTAAAAATTGACATTGCATGTCTAAATTTACTAATTTTAATTTGACATAGGCAACTATTATGTACATTGTCGTACTTCACCTGTGTAACCATCTACGGCTCAGTGTCTTACGATCGGTACATAGAAATATAGAACAGGTGTACAGTTTTTGTTTCGTTAACAAGAAACCAAAAACGATACAAAAAATGACCACATCTATTTGAGTTCCTTATTAAATTCCGGTTATTTCAGTATTTTTTGTAAAATTTTAGGACGTCGGGAAATTACTTCCATTTTAAGTTAAAAATATAGCAGTTATTTCGGCACTATCTCTTAATATTCTTGTTTAATTTTTGAAAAATGTGGTGAAAGACCTTTAGTTATAGGCTGTTTTTTCACTCTAATTTGATTTTTTTCCAAAATGACCACATCTAAAGTGTTAGAGCACACTTTGATAAAGGTAAAAACATAAAAATCAAATGTTGGTTTTGACGGCAAATTACTTCCAATTTTATTTAAAAATAGGGGATTTTGTGAATATCTAGTGAAGAAATATCCAATATGGCCGACACCGCACCAAGTATAAAAGTTTTATTTTCCCCACCAATATTTCGGTACAAGTTACACCGACTTCCCCGTAAGTAAAAAACGGTAAAATAATAATAATAATAATAATAATAGTAATAATATCCAAACAAAAGGTGATATACTTCTCGATCTTTGAATATACTATTAAAAGTTTTAAAAAATTAAAGACAGATTTGTCAGTCAGCTTCATAAATGTTCTGGATTTTTTTTTCAAATAAATATAACGAGAAAAGTAAGGAGAATGAAAGTGAAATAATCTCTTAAGACAATTAAAATAATTATTAATTTAGTCAATAAAAAAAGTATATATTTTAATAATTTTAAAATTTCAAATTAATTTCATTAGGCTAGTAAGTCGGTCCATCAGTAGTATATCCATCCAAATTAATCTTCTTAATTTGTTGGATTTATCTTATTACTTTGGTCAAATATATCTTTTCAAAATTACAGAAATAACATTTACCGGGTATCATAGAGACTTCATATCTAATGATTTATACACACACGTGTCAATCTTTTTTGCAAATTGGACGGTAAGTTCTTTTGATTACAGGTGATAAAGGTCTACTAATAAACAGGATGTTTATTGATAATCTTTTAATTACTGGTATATGAGAATCCCACTTTAAGCAATATTAATTTATTGTGAATTTATAGTAATCAGAAACGACCTATTGAAGTTTGCCGTGGGAAGATTATACCAAAAAACCAAGACATCATGGATTATGTGAACTTTGTAAAAGTGATTTTATACATATTATACATATTATTTGTTTTTTTATAGCAATATGAGAAATTTTCTGATGCAAAAATGTATTCTATTGATAAATAATACATTCTTTTTTTCTAATAATGGGCCAAAATATTATTTATTTATTTATTTATTTTGCATTTACCAATTAAATAATTGTTTAATGAATTTGATAAGATAGTTAAACATAATCACACTTATCAAAATGTGTATTAGCATTTTTACTTATATTTGTATTGCGCACACATATAGTATTTTTATGCAATTTGATTCATGACTGGATCAAGTTACAGTTTTTGTGTAAATTAAAAGGATAAACGTTTAATATATATCCCATTGTTTTTTGCCTAACAAACAGTATATCTTCTACTTCTAAATCACCATCTACTTTGTCTTTCTCTCGACTTGTATATTTCCCTCTTCGTGTAAACATTTAAATTAATATACTGTTTTGCTTAGAATATCTCTTAGAATCATTTTTACCGTCATCAGTCCCTTTTAATCTCATAATGACCATGTCACGTTGTCAGTTACCCAGTGGTCAGTTATCGATAGCTCTTGGTAACGAGGTTTGTGAAATTTACCTGGAAGAGTTATTCCGCCTGATCATTACACAATATTTTTGCAGTTGCGAGATATACCTCCTTTTCATATATATGTTTAAAGTTGTTATATGTGGAAAGTTTGGGTTTACTTGACATATCACTATACCATGTTTGTAGGAAAATATCTTTCAGTCTAAGTACAAAAGCTTCCATAAAAATATCCTTATCCCCCACTCCCTGGTTAGACCATACTTCACCAAACCCTGTAGAACACAATATATTTTTAACTTTAGTAGCCCAATTTGTTTTGCCTTGATTATCTAAGTTATGTAACATATCATAACACTTTCTAACATATCTGTCAGTATTCATATCAACAATTTTTAACCAATACTTGACAAGTCTTTTAAAAGTAAAAATATAAACCGGTAATCTGCCACATTCTGCTAATGAGACAGAGTTAACAGCGTTTAGACCAACAGTTAAATAGCGCTTACATGCATAGATCTGGACTCTTTCTAATACATCATACATTTGATAGCCCCAGATCTCAGAACCATATAGTATTATTGGGTATATCTTACTATCAAAAATTTTGAAAAAAGTATTATATGGTAGGTTGCCTAAGCTACTTGTAGCTTTTAACATACTTATTACTGACTTTTTGCCCTTCTGTGCTAATGGTTTTACCATATTGGCTACAGACAATTGCCTTGTAAAATTTAGACCAAGATATGTATAACAGTTTACATGTTGTATTTCTACCCTATAAACAAATCTGTCACGTTTAGACAATCTTCCACCCTTTCCAAAAGTAACAATTTTGGTTTTGTCAAGATTAACATCTAGATAATATTCCTGACAATTTTTTCTAACATATGAAGTTGCTTTTGCAAGCCTATTATAGTATCTGAGACCATAACAATGTCATCAGCAAATAATAACATGAAAATTTCGGTAATATCGGGAAATAACTGAATACCTCTAATGTTGCTTTGAGATATCATATCATATAACTCGTTTATGTATAATGAAAAGAATAATGGGCTTAAAACACAACCTTGTTTTAATCCTAAGGTAGCATGAAAATAATCTGTGTGCAAGTTACCGTTACGAACACAGCATTGCACTTGACTGTACATACCTAGTATAACTTTATATAGATTACCAGTAATTCCTCTCTTCTTGAGGACACTAAAATGTTAAATCTATGTATTGTGTCAAAGGCCCTTTTAAAATCTACGAAGGCTGCATACAGTTTCTCTTATTTTTACATAGGTACTTTTGTATAATAGAATGTAGTATAAAAACATTATCAATAGTTGAATATCCTTGTTTGAACCCGGCCTGAGCCTCTGTTATCTTATCGAACAAGTCCACCCAACACTGTAACCTTTTATGTATAATTGTAGCAAAAATCTTACCAAAATACTGCCTATAGAAATTCCTCTATAATTTTGAGGATCTACATATGAACCTTTTTTATGTATTGGTACAATTATTGCACTTGACCATGCCTCTGGAAAAATACCTTGTGAAAAATATAATTAAATAACTTTTCCATTGGTACCAGAAGTGTATTTATACCATAAATAAAAAATTCTAGTATAAGTTTATCAGGACCTGGAGATTTACCTCTTTTAAGACTATTAACAGAGTCTATAATTTCCTGTCCAGTTATAGGACTATTGAATAGTTCATATTCAATACTATCTACATTTATATCATCGGTAATTAAATTTTCGTCTTCAGTGACATTAGGATACTCATAACTTAAAAGATTTTTAAAATAATAGAAAAAATCATCAGTTTTAACTGGATGAGATTCAATCTTGTGGTCTGACAGAGACCTAAAAACCTTCCAGAAATGTTTCGAATCTTTAAGTGAACTATCCATTCGTTTGACCGTACTTTCAATAAATTGCTGTTTCTTTTCATCGCACATCGCTTTATACCGTTTTCTATATTCCTTGAAACTTTTTAGGTCAGTGTCAGATCTAGATTGCCTATATAATCTCAACAACCTGTTCTTTTCTGATCGTGCATCTTTACAAATTTTATCAAACCATTTTGCATCTTTAACAATGTGATGCGATCTTTTGTTTTTTAAAAACATTTCACCTGCTTGATATAACATGTTATTAAAACAGTCGACAATATGACTGATATTACCCTTGTTATTTATATCTGTAACAATCTCATCAATACAGTCTGATATAACAGAACTTTGTAGAGAGTTAGTAAACTCGTCATATTTATCAGGGTTCCACTTAAAGTATGTATCATCATTGGTGTTACTATTTTCTGTTTTACTTGATCCAATACTTTTACACCTCAGGGTCATACTAAGTGGTAGATGACAAGAGTCTGACAAATCATATATGACAAAATCACTAATAAAAGGGAAAAGATATCCACTGACTAGAAAATAATCTATAAGACTATTACCCTGTGGACCTATGTATGTAAAATCCCTGTATCCTTATCAGACCCACATCTACCATTTACTATATGGATATCGTAGTTCTTACAAAAATCTAACATTATTTTACCAAACTTATTTAAGACTTTATCAACTGAACACCTAGGTGTCTGGAAGTTATTTGACAGTACATCTTTATAGTCTAAAAGTACATCAGGGACCTCATCACAAATAAAATCTTGTTCCTGTGCAACTCTAGAGTTGAGATCACCAGCTATAACAATATGATAACTTTCTAAGTCTAATGGTAGCTGTAATAACTGTGATTCTAGTAAATTTACTCCACATTCAGTGTACTTTGAGTAAAATATATTCCCTTCCGGCGGTAGATAGGTACAACAGTATAAAATGTTTTTACTAATCCCGTCAAAAATATTTTTATCTATCGTTAGAAAAATAGCATTTTCAAACATACCTTTACCAACTTGCTTAACAAAGTTAGCATAACATTTTCGAACAAGGACTAAAACGCCACCCATGCCTCTACCGTATTTTGAAGTTTTCTTAGCAAGGTTATAAAATACATCGAAATCATGAAAAAACCCAGATTGTTTCATGACAGATGATATTTCATCTTCATTATACCAATGTCTCAACAAGTCCGATAATATCATAAGAGCTTATGAAATTAACTACACTTAATATAGCAGATTTTGCTTTTAGACCTTCAATGTTCCATTGCAGGATAGAAATATTGTCTAGACTAGACTCAGTTTTACAGTTTATATTGATACTGGTTATATTACCAGTGTCACTATTTATATTACCTTTGTCTTTGTACAAGTCACTTACACTACAAAACTTACCACTGGTATTGTCACTATCAATATCATTATTTATGTTGTTTTCAGAACAAATGTCTTTATTAATATCAGTTAAAGTTACTGTATTTACAACATTGTTATAGTTATAGCTTTGCCATTCTTAATGCCTGGACCTTGACCACATCCCTATCTATTCTGTTCCGGTCTTTCCACTTGACTTTCGGAGATTTCCGTTGCTCGCGTGTCGATTCTTCTTCTTGCTGTTCTGAACTCCTTTCTCTGTTGCTCCTCTCTCTCTTTAACTATCAATTTCCTCTAAGAAAATACCCTATTTGTCCCTTTCCATGTACCTCTTTAAGAATTTGTCTTTGTCTCCAACTTAAGTCTTCTGACACTCTGATTCCCTTTTTACGAAGCTCCGATCTCCCTGTACTAGTGAGAATATCCATTTTATCCTCCCAGCTTAAAATTTTACGAGCACTGGACGTGGACCTTTACTGTCGTTTTCATTTAACTGACCAATTATGCGATTGAAAGTCTCGACTTGACCATAATTTACCCGGACATGCGATCTTGAGCACTTGTTCTGTTACTTTGTCTTTGCGTTCACCATATGATTCATTTTAGACTCTTCTAACCCAAAAATTCTTATATTGTTCTTTCTATTCTGTATTTCTAATTGATCTAATTCGCGATCATAACTATGGAATGTTTCTTCTATATTAAGGTCATTTATGTTATTACTTATGCTTATCACATCTAACTGTTGGATGTTTTGCTCTTCCTTCAAAACTTTAATCTCAGTTTCTAATTGTCTAACACGTTCGTCACATTCCGACTGTTTATTTTCTAGCTTAATTAGTTGCGTTTTGATGCACCCTAGTTCAGTTTTCACACCTTGAATTTCATTTATCAGTTCATCTCTAAGATTTTGTATTGCCGAAAGTATTTCTTTTTCAGGGCCCGGGTTACTTTCGACGTCTGAAGATAACAAAATAGTCAGTTCATGTATATAGGTAACTGGGTAAATGTTGTCAATACTCGTGATCGTTCTAGTTCTTGACCCCATCGTTTGACACACAAACATGTACGTACTACCTGTCTCACTGAGCGTAAACATTGGTGGACTGCATTTAATGCTTTATGGCCACATTTACTGACATTGACTGAGTAAAGTCGATAAAAAAGACTGTTATTACGGCCAAACATATCACTAGTCTATCCGCATATCTTTGCAGTTGGAGTGGCTATTGTAGGTCATGACCGGGGGGATGTGTTTTGTACCTATTGGCTGTACAAATCCACCTATTCTACATCTCCATGTGACCGTATCAACCCCATGCTATCAGTTTATGTGATAATATTATTTTATGGAAACTTTGTATAGTTTTAGTCTCTATATAAGTTGCATATTAGACAATCAATGCATCTTTCTTACCACGATAGCAGCACGAATTTTTTTCACGCCATCTTAACCAAGAGCCGTAACTCTCTACTCTATAGGGTCTTTTAACTGGACTGTATATATAGCGCCGATCCATTTCAACACACTTTATATAGTCCGGTTAAAAGATCCTCTACACATTAAATTGCCCGTTTTAACCGGACTATATATATATAGCGCCGATCTATGTTATTTCTAATGTTTTCAATGATATTTGTTCCGTTGATTTTAAATTTGTTCAATTGTTTTAAAGGGTTTTCTTATGGGAGAAGCATGATATCAAAAGGGGCATGTTCATTTTATTTGTTATTTTAAAACGCAAAGAAATGCGCATTTATAAATGTCTGGACTAAAAAGACCCTCTGTTAAAAAGTATGTTTTCCCCATAGATAGGGTCTTTAAACCGGACTATATATATAGCGTCGATCTATTTCAAAACACTCGTTTTGTCCAAAAAATGGGTACCTTCTGGTAGGGTACGTTATGGTATGGGTACTTTTTGTCCTGCGGCCGTACAGATCATTGTTCAGTTATAAGATTTCATGCTCGAGTGGACTTGTTTGACGGTCACTAATCGGATTAACTCACAGGTTAAGGCATTGGCTTGGTATTATTAAAGTGTCTTAGCCAGCTTATGTTCATTCAGAATTGGTTCCCCCGGGTCCTCAACGACGTATTTAATTACGCCATTTACACCCACCCACCCACCTTCCAGATAAAGAGAAAATGAACATGTCTAACATATCTACACAGACAACAGATTATTGGTACCAAATTTAATCTAAATCCATCAAGCCGTTTTCGAGATCTAATCCAGCATATACCGTGCCATGATGACAGTAGGTCTTGAGAAAGTCTTGAGAAAGGCGGAATAATAATAGGCATAAGAATAATAATATGAATAAACAGAACGAAAACAATATGATTCCCCACCTATGATGGTGGGGAATAATAATATAATAATAATACATGTAGTAGTAATAATAATAATAATTAGAGATTGTAACTGGGATACCAGTTACCAGTTACGTATGATTCCCCACATCCATAAATAATTTATGGCATATATCTGGTGAAAAGGCCCAATTGGTGCAAAATTTTGTTGCCAATTTCATTACTGTGTCGCCAAAAAGGATACTTTTTGACACATACAACATTTGACGTAATACACTAGTCAAGTCGGGTACCTGCATGTGCAGGTAGTCTTACATCAAAGTTACGTCCCTTCATATATAAATTACAAGATTGAATAAAACAATAAATGAACAAGAGATGTTGTTGTTTAGTTATTAATCAACATGTAAATTTGGTGATTTTCGCGTCACATGCGTTTTTAATGTTGTGTATATATTGCCTTGATGAACGGTTACATTCTAAAGGCAGTTGTGTTTGAAGTTCATTCGTACAGCGCCGACCTGGTAAACTAAAAAAAATCCTACCTTGATTACTTTTTTAGATTTCTTTGAAAGTTAAAGTAGATTTAAATTAAAGTTTTCGGTTGAGAAAAATCGTACATTGGAAGGCCTTTTCGGCATAGGAAGTGACGTTTTCAATGAATATTATTGAATAAGAAAACTCGTCGAACCCCTCTCAGCCCTCTGATTCGGCGTCGCCTTGTGTTACAATGAATGAACACGTATGGGAGGGTTTGCGCTGGGCATCGCCAACGTCGCCAATTGCGATTTTTTTTTCTTTAACTGGCGACAAAAAAACGGCGCTTTGCGATTTTTCTGGCCACAAGTTTTCAAAGCTCACCGGTATATTATATCTTGGTCACCAGTAATTAACAAGTGATAACACATTGAAGCCAGTGACGGATCGGCGAGTGTCACTGAATAAACACAGTAATTAACGACTGGTCTTAAAGAATGAGTTGATTAAGATCGTTGTCTTAGGTGTGCATGTAAGACCTTCTAATTATGGGTAGGTAGATCCAGGTAATATAGGAGCGTGTCGACATTGCATGAGCATATACCCATGTGCCCTCCCGATGTCGTCAGACAGTATAAACACCGATGGACTCGGAATTATTGCAAAATCCAAAATAAAATATAATAAAAGTTACCCTTTGTGATGTTTATTTAATATTTTTTTTTAAAAGTTTATTGATTAATAATCGTGATTCAATGCGCAATACACATCGTATTTTAATTTCGCGACTTATATCGGTTATTCCTATATGTCTGAGGTTCATGATCATAACGATATATCTACTCAGTCAAAATATATGAATTTTTTAACCCTAGTTAAGAATATTTCGTTCGGTCAAGAATATTCTTCATTTTTCGTATTATATATATATATATATATATATATATATATATATATATATATATATATATATTATATATATATATATATATATATATACTGTAAATGTACTTATTTTGGCGCAATCAAATTTTAGCGCAAATGCTGTGTTGTCACTAATTCGCGCAATCTTAAATTAGCGCACTCAGCTCACAGGAAGTGCCGAAATCAATTTCTAAATCGGGAAACGGACAATGAATTCAGTCCAGTATGAATTAATTTCGAAATGGAAAACGGGTTGAAATAATTACTTATTTTGTTAGCGTAAGTATAGAATGAAAGGAAAATTGATCACAAGTTTGTGAACGGGTACGGAAACATGTACAGGTAAGCCTATATTTATAAACACATTTATTCGCGGTAATCATAAATTAGCGCAATTTGTCTAGCGCCAAGACCGCTAAAATAAGACTACCGCTAAATAAAGTACATTTACAGTATTATATATATATATATATTACAAATAACACAAGCAAAAAGGAACAAGAGGCTCTAAACCGTCTTAAAAATGACTCATCTATCATCATAAAAGAAGCTGATAAAGGTGGCGCGATAGTAATAATGGACACTGATTACTACAGAGAAAAGGTTTTTGGAGCAACTGAATGATAAGGAATACTACAGGGAAGAAGAACAAAATACAGATAAATCCGTCTTGAAGAAAATAAAAAATCTAACAAACAGGCATTCGCAATCACTAACCAAAAAAGAAATTGATTATTTGTGTAACTTCGAAATTAAACAAAGCAACTTTTATGGACTGCCAAAAATCCATAAATGTAAGGATATTCAAAATGCAGTTTCATCGCAAAACGCAACCTACATAGAAACACATCGTCCAAGCAACCTAAAATTACGACCTATAGTTGCAGGACCACAATGTGTAACACAACGCTTAAGCGAGTTCATAGACTTGATTCTAAAACCACTATGTAAAGAGTTGCCCAGTTTTATAAAGGATGATATGGATTTCCTAAATCACATTCCGGCAGAAGTAGATGAAAACACTATCCTTACTTCATTTGATGTTACCAGCTTATATACAAATATTCCACACAATCTCGGTATTGAAGCCATCGAATATTGGATCAAAAACAAAATATCTTGTATAGACCAAAGATTCACAAAAGAATTTATATTAGAAGGGCTAAAAATCGTTCTCGAAGAGAACACCTTCGGTTTCGATGGAAAAACATACAGACAAATCAAGGAACTGCCATGGGTACAAAGGTTGCCCCTACGTATGCAAACCTTGTAATGGGATTTTTGGAAAACACTTTATACATCAAAACTAAGAATCGATTTGGAAACCAATTTTACGATTATATATCTACACAATGGAAACGGTACTTAGACGACTGTTTTATATTTTGGAATAGAACAGCCGAAGACCTCGAGCTATTCCATCAATTAATAAATACATTACACCCTTCCATATCTTTTACAATGGAAAAGCATGATCGTGAACTTCCGTTTCTCGATATTAATATTATGAAAGAAGGAAGGAAGTTAATAACTGATGTGTTTTACAAACAAACTGATACACACCAGCATCTTAATTTCTTGTCGTGTCACCCTTCCCATACAAAACGTAATATCCCATACTGTATGGCACGAAGGCTTTGCACCATCATTTCCGAACAACAACTTAGAAACACGCGACTGATAGAATTAAAATCTTTTCTTCTGAAACAAAAATATCCGGTAAAATTAATCGACGACAGTATCCAAAAAGTAAAAATATTAGTGCATTTGAACTTAGAAAACAACACCATAAAATTATTAACGAAGATCTAAACTTGCGTCACAACACACGATCCCAACATCACTAATATTTTCAGTATTATTAAAACAAACCTGCCTATACTCCATCGGAATACTAAATTAAAGGAACTCATAAAACCAAGTGATATTATCCACAGTCGCAGACAACCAAAAAACTTAAAGAAACACCTAACAAAGCAAAGTTTGAGTCTGTTACCGAAGAAAAGAAAGTGGAAAGATGTAAAGACCCGAGATGTGGCACATGTGGTTTCCTGACCACTGGGAAAGAACTCCATCTCAAAATGGCATGGTTTTCACAGTCAAATCAAACATGAGCTGTGACACAAAAAATGTCCTGTATTGCATCACATGCGCAGAATGCGGGGAAAACTATATTGGACAGACGGGAAATTCACTACGTGAACGAACTCGTATTCATAAACAACAGATCCGACAGCCGGAAACCCCCAAATCCCGCTAAGTGAACACTTGGACAATTGTGCAGGGGGTAACTTTAAAATTATGCCATTTTACAAATTCATAGATGACAATCAAACTTTAGAATAGAGAAAGAAATTTATTTTACCAGTATTTTCAAAGCAAAACTCAACGAACGATGAGTTATCTCTTTAAAAAGAACTCTTCTCTGAAAACAATCGAATGACGTCATAAACAATATGATGACGTAACAATCACAGTTGTTATGGTATGCTTGAAAAGTCCCAAGAAGGATGAAAACGTTAGCAAAAATGTTATCTTAGTTATTTTTTTTGTTTTAAATATTTTCTACCATGTGTAAGACATTATTTCAATTTTTGGATATATATATATATATATATATATATTATATATATAATATATATATATATATATATATATATAATTTCACTGAAAGTTTTACAACTTATGAGTGTATATACAATATAGTACAATATTTTGGCAATGTTCATGGAAATGGTACATTAAATTGAAATGTTTACAACAAAATAATTATCCTGTAATATACAAAATGGTAGTTATAATAACTTTATTTTATTTACAATTTTTGCCTAAATTTTACGAGTATGATTTCGGTAAAATAAATATTGGTGCCTCATAGATCGTGATCACGACTAAGGGAACAAAATAGTTTTTCAAAAAATGTCCTAAATTTCATTCAAATTTTAATATATTCTTATCTTATGCATCACCATAGCGTCAATTTTCCAATATATTTCAACACACTATATAAAGTCCGGTTAAAGGAAAAAAAAACATACCGGTCATTAGGAAAGTGTCAGTCAGTAAAAGGAGAAATTTCATGGTGTTAACTTAAAAGTGGGCAGTCTCTCTACTTCCACAGTCAGTGATTAACAGAATACCCCGAAGCCATTTCGACACGTTTAACCTTCTTCGATCTATCAAGGCAAATTGTATACACCATTCAGCTCATTGTGTAAGGTTTTAATAACGGCGTGTGACGTGACAAGCTGTGGTTTTAAAAATCGCGAAGTTTTTGATGGTCACTAATCGGATTAAAACTCATAGGTGAAAGCATTTGCTTGGTATGATTAAAGTGTCGTAACAGCTTATGTCCATTCAGAATCAGTTTCCCCGGGTATTTAACTACGTATTCAATTAAGCAATTTACACCCACCCACCCACCTTCAAGATAACGAAAATGAACACGTCTTGAGTATCTACACAGACAGCAAATTATTGGTACCAAATTTCATCTAAATCCATCAAGCCGTTCTCGAGATATGCTGCAGCATATGGTCCTGACGGAATAATAATAATAATAATA
Organism: Anadara kagoshimensis; assembly: GCA_021292105.1. Taxonomy (NCBI): domain Eukaryota; kingdom Metazoa; phylum Mollusca; class Bivalvia; order Arcoida; family Arcidae; genus Anadara; species Anadara kagoshimensis. The sequence continues at coordinate 37,523,957 of CM037866.1, forward strand.
ATAATAATAATAATAATAATAAGAAGAAGAAACAGAACGAAAACAATATGATTCACCACCTTCGGTGGTGGGGAATCATAATAATAATGTACCATGATATAACATTCCTTGGTACCATTCATACTATATCTATGTAAAAAATTAGTTACCTCTCTTTGGTCATAGAATTTACACGTATATCGTCAAAGTTAGAATGATTCAGGTTTTAACCAACACATTTTCTCCATTTTTTTCAGATAATATACTTTATTAATTAATGGATCAGTTGTCAAAGTTTCTAGCTAGCATACGCACTTCCTTGGCGCTTTTCATTTCCCTTGGCTTTTACCTTGGCATGAAATCCTCATTGGCATGTTTTAGGTACACTCATCAATCTTTCTTCTCCTTCTTAATGAAAATCCAGCCTCGTTGGGCTCACCCTCTTATTGTAGTATCAAATATGCTCTGGAGAAGTCTCAGAAGGTTACCAGAAGAATCCTTGGTGTTAAAGTTTTTAAATGTGATAAGCACAGCAAAAACACGGCACTATGGAATAATTTATACACTAACTACATATAGTCATAGACTAACTAATCTACTGATGAAGCACTTATCTTCTATTAAGGCACTACTATAATAGTAATATGAACCTTAAATTAAACCATAGTGTACAACCCTAAACAAGATCACACAAGCAAGCAAGCTGAGAGAGAGAGAGAGAGAGAGAGAGAGAGAGAGAGAAAGAGAGAAAGAGAGAGAGAAATTATTTCTGGGAATTCTGGATATGACTTTCAATGCTGCATTGATGCATTTAAAAAGAACTCATTCACATGTACTAATTTATATGTAAAAATCATCATGAATGGGTGATCGAAAAGACTAGAACTACTAGACTATATACTTTATTGAAACCTTATGTGTACAAATTGAAAAACGCCAGTGCTCATCCTGACCAAAATCCTCAGTCAATTCCAGCCAGATTTCTCACCCAAATACCTGATACATAAAAGCCAGGAACCAAACTACTGGCATCTAAATCAAAGACATTTAGGGGAAACGCCAAGAGCAAATTGTGTTTCGGTTTTGTTTTTTAAAACCTTCCGCGATCAAAAAAAAAAAAAAACGGGATTACTTTTTGTCGGTAAACTGTGTCCGAACCCGGAAAAAATCAACCACATTTAGTGTCGTATTTCAAGTTAAAGGTATGATTCGCATTCATGGACGAAAACGCTATATAAGCACATAAGTCATGAACTTAAAATTTCGTATGTATGATAAAACCTTAGTTGACAATTCATACTTAAAAAATTATCGATATTCTAATGGCAACCGATTTCTCTTGAAAATCAGCATGAAATTTAACTTGATTTTTAAAACTTAATTGTACGTTATTTGTACAATGACTATTTCTCTGAAATTTTGACATTATATTACAATACTATTGTAATTTATTTTCGCAAAATATTATACTTTGTACATGCGGTGTGGATATCTGAAAAATGCAAAAAAAACAAGATCCTTCATTCGTCGTCAATGAAAACAAAAATGGCCGCTAGCTTCAATTTGCATTAAATTCAGCGTAATATTTTAACGGTAAAATTTGCATAAATGGGTTGTAAATCATTATCACAGCATGTAAACTCCGGTGTACGTGTAACGGCAGTGGCGTAGGTCCCTATACGCCACGACGCACAGGCGTGCACATCAATTTTCCCTCATTATTTTATTATTATGTAACGGGAACGTTACTTTCCCAGATTCTACAGATACATAGAAATTGAATATCTAATTTATTCGGCAAACATATAATAATATTGAAACAATAAATATAATGCTCATGTAGGTTCAAAAGTGGGACCAAAGACAATAATGTCATCTATATAGACCAAACATCTTTCCCATTGCAGACCACTTAGTATAGTCTCCATTAGCCTTTCAAATGTGGCTGGGCTATTTGACAATCCGAATGGTAGTACCCGGAATTGAAAGAGACCATTGTGGGTAGCAAATGCTGTCTTAGGCTTGGATTCTTCATCCATAGCCACTTGCCAGTACCCGCTAGCTAAATCTAGTGTACAAAAGTATTTGGCCCCCGACAAAGCGTCAAGAGAGTCGTCGATCCTTAGGAGGGGATAAGCGTCTTTAATTGTAACAGAATTAAGTTTTCTGTAATCCACGCAAAATCTAATAGACCCAACTTTCTTTTTGACAAGAACAATCGGCGACGCCCATGGTGAATTGCTAGGTTCTATTATATTTTTATCTAGCATCTTGGCTATCTCTTTTTCGGCCATTTCGCGTTGAAGTATTGGTAATCTCCGCGGTGGCAACTTAATTGGTTTGGATTGGCCTGTATCAATCTGATGTTTCACTTGTTCCGTGTGGCCAAGTGTTCCATCTTGACTGACAAAAACATCAGTGTGTTCAAACAGAGATTCAATAAGTTTTTGCTTGTCCTTTTGGAATTTTTTTTTTGGACATTTTATCCACCATTGGTGTAAGATGGACAGGAAGTTTTAATAATTCGCGTGCCTTCCCCTTTTCTGCACCTGTGTTTGTTTTAGGGATTTCTGGTTCTTTATCGAGTGATAAAACAGTTTCCACAGGTTGTAGAGTTGCTATTTGAGTATGGCTTTTTTTTCATAAAAACGGGTTCAGATAAGCGATTTGCCACAGAAAACTTGACCTTAGAATCTTCTGTTCTGACTAACGATTTGGGCAGTAGAATATGTTCATTGCCCCTGAAATTTTGTTAAGGTTCTATTAAGCCTTCATCTTCCAAAATGACTTGACCTTTTACCTCCCCACAAACATACATTTCAGAATATGGAGGGATTTTCAGTGAATTAACTAACTGCACTTAAGCACACGGCGTGCTGTTCTCTCTATGGAGTTTCAAATGGAAATTCTCAGTCTTCAGCAGACCGTCTCCAGTGTTAATGTCTATTCTATTTTGGCTTAGAAAATCCAGTCCTAATATACCAGAAAGTCACCCTAATTCGGCTACCATAACCGACTGTGTAAACCTTTGCTCACTTAAAGATATCAACATATCTGTCTTTCCATATACTAACAGAGGATCGCCATCTTCCGTTGTCAAAATAGACTCCACTGGACATAAATCCATTTTATTTTCAATTTCCACAAACTTCTCTTTAGAGATTAGGGTCACTGCTGACCCTGTATCGATAAGCATTTCTAATGCCAAACCATTCACGTTTGCTGTCGCAAACCAACATGAGTTGGTTATTGCTGACAGTCTCATATATGGCCTATTTATTTTCTCATTTTCAACATCATTTATTTTTGACATGTGGTTTAGGGCCGGACTAATGGCCTCTAGTGCGGCCCTTCCACGTGTAAACCTTCATTTGGTTTATTTGAGTTATCCTTAATTCTACTGCTCCGATTTGGAGCATTTTCCTGAGACTGTCTTAAGGGACAATCGTAACTGAGGTGACCCTCTTGTTTACAAACAAAGTATTCTTCGTTTTTGTTCCCACCCTGTTTCTGGTTCCTGTTCGAAAAAGGGCGTTTTTGGTTTTTCTCTTGCATTTTAATGAAAGCTTCCATCGATTTCTGCATTTTACGTACAGAATCTGTAAGCTGATTCAAGGTGTCGGTTATACCTACAGTTTTGTATGGTTGTGATGTGTGGCTCAACCTGAAATACAATAACAGATTCTCTTCTTTTAATTGCATAAGTTAATAATAATGGTAATTATTAGAAGACAACAAAGAAACAAAATTATGATTTTTATTATAATAATAATAATAATAATAATAATAATTTGAACAATGACATTCCATTGTTAAACCAGTTCGACTATATACATGTATGTAGAAAAACTAGAGTTACCTCTCTTTCGTCATAGAATTTACACGGACATGGTCAAAGTTGGAATAACTCGGCTTTTTACCGAAAAATTGTTTCCATTTTTTCAGAAAATATACTTTATTCATTAATAATTCAGTATACAAAAAAATAAGTTTCTAGCTTGCACACAAACTTCCTTGGCGCATTTCATTTCCCTTGGCGTCTACCTTGGCATGAAATCTCCCTTGACATGATTTAGGCAGACCGGATAGGGTACGTTATGGCAAGGGTACGTTTTGTCCTGTACTAGTCTCTAGAGACGAGTTGACAAGGAAGTGAAATCAAAACTAGTTTATTTAAGCAACATGTTGATACAATGTACAGCTCAGATATATGTTATTCTTGTGTTTATTACTCCAAAATTCGGTAAGTTTGTCACACTGCAGTAGCATTTATTTTGTTTATTATTTTTCTGTAGGCCATTACAAGGCTCTACGATTGCAATTTTTTTCACTAGCCCCCTGGCTAGTAAACCCGAGATGTTTACTAGCCAGAGCAAAAATGTTACTCGCCACATATTTGTTTTATAAATACAATTCAACCGGGATTCAATTATCCCATTGATTATTGCTTAATTTTGAAGATGTAAGCACAGCAGATTGGTCTAATGTTTTTGTAACTTGGTGGTAGAGCTAGTAAAAATATGGATAGGTACCGGTATGTATGTATATACGCATATATATGAGTGTATGTATATGAAAACATTTTACATGTATTTAACACATATACAAATGGAGGATAATTTTTCACTAGCTAATCCAGTATTGCACTGATGGGCCGACATCGGATACTTCCTTAATCAGAAATGTTTGTACAGTTGTTTTACCAGTTCCGAATTTTTACTAGTTCCGAATAATCCCAAATTTAAATCCCGCTCAATTTAAGGAATCGCAAAATAACTTTATCAATTTGTTTCTACTTGAAAGTATGGACATTAATTGTTTAAAAAATATAAACTTCAACCGCATCCTAAATGTATGTGCAAGACAGGTCGACAAATCGTTGGTGACCTAGTTTAACGATATAAACAAATCGTGATCACGGAAATGCTTTTTTCAAGAAAACACAAAAACCACGTGTTGTTGATGACAGATGCCGATATTTTGGATACATTAAAAATAAGTGCTATTAATAACTTATATACCATTAAAATTTTGAACTTTTATTTTCTCTCGATCTATCAATAAACTGCACTTAAATTACTGTTGTGATTTTACCAGTTTCGAATAGGTAAAAAAATAACACTGATAATCTCCTACAGACTCTGTCTCCTACAAATTGTGTTGCCGACTATGGACAATCAATTTTATTTTATTTTTCTCGTGTTTTTATATTTTGTTGTACAAATATAAAGTGCATTTACATATGTTAATTAATTTATAAAGTATAAACGGGGATTTGATAGGATGTTTTCAGAAATATAATGTTAATATCTTGCAGTGAGAACTAATTTATTATGGTTGATGTCCACCTCAACGGTTTCATACATAATTGAGGAATTTCTATTTTATATGTTTCATAATTTTTCAATAATCATTTTCTGCTTTCAAAATATTTTGCATGTTGTGTAGTAACATTACAGACGAAAGCATTTTGGATTGTTATTTATTAAAATCTGATATTCAATTTCAGAAAAAAGAATGTGGTAAAGGAACAACTGAGAATGCAGAAATTGTAATAAAAATTTAGTCATAAAGGAGTTGAGTTGTGTAATTTATGTGTGTTTAATGTCCCAGTCAAGAATATTTCACTTATATTGAGACGTCGCCAGCTATAGACGAAGAAATTTTGCCTGTGCATTGCGCTGATGGCAGCAACAGCAACATCATATATACAGCAGTGTTCCTTATCGTGCCAAGCCTGTCGTGACACGGGACCTCGTTCATTTTAAGTTCCAAAAGACCCGTGACTTTCAGTAATACGTTATGGTATACAGAGACTTTATTTTAAAGCTAATGGTATAGTCAATCTTAATATTAAGCTATTCTTAATCTTCAATTTTGTAATAGCATTGCTATAGTGCATTATTTGTCATGTATTTCTAAACATATTAAAGGATGTTACTTTATGTTGTTTTGGTAATAATAATACACATTCTGTTGGCAATTTGGTAAGTATGCTTTCAGTGGAGTAGGTGTAAAAACTTTAAATCTCTCTAAATATGACTGGTAGAACAGCGGTAGAATATGTGCAAATTTGCACCTACTGGTGAACATAGCAAAATTATGATATCTTTTTCAGATGCAACAATACATGCAACACCTTTGTTGTTATAATTATAATATTACCTCTATTTATAAAAGACTCGTCAGTACATTTGTATATCATCTAGGCTTCTGTTCCGATAGTAAACTTAGTAAGTAAAATGTGATGCTAATATTAGTATTGATCAGATCAGATGTTGTAACACATTATTCTATTATTTCTTATTCTTATGTTCAAGTAATAAATAATTTTAATAACTCGGCTTTAAGTGTTGTCTTTAAAAATCATAGGAGAAAAAATGAAATGCTATTGAAAAATTACACATTTACATTGCATTTTGAATACTGTAGCAGGTTGTAATGGAATAAAACTATAAAGTTTGTGAAAATCTAGGCTACGAGACAGAACTATGGCAGAATAGCATTTACATACCCCATCATTTTCTGCAGTAAACCAGAGTGCTAAATACTTTTTAAACATAAAAAACTAGTCATACCACTATGTATCTCTCTCTCTCTCTCTCTGTATATATATATATATATATTATATATATATATATATATATATATATATATATATATATATATATATCCTTCAGACTCCCATTTCAACTCAAATGTGCTAAACTACAGAAATTAGCATTATCTGCTAGTTGAGCATTATGTACAGGCCCTTTTGTGCCTCTTGTTTTAACATTATTTTTGCTAGTGCAATATAAAAAAAAAACTCTAGATTAATTTTTTAATTTATATTTTATTTAATTTTTTTCAATAATTTATGTTGGTTTACTATTTTTGTTAATATTAAATCCTAGGTAAAGATCGTTAATTGTTTTAAAATTAAAAATAAATACACTGAAGATAAATGTGCGTTTCCTTTACTTTTACCATTAAGAATGTAACCAGAGGAAATGTTTTCCGTCAATAAAGTTTGATTTCTTTATACTACATGTGACGGGTAACACTGCTTTAAAAAATCATGTATAGTTGTCACGTTATCTCCCCGTACTCTTCAAAGGTGCCCCCTTATTCGGAAGTGGCAATTCCATTCGAAACTAGTTAAATGGCTGCCGATTGTTTTTGCTAAACCGTCGTGCTTCCTTGGCAGAAGTTAAACAGTAACTTAGCATGATCGGCCGGAATCAGTAAACATTTGTATTATTACACCACATAAATTTTAATTCCTCTGCTTGTCGATGACGTCGGCAGCAGCTGAAACCCTGTTCGGAACTGGTAAAACGACTGTAATTCATTAGATTGCGGAGAGTGATTGTCACAATTATATGTACTGTTATGTTTATATATTTGATTTCTATGTTTTATATCATGTAATGGATGACACTGTATATTTCAGTTTTCCAATAAAAGTTATTATTATTATTATTATTATTATTATTATTAGTAGTAGTAGTAAAAACAATACAGAACTCTCCTTAAAATTTATACATCTTTATTATACATGTCGGTCGAGATCTGGTTCAATTTTAATATTCGAGTTATGTGGAAAAAAGACCTAAAAATCCTCAGTAGAAATACTATCTTTACATACATGTAAAACATTTGTCCCCAAAATAATTGGACAAACAGAAGTAAAATGAGTGTTTGGTACAACTAAAATAGGTACAAGTATTTCTTCCTGACTACCAGGCCATGCTATAGTGCACTCGATATAACCCAAATAATGTAAAAGATTACCATCTGCAGTTGCTATCTCCAATCCTAGTTCAGATAAACCTTTAATATCTGGTTTGTCTATAAGATTGTTATAACCAGACTCTGAAATAGTAGTAACCATAGAACCACTATCAATAAGTGCTGACATATCTTGACCCTGAATACATACAAAACTTTGGTTACACATCCGGATTATTCTATCTTTTAAATTAGTTTGGCCCTTAATACCTGTTGTGACCTGCGATCGGCCAGAAACCGAGGTCACGACGCATTTGGGTCATTATTGTTGTTATTGTTACTATTGTTATTATTGTTACTATTGTTATTACCTCCCCTTGGCTGATTATTACCTCTGCCCCTATGGTTATTATACCTACCCCTGGATTGACCTCCCCTGGGATACCTATATTCATTGTTATAAATACCTTGATTATGCAAACTAAGACAGTAAGTTGATCTAATCTTTGAAGAACTTGATCAAACTTTTCTTCAACTTTTTGCATAACTTTTTTCTCCAAAGCTTCTAATTTTTTATCAATCTTAATCTCTAATTTGACAATTGGGTCCTCTACCATAGATTGGTGCTTAATTTTTTTACTGGTATGTTGGCTCTGTTTATTGATTTGTCTATTATCGTAAATTTCTCTTTCAACCTGCCTAACCTCGCTTAACAGATCGTCATAACTTTTTGTACTATCATATTTATGACGAGTCTGGGCTTGTAAATTTTCATCATTTAAAGACGTGGGCAGCTTGGTTACATTTTTAAAAAATATTTTTCATTCAATTTACTTTTATTGTGGTATGAAACACAAAAAAAATCACAGTGCATGTCCAAAAGCAAAGAAAAACTTTGAAAAACGGCAAATCAAGTTAAAAACGTGTGAACTTAATTTAGAGGTGTGAGGCGAGTCGCTACAGCAATTTAAGCGTTTCCTGTCTAGCTAGATACATCTGCCTCATGTAAAATTTAACAGCATACCTTTTAAACATACTTTTGCCGGTTTAAAACTGTTTTCCAGGCCAACTCGGGGACCCGGCTTTCCGCCATCGCTTTAGTCAGTTTAGAGGTTCCATCGAGTGATCACTGGCACCGAGTCGTAGACGAGGTCGTTTCTTCCTGGAATTCTCAAAGCTTCTGGATTTTTATTCATACTCGTGACTTGAAAAATAAATATTTTTGCCGATTTTGTTTATGACTCATAGCGATGAAATTGACACTTGAAAACGTGATCACACAAAGGCTTAACAACTTAACAGATTGGAGCTATATGATATAAAGCGCTTTAAAGATTAAGCTGGATGAGAGTAATTTCGTTGTCGAAAACGGAAAGGAAAATCCGGATTTGACTTTCTACTTTATACTCGCACATGGGCGAGTGAATTTGACATATCCACTCGCATTTACAAATAAATCGCAAATGTGAGTGTTTTACTCGCATTGTAGAGCCCTGCATTAGATCTATTTTCTTGAAGTCAGTTGATGCAGTCTATACTCTGTCCGGTATCAGGACAACTCGTCCCGGACAACACGTCCCGATTTTAAGACCACTCATCCCCAAGACGAGTCATCCCTAGGTATTAGGACAACTTGTCCCCACCGTTTGGACAACTCGTCCCCAGTAGAGTAATAAGGGTAAAATACGGACACAAAAGGAAGTCGGCGCGCATTTTCCTAGGGTAGCAGAGATTAAGTATTCTCTCTGCATTTTACATTGCCAAATATCATCTGTTATACTTTTGGGCATAAAAACCTGATAAGGTCTGAATGCTAAGAAACCAGGTTACAAAAATATAAAAGGAAAAATGGAGAGAGTGTGGATCAGGAAATTACGGACGGCAAGAAGGAAATTACGGACACCTTGTTGCTTTATAAAAATCAAACAAACGCCTATTTTACAACTAGCAAGCTAAAACCGTTTTGTTAATTTATATACATTTAATTTCCAAAAAGTTTGTTGTGGAAACAGAACATGTTTCTAAAACCAGTTTAGTTGACTAAATATGGTGCAATATGGTGTCAAGGTCAATTATGAAGGTCATGACCTAATTTTTTACCTTTCTAATATTATTTATTATCTCGAAAACTAAAAACTTTTTGTATAGGCATGTATATTAGAATATTGTTGGTATTGATGTAATGGTTACTTTGATATATAGATTAAGATCATTGGTTCAAAGGTCAAGGTCACAGATGCGAAAGAATACTGAAATGGTTCATTATCTTGAAAACTATAAACTTTTTGTATAGGCATGTATATTAGAATGTTGTAGGTATTGATACAACGATCATTTTGATGTATAGAAAAAGGTCATGGGTCCAAAGGTCAAGGTCACAGTAGCAAAACAATACCAAATTCGTTAATTATCTCCAAAACCATCAACTTTTTGTATAGGCATGTATATTGGAATGTTGTTGGCTTTGATGTAACGATCATTTTGATATATAGATTAATGTCATTGGTTTAAAAGTCAAGGTCACAGGTGCGAAAGAAAACTGAAATGGTTCATTATCTTGAAAACTATTTACTTGTATATTAGAATGTTGTAGGTATTGATACAGCGGCAATTTGATGTAAAGAAAAAGGTCATGGGTCCAAAGGTCAAGGTCACAGTAGCAAATGGTTATTTATCTTGAAAACTATAAACTTTTTGTATATGCATGTATATTGGAATATTGTTGGTATTGATGTAACGATCATTTTGATATATAGATTAAGGTCATTGGTTCAAAGGTCAAGGTCACAGTTGTGAAACAATACTGAAATGGTTTATTATCTTGAAAACTATGAACTTTTTGAATAGGCATGTATATTAGAATGTTGTAGGTATTGATACAACGGTCATTATGATGTAAAAAGAAAAGTCATTGGGGTTTCAGTATTTATGTTTTCTTGAAATCTATCAGCTAGCCATTATTTATCAGATGAGCATATCAGGTCTATGGGCCTCTTGTTAACATAATACCAAGATCAAAGGTCAGGCAATGACCCGATTTATGAAATAAACTTGACATTGTTATATCTTGGATGTATGTAAATTTTTGTTATTTGGTTTTTAAGTATTGATCTGTTCATGTAGTGACCTTCAGAATGGGTCAAGTCTTGACCTAGTTTTTGCCCTTTGTACTTTTTAGCTATATTTCAGTGCAGACTTCAATTTTTAATATTTTGAACATGGTTTTGGAACACAATATCTTTACACGTTGCATAACTCGATTCAAGCCAAGCAGATTTTCAGTACTTTGATTTTTTTCTTTCTGTCATTGTTTTTTCAGTTTTTCTTGCTTTTTATTAAAGGCTTCTCTTTAAAGTTCGAGAACTGTAGACGATGTAAGCAATCTATGGCTTTTAATTGAGCGGCTAGTTTTATTACTAGTTGATGATTTCTTCTGTTCAGTAGAAGGTACTGGCGAGAAAATGTTCCCAATTTCAGAATTACAAAGAGCAGGGATTATATCTGCTGAACCATTCTCATCAGCTGTTGCAATAATTTCCAATTCCCCACTTTTAATCAATCCTAATAAAACTTCGGGATCGTCTAACTGTGGTGGAATGTAAGTACTGTCATTAAGAGGTGAGGAAGCCATTACAGGAGTTTCGTTACTGAATGCATCAGACCCATTGAATTCCCTATGCACATCAATTTGAACTTCTATTGCATTTGATCCTGTAATTGATGCAACTGCCATTTCTACCTCATGTTGTGATACGTAGTTAGTTGCATCCTTAGTAATTTCCTCTGAATTTTGATCCACAGTGACTTGGGGTAGCAAATTGTCATTATCATAGCAACTAGTTGTGGCACTATGGGCAATCACTGGGGGCTTATCAAAGGGTGATTATGGTTGAAAAGCAGATGTTGGTATGGCATCTTTGTTAAGGGGATATATCCCACATGCTCGAAATCCACTGGAAATATTCTCCTTTGTAACCCCCAGTTGCCAGGCTGTTCTAAAAAGCCCGGGAATAGTCCACTTATTGACAGTATTACAGGCGGCCACTGAAAGAAATTCTGAGCATGCTTTGTTGTACTGTTTATTAAATGGCCCAAACACAGCACAGTCCAAAGGTTGCAAATAGTGCATTGTATGGCGAAAGCCGAAGGGGACTTTAAGTTTGCGCTCTGTCCGTCTGTCCGTTCGTTCGTCCATCCGTCTGTCTGTCACAACTTAGTTTTCAACACTTATTTTCTAAAATCTTTTAGATAATGAACTGATTTTTGGTATGTGAGTCTACCTTGATGAGTTGCAAATCAAGTTAGCATTTCATTCTGGTACGCAAATTTTTACATGAGTTATGGCCCTTTGAACTTTGAAAATTCACTGAAATTTCAGTTTTCCGCTCTTTTTTTAGCTCACCTGAGCCGAAAGGCTCAGACGAGCTATTGCTATCTATCATCGTCCGTCATGCATCGTCCGTCGTCCGTCGTCCGTCGTGCGTAAACTTTACATTTTAATCTTCTCCTCCAAAACTACTGAGCCAAATTTGATGAAACTTGGTGATTATTATGCCTGGGTAAACAGGCTTTCAAAATTGTGTTTAGGGTTTGACCACGCCCAACAATATGGCTGCCATTACTATAAATAACCAAAAGACAAAAAAATCTTCTTCTCTGAAACCAAAAGGTGCAGGCAAATTTTGATTGGATATTTGGATTCAGGATACCTAGATACACTAAAATTGTGTTTTTCATGAAAATTGAACGAAAAATAGGTTAGGCGTTTTTTGCGTAAAATTATGTAATTTTTAAAATGAGACATTTATTGTTATAACTTCATAATGACTGAAGATAATTGTATGGAGTTTTTACTGTTGATCTTGTCTTGCGATTTTCTCCAAAGGTCAAGGTCACAGATGTACAAGTTTACCAAAATAGTTAATTATCTGCAAAACTATGAACTTTTTGTATAGGCATGTATATTAGAATATTGTAGGTAATGGCCCAATGGTCATTTTGATATATAAATAAAGGTCATGAGTTCAAAGGTCAAGGTCACAGATGTAAACAAGTACTGAAATGATTATTTATCTCTAAAACTTTAGACTTTTTGTATAGGCATGTATATTAGAATATTGTAGGTAATGGCCCAATGGTCATTTTGATATATGAATAAAGGTCATGAGTTCAAAGGTCAAGGTCACAGATGTGAATGAATACCTGAATGGTTAATTATCTTGAAAACTGTTAACTTTTTGTATATGCATGTATATTAGAATATTGTAGGTATTAGCCTAACAACCATTTTGATATATGAATGAAGGTTATGGGTTCAAAGGTCAAGGTCACAGATGTGAACAAGGTCTGAAATGATTATTTATCTCAAAAACTATAAACCTTTTGTATAGGCATGTATATTAGAATATTTAGGTATTATCCTAATGATCATTTTGATATATGAATGAAGGTCATGGGTTCAAAGGTCAAGGTCACAGATGCGAATGAATACCTAAATGGTTAATTATCTTGAAAACTATTAATTTTTGTATAGGCATATATATTAGAATATTGTTGGTACTGGCACAGTGGTCATTTTGATATATGAATGAAGAGCATGGGTTCAAATGTCAAGATCACAGATACAAACAAGTACTGAGATGATTATTTATCTCAAATCTATAAACTTTTTATATAGGGATGTATATTAGAATATTGGCCGAATTATCATTTTGATATTTGAATGAACCTCATGGGTTCAAAGATCACAGGTGAGCGTTAAGGCCCATGGGCCTCTTGTTTCTAAATGCTTTTAGATAATGAACTGATTTTTTGTATATGAGTCTACCATGATGAGTTACAGATCAAGTTTATGTTTCGTTTCCATCTGCTAATTTTTTCCAGAGTTATGGCCTTTTGTTCTTTGAAAATTCACAGAAATTTTAGTTTTCCACACTTTTTTCTACACACTTGCAGAAATGGAACTAATGTTTGGTATGTGACTCTACCATGATGAGTTACAGATCAAGTTTATGTTTCGTTTCCATCTGCTAATTGTTACGGGAGTTATGGCCCTTTGAACTTTGAAAATTCACTGAAATTTCAGTTTTCTGCTCATTTGTTCTACACGCTTGCAGTTAATGAATTGTTTTTTGGTATGCAGGTCAACCATGATGAGTTACAGATCAAGTTTATGTTTCGTTTCATTCTACTAGTTTTTATGGGAGTTATGGCCCTTTGAACTTTGTAAATTCAATGAAATTTCAGTTTTTTGCACTTTTTTCTACATGCTTGCAGATAATGAATTTTTGAGAACTCCATTGCTGGTTTTTGATTTTTGCTATGATCAAGTTTTGCTTTACATCTTGAACAACACGTATAATTTATAACTATAAATCTTTATACCATATAATAAGGTACATTTTACCTAAAACTTTGGGATTAGTGAAATATGCGACTGGTAGGGGACTATGTACTGTTTTGCAATACTCTCAGAATGCTTGTTTAGTTTACAAGCCAAACGTCACAAATGATCTCTTTATTAAATTCTTTTGAAGCGATACTGTCTTAATACGCCAAAAACCCATGACACAAGAATAATACAATGTACTAAGCACAAGTGGAAAAGTCAGTAGATCAAATTTTAAAGTCTTATGTGTGACCTGGCAGGGGTTTTAACCCATGACCTTTTGCTCTCAAGACAGATTATACCTCACTCACAAGTTTAGTATTTACATACTGTAGCAATATTATGAAAACTTCTTGATATATATTCCTTTTCAGAAGCAGCATGGACACTGACAGGATCTTCAGAGTCTGCTGTGGCTGGAGAATCTTTTACATTAACATGTAATCCACAAGGTACTACTGCAATATTTTGGAAGCGACTTGATATAGATACTACTAGTACAGGTACTAACAGAGCAACTGTAGAAGCTAATGAATGTAGAGTTGGTCAAGGATCCGATACACAATACCAGTATACATGTGAACCTGGACCTATATATAAACTAACAATACCAGCTAATGTGATGACAAACAATCAGAACAACAAAGTATGGAGATGTGAAAGTTTGTTTGGTGGTGGTGGAGCTGATTATACAGTGACAGTAACAGGTACACAAAACTTACCTAAACATAAAGTATAGTCCAAGTGTTTTATAATCTATAAATGTTACAACTTACAGTGCTAAAGTTACTTATTTTGTGAGACTTCAATTGTTACTTCCTGGGTACAACGGTTATTTGTCTGTCATCTGTTGTGGGTCATCCATCATCAATTGACTTTTTACAAAATGTACATTTCAAATGATATAAAAAAATAATCAAAATCATAACATGACTGACATGTATTTGTTGGTACAAAATGAGCTAAGCCTTATTCTAATCAATCGTGTTTAAATTATGAAAATTACAATTCTGATGTGCAATAAGTAATCCTTATTACATTTTAATGGGAAAGATGAAAGAAAAATAATTACTTTAGGAAAAAACAATCAAAAGATAGTAAAATTAAATAACATGTAGTCAAATTTTTAGCTCACCTGAGCTGAAAGCTCAGATGAGCTATTGCAATGGTTCCCCGTCCGTCGTCTGTCATGCGTCGTGCGTTAACTTTGTACATTTTAATCATCTCCTCTAAAACTACCAAGCCAAATTTAATGAAACTCAGTGATTATGATGCCTAGGTGAAGGCCTTTCAGATTTGCACAAATGAAAGGATTATGTCCCCTTGGAGCCCCATAAAGGGAGAAATTGTGAAAATCTTTAAAAATCATCTCCTCTGAACTTACTGGAGATATAGCTTAGATATTTTATGTGAAACATACTTAGGGCACCTAGTTTCAGATTTGCACAAATCGTAACTGTTGAGGCCAAAATGGGGAAATGGCAAGGTACTTAAGGGGAAAATCTCTAAAATTAATGTATTTGTCAATATATCTTGAAAACTATAAACTTTTTGTACAGGCATGTATATTGGAATATTGTAGGTATTGGCCTAACAATCATTTTTAAATATATGAATGAAGGCCATAGGTTCAAAGGTCAAGGTCATAGCTGCGAACAAATATTTAAATGGTTAATTATCTCAAAAACTATAAACTTTTTGTATAGGCATGTATATTGGAATATTGTAGGTATTGGCCTAATGCACATTTTAATATACAGATGTATTAGCTGTTTATAAATAATTTATTGTAACTAGACTTTAGATATGTTATATATAGCATACTTATATAATAATTATTATAATTAATTTGCAAAAATACTTGCATACTATTGGCCCTTACTGCTTAAAATTTTGATATACTCTTTTTTAATGTCATTGACCATTGAACCGCTGCGTAAGATATGTACTCTGCCTCAGGTGAGCCCATGGGCCTCTTGTTACAGATTCTATTTGTAATTTCAGTTCCACTGCTATTGGTTTTTATACATTTTTAGCTCGCCTGAGCCATAGGCCCATGAGCTATTGTCACCTATCTTCGTCCATTGTCCGTAGTGCATCTTGTTTAAACCTTTCACATTTTAATCAACTCCTCCAAAACTACAAAGCCAAATTGGATGATATTTGGCAGTAATGATGCCTAGTTGAGGGACTTTTAGATTTGCAAATAAGAAAGGATTATATGCCCTTGGGGCCCCATAAAGGGTGGAAAAATGTGAAAATCTTTAAAAATCATCTTTTTTGAACTTATAAGATATTTTATGTAAAACATACTTAGGGCACATTGTTTCAGATTTGCACAAATGGTAGCTGTAGGGGGCAAAATGGGGAAATGGCAAGGTACTTAAGGGGAAATTGCTAAAATTAATGTATTTGTCAATATATCTTGAAAACTATAAACATGTATAAACTTTTTGTATTTGCATGTATATTAGAATATTGTAGGCATTTGCAGAATGATCATTTTGGTATATGAATAGAGGTCATAGGTTCAAACTTCAAAGGTCAAGGTCATAGATGCAAACAGTTACTGAAACGGTTCATTATCTCAAAAACTAAACTTTTTGTATAGGCATTCATATTAGAATATTGCAGACAGTTGCACAGCAATCATTTTGATATATGAATCCAGGTCATAGGTTCAAAGGTCAAGTCAGAGATGCAAACGAATAGTGAAATGGTTAATTATCTAAAAATCCATCAACTTTTTGTATAGGCATATATATTGGAATTTTATAGGTATTGGCCTAACGGTCGTTTTGATATATGAATCAAGGTCATAGGTTCAAAGGTCAAGGTCACAGATGCAAACCAATACTGAAATTGTTAATTATCACAAAAACTATAACCTTTTTGTATAAACATATATTGGAATGTTGTATGAATTGGCCTTACGGTCATTTTGATATATGAATGAAGTTCAAAGGTCACGGTCAAATATGCAAATGATTACTGAAATTGTTAATTATATCAAAAACTGTCATTTTATTATACAGGCATGTATATTAGAATATTGTAGGTATTGGCCTAGCGATCATTTTGATATAACGAAGAAAGTCGTGTTTCAAAGGTCAAGGTCATAGATGCAAACGAATTGTCTAAAATTTCCCAATTTGTCCACTAAAATGTCCTGAAAACAACAGTTTTGCACTAGAAAAATTAAATCTATTTGTCTATACCCACAAAATATCTGATAGTACCACAATAATAGTGTCTTTGCAATGAATGTACCAGTTATTGCAAATATTGTAATGCAGTTTGCTTGATCTCAGAACTTCAATTTTCCCAATCTTAAAGGCTGAAGGTAGGTTTCAAAAAATGTAACAAAATCACTGGTCCATAATTTTATAATGTTGCTCAAGATAGATAACAAATAACTTCTAAGTTTTTGTTAGATGTTAGTTGGAAGTAAATTCCACTTCATGAAATAAAATGATGAAATAATGAAAGAATGTTAATTAAGGGTTCTAATTAGTCTATAATTTTGGTAATGATCTAATGAACAAAGTAATTGGGGTTTATCTAGTATGGTTATTGCATCTTGACAAAGTTCTCACAAAAACTACATTTTTATCTTGGATTAACTCAGAAGATGTATTAGAATTTTAATTGAAATCTTCCTTATTTCAGGAACCATTTTGTGATTTTTTGCATTAAGCCGTATTTAAGTATAAAGAGTGAACACTTACATTAACTCAACCTTAATGATGAATTCAATAATTGCACAAAATGAAATTATTTTATTCTAATGATTTAACAGTATATACAGGGTAATTCTTGGGTATCAAAAAATAAATGTTACCAGTATATATAAAAATACACCAAAGAACTGATGGATGTCATTCTAAAGATAAAATAATTATATATGTTCTAATTACAGTCCCAGTGAGCAACGTATATGTACAGGAAAGTCCTAGTGGGAACCAAGAAGTAAATATTATACCAGTATATGAAAATACACCAAAGACAATTTATTGTATAACTACTGGATGTCGACCTAAAGCTAATGTTACTGTTACTACAACTGGTGTAAATAAAGGACAATTTACAGAAGACTTTATACCACAGAATGGTGATTTGACCATAACAAGAGTATCACAATTCATAACGACTACCAGAGGAGGTAGTACTACAAAGACGATAAAGTGTTCAGCAGTTAATATACAAGGGAGACAACCAGTTACAGACTTGGCAACAATTGTCGTTTATTGTAAGTACTGTTAGTTCACTTGATCAAAAGGTTTATTGCAATGAACTTTAAAATATCTATCTCAGAAACATGACAGCGGAACTTCACAAATACATCCTAACCAGTAACTTTTGTAAGTCACCTGAGCAAAATGTTAATTGTTATCATATTTATAATTTGACATTGTCCTTTGGGACTGTCTCAAAAACAGGATAACAGTAACAATGAGAGTCACTCAGTTTTGTAGTTTATGAAGCTGGTTGACCTTGATCTTTCTCCAAGGTCACAGTGACTTGAACATACAGTTTGAATTTTTATATTAAGTAAAAGTTCATAAAAAGAGATTTAACATTTTTATAGTTGATTAATTTTGACCTTTTTCAAGTTCTCACTGATCTTGCAAAGGAAATTTTTTCAAATGTAATGAATAAAAACCCTAGTAATATTCAATTTAGTAGAATGACATGAATGTCTGTTGTATGTGAACACCTCTATGACCTTATGTCGTAAACCTTTAATCTTTTTGTTATTAACATTTGTTGTCAGTACATCACAAATTCAGATTTCCCTTTAATAAAGTTTATTGATTTAATTCTCCAAAGCATGGTTACATATCACTTAATATGTACTATTATAGATTCCTTATATTGATAATTGTGATTGAAATAGAATGTCTTCTTTGGATTTACATCTCGATTTATTTATAATTCACATCTTCATTTGTTCATATTTATAATTGTAATTTTCAGATATACCATCAGTGGAACCCACTCTGACAGGATACACCACTGGAACAATTCTGTATGTAGGTGACAATGATATAAAATTAACCTGTCAACAGTCTGGTGGATATCCATTATCAGTGATCAAGTGGGCGTGTGACGGTCAAACAGGAACCACAAACAACAGTCAAACAGTGGCTAGTTCATATGTACAGTTAACAGTCAACAAAAACCTAAACGACAGAACATGTACCTGTACTGTACGTCATCCTGATAATAACTTACCTTACACAAGGACGCCATCTGTTACCTTTACTGTTTATTGTAAGTTTTATATTATAGTTGAATGCATTGGTTATATTTTTCGGGGAATTTCGCATTGTGATAAACTGGTATTCTTGAATTAATGCATATATTGAATAGAAACAAAACCAAACATTTGTTATACAATTTGCAATTTTATTTTACTAACACATAATTATGCAGAGATAATGTTGTACCCCTGACCTGAGTCTCAGCATGCAATGTTAAAGTTTTATGTTAAATTATTTACTTTTTATTGTTTTAGTTCATCTGAGTACAAACTCCTCAAGTTAGCTATTGTGACCATTCTCTGTCCGTTATGTGTCGCTTGGCATGCGTCATCTATCAACATTTGCTCAATCATAGCATCGTAACAAATACAACAAATACTTGGTACACTTTTGGGTCAATATTTGGGTCATTGGGTCAAATAATAGAACAACTGTTGCAGGCCATGCATGCCTCATCCGTCAACATTTGCTCTACCATACTAATATGAAACAAATAGGAGGCTGTGGTGGCCTAATGGATAAAACGTCAGTCTACAAATCCAGAATCTCTCACCGTTGTGAGTTCGAGTCCCACTCAAACCACATGTGGGAAAGTGAATTTTCCTTGCCGTTGACATTTACTGGTTAACCTGGTATCGGTATAATGGACTTGGGGAGTGGTATGCTAGATTAATCCTTAGAGATTAATAAATTAGTTCTCGTCACGAATAATTGAAAAACTGCTGATGCAAAGTTAAGCAACATTCAACTAACCAACCAACCAAATACAACAAAGACTTGGTACACTGTCAGGTCAATATTTAGGTCATTGGGACAAATAATAGAAAAACTTGGCACACACTAGTAGTCACAATATTTGACCTGATTTTATCAAACTTGTTCAGATTAATCTTCTTAACAAAAGCGGCATGGGTCATGTTTGGTCAGTACATGTATATAGATCAATAGGTTATATCATAGAAAAAACTTGGTGGTCATTTATTTAACCCAATCTGCATCAAACTTGCCTAGAATGATCTTCCTGACAAAAGTGGGTCAATAGGTCACTAGGCCAAATGATACAAACACCTTGTAAACCACCTAGAAGTACAATGTATTGACTAATCTTCAAACTTGTGCCTAATTGTCTTCTATACAATAAGTGGGTCATTGGTTAAAATTATTGAAGGATTCTGTCAACCTTCTATCGGTTACATTATTTCAAAATTAGAGCTAAATGCGCTTATTGTCAGGTGAGTGTCTAGTACCTACATGACTCTCTTGTTTAATTCTTCCTGAAAATAGTACAAAGTACTGTTGTCATTCCAAGTGTAGATAGAAAGTTTGTGCATATGTGTAAATAGAACTTTCTCTAAGAACAATATTTATATAGATTAAAATTATTCACTATAGTACAAAATATCAATATAAAATCAATCATACCAAATTCTCCAAAAGCAATTCCATTATGTTTATATTTTTAATGTTTCAGATCCTCCAACAACTCCTACACTACAAACATTTGGAGCCAGTTTCCCGTGGGTAGAGAAAACACAGGGAGTACTGAAATGTGTTACAACACCAGGGTTTCCTAACGCTACAACATATGAATGGATACAGAATGGTCAGGTTATAATTGGACAGACATCAGAAACATTTACCATTCCTACATTGTCTAATATACACAATGGATTACAGATACAGTGTAGAGTGTCAAATGTATATACAATACAGAGACCACCAGCTATAATATCTAATACATTGATACTGGATGTACAATGTAAGTATAAATATATAATAGGAGATATATATATACTACAGTGTAGAGTGTCAAATGTATATACAACACAGAGACCACCAGCTATAATATCTAATACATTGATACTGGATGTACAGTGTAAGTATAAATGTATAATGGGAGATATATAATATACTACAGTGTAGAGTGTCAAATGTATATACAACACAGAGACCACCAGCTATTATATCTAATACATTGATACTGGATGTACAGTGTAAGTATAAATGTATAATGGGAGATATATAATATACTACAGTGTAGAGTGTCAAATGTATATACAACACAGAGACCACCAGCTATTATATCTAATACATTGATACTGGATGTACAGTGTAAGTATAAATGTATAATTGGAGATATATAATATACTACAGTGTAGAGTGTCAAATGTATATACAACACAGAGACCACCAGCTATAATATCTAATACATTGATACTGAATGTACAGTGTAAGTATAAATGTATAATGGGAGATATATAATATACTACAGTGTAGAGTGTCAAATGTATATACAATACAGAGACCACCAGCTATAATATCTTATACATTGATACTGGATGTACAGTGTAAGTATAAATGTATAATGGGAGATATATAATATACTACAGTGTAGAGTGTCAAATGTATATACAACACAGAGACCACCAGCTATAATATCTAATACATTGATACTGGATGTACAGTGTAAGTATAAATGTATAATGGGAGATATATAATATACTACAGTGTAGAGTGTCAAATGTATATACAACACAGAGACCACCAGCTATAATATCTAATACATTGATACTGAATGTACAGTGTAAGTATAAATGTATAATGGGAGATATATAATATACTACAGTGTAGAGTGTCAAATGTATATACAATACAGAGACCACCAGCTATTATATCTAATACATTGATACTGGATGTACAGTGTAAGTATAAATGTATAATAGGAGATATATAATATACTACAGTGTAAAGTGTCAAATGTATATACAACACAGAGACCACCAGCTATTATATCTAATACATTGATACTGGATGTACAGTGTAAGTATAAATGTATAATGGGAGATATATATATACTACAGTGTAGAGTGTCAAACGGATATACAACACAGAGACCTCCACCAGCTATTATATCTAATACATTGATACTGGATGTACAGTGTAAGTATAAATGTATAATGGGAGATATATAATATACTACAGTGTAAAGTGTCAAATGTATATACAACACAGAGACCACCAGCTATTATATCTAATACATTGATACTGGATGTACAGTGTAAGTATAAATGTATAATGGGAGATATATAATATACTACAGTGTAGAGTGTCAAATGTATATACAATACAGAGACCACCAGCTACAATATCTAATACATTGATACTGGATGTACAGTGTAAGTATAAATGTATAATGGGAGATATATAATATACTACAGTGTAGAGTGTCAAATGTATATACAACACAGAGACCACCAGCTACAATATCTAATACATTGATACTGGATGTACAGTGTAAGTATAAATGTATAATGGGATATATAATATACTACAGTGTAGAGTGTCAAATGTATATACAATACAGAGACCACCAGCTACAATATCTAATACATTGATACTGGATGTACAGTGTAAGTATTAATGTATAATGGGAGATATATAATATACTACAGTGTAGAGTGTCAAATGTATATACAACACAGAGACCACCAGCTACAATATCTAATACATTGATACTGGATGTACAGTGTAAGTATAAATGTATAATGGGAGATATATAATATACTACAGTGTAGAGTGTCAAATGTATATACAATACAGAGACCACCAGCTACAATATCTAATACATTGATACTGGATGTACAGTGTAAGTATTAATGTATAATGGGAGATATATAATATACTACAGTGTAGAGTGTCAAATGTATATACAACACAGAGACCACCAGCTACAATATCTAATACATTGATACTGGATGTACAGTGTAAGTATAAATGTATAATGGGAGATATATAATATACTACAGTGTAGAGTGTCAAATGTATATACAATACAGAGACCACCAGCTACAATATCTAATACATTGATACTGGATGTACAGTGTAAGTATAAATGTATAATAGGAGATATATAATATACTACAGTGTAGAGTGTCAAATGTATATACAATACAGAGACCACCAGCTACAATATCTAATACATTGATACTGGATGTACAGTGTAAGTATAAATGTATAATGGGAGATATATAATATACTACAGTGTAGAGTGTCAAATGTATATACAACACAGAGACCACCAGCTACAATATCTAATACATTGATACTGAATGTACAGTGTAAGTATAAATGTATAATGGGAGATATATAATATACTACAGCGTAGAGTGTCAAATGTATATACAACACAGAGACCGCCACCAGCTATAACATCTAATACATTGATACTGGATGTACAGTGTAAGTATAAATGTATAATGGGAGATATATAATATACTACAGTGTAGAGTGTCAAATGTATATACAACACAGAGACCACCAGCTACAATATCTAATACATCGATACTGGATGTACAGTGTAAGTATAAATGTATAATGGGAGATATATAATATACTACAGTGTAGAGTGTCAAATGTATATACAACACAGAGACCACCAGCTACAATATCTAATACATTGATACTGGATGTACAGTGTAAGTATAAATGTATAACGGGAGATATATAATATACTACAGTGTAGAGTGTCAAATGTATATAGAAAACAGAGACCACAAGCTATAATATCTAATACATTGATACTGAATGTACAGTGTAAGTATAAATGTATAATGGGAGATATATAATATACTACAGTGTAGAGTGTCAAATGTATATACAACACAGAGACCGCCACCAGCTATAATATCTAATACATTGATACTGGATGTACAGTGTAAGTATAAATGTATAATGGGAGATATATAATATACTACAGTGTAGAGTGTCAAATGTATATACAACACAGAGACCACCAGCTACAATATCTAATACATCGATACTGGATGTACAGTGTAAGTATAAATGTATAATGGGAGATATATAATATACTACAGTGTAGAGTGTCAAATGTATATACAACACAGAGACCACCAGCTACAATATCTAATACATTGATACTGGATGTACAGTGTAAGTATAAATGTATAATGGGAGATATATAATATACTACAGTGTAGAGTGTCAAATGTATATACAACACAGAGACCACCAGCTACAATATCTAATACATTGATACTGGATGTACAGTGTAAGTATAAATGTATAACGGGAGATATATAAGATACTACAGTGTAGAGTGTCAAATGTATATACAACACAGAGACCACCAGCTACAATATCTAATACATTGATACTGGATGTACAGTGTAAGTATAAATGTATAATGGGAGATATATAATATAAAACAGTGTAGAGTGTCAAATGTATATACAACACAGAGACCGCCACCAGCTATAATATCTAATACATTGATACTGGATGTACAGTGTAAGTATAAATGTATAATGGGAGATATATAATATACTACAGTGTAGAGTGTCAAATGTATATACAACACAGAGACCAAAAGCTATAATATCTAATACATTGATACTGGATGTACAGTGTAAGTATAAATGTATAATGGGAGATATATAATATACTACAGTGTAGAGTGTCAAATGTATATACAACACAGAGACCACAAGCTATAATATCTAATACATTGATACTGGATGTACAGTGTAAGTATAAATGTATAATGGGAGATATATAATATACTACAGTGTAGAGTGTCAAATGTATATACAACACAGAGACCACCAGCTATAATATCTAATACATTAATTCTGGATGTACAGTGTAAGTATAAATGTATAATGGGAGATATATAATATACTACAGTGTAGAGTGTCAAATGTATATACAACACAGAGACAACCAGCTATAATATCTAATACATTGATACTGTATGTACAGTGTAAGTATAAATATATCATGGGAGATATATAATATACTACAGTGTAGAGTGTCAAATGTATATACAACACAGAGACCACCAGCTATAATATCTAATACATTGATACTGGATGTACAGTGTAAGTATAAATGTATAATGGGAGATATATGATATACTACAGTGCAGAATGTCAAATGTATATACAACACAGAGACCACCAGCTATTATATCTAATACATTGATACTGGATGTACAGTGTAAGTATAAATGTGTAATGGGGGATATATAATATACTACAGTGCAGAGTGTCAAATGTATATACAACACACAGACCAACAGCTATAATATCTAATACATTAATTCTGGATGTACAGTGTAAGTATAAATGTATAATGGGAGATATATATATACTACAGTGTAGAGTGTCAAACGGATATACAACACAGAGACCTCCACCAGCTATTATATCTAATACATTGATACTGGATGTACAGTGTAAGTATAAATGTATAATGGGAGATATATAATTTACTACAGTGTAAAGTGTCTAATGTATATACAACACAGAGACCACCAGCTATTATATCTAATACATTGATACTGGATGTACAGTGTAAGTATTAATGTATAATGGGAGATATATAATATACTACAGTGTAGAGTGTCAAATGTATATACAATACAGAGACCACCAGCTATTATATCTAATACATTGATACTGGATGTACAGTGTAAGTATAAATGTATAATGGGAGATATATAATATACTACAGTGTAGAGTGTCAAATGTATATACAATACAGAGACCACCAGCTACAATATCTAATACATTGATACTGGATGTACAGTGTAAGTATAAATGTATAATGGGAGATATATAATATACTACAGTGTAGAGTGTCAAATGTATATACAATACAGAGACCACCAGCTACAATATCTAATACATTGATACTGGATGTACAGTGTAAGTATAAATGTATAATGGGAGATATATAATATACTACAGTGTAGAGTGTCAAATGTATATACAAAACAGAGACCACAAGCTATAATATCTAATACATTGATACTGAATGTACAGTGTAAGTATAAATGTATAATGGGAGATATATAATATACTACAGTGTAGAGTGTCAAATGTATATACAACACAGAGACCGCCACCAGCTATAATATCTAATACATTGATACTGGATGTACAGTGTAAGTATAAATGTATAATGGGAGATATATAATATACTACAGTGTAGAGTGTCAAATGTATATACAACACAGAGACCACCAGCTACAATATCTAATACATCGATACTGGATGTACAGTGTAAGTATAAATGTATAATGGGAGATATATAATATACTACAGTGTAGAGTGTCAAATGTATATACAACACAGAGACCACCAGCTACAATATCTAATACATTGATACTGGATGTACAGTGTAAGTATAAATGTATAATGGGAGATATATAATATACTACAGTGTAGAGTGTCAAATGTATATACAACACAGAGACCACCAGCTACAATATCTAATACATTGATACTGGATGTACAGTGTAAGTATAAATGTATAATGGGAGATATATAAGATACTACAGTGTAGAGTGTCAAATGTATAACAACACAGAGACCACCAGCTACAATATCTAATACATTGATACTGGATGTACAGTGTAAGTATAAATGTATAATGGGAGATATATAATATACTACAGTGTAGAGTGTCAAATGTATATACAACACAGAGACCACCAGCTACAATATCTAATACATTGATACTGGATGTACAGTGTAAGTATAAATGTATAATGGGAGATATATAATATACTACAGTGTAGAGTGTCAAATGTATATACAACACAGAGACCACCAACTACAATATCTAATACATTATACTGGATGTACAGTGTAAGTATAAATGTATAACGGGAGATATATAATATACTACAGTGTAGAGTGTCAAATGTATATACAAAACAGAGACCACAAGCTATAATATCTAATACATTGATACTGGATGTACAGTGTAAGTATAAATGTATAATGGGAGATATATAATATAAAACAGTGTAGAGTGTCAAATGTATATACAACACAGAGACCGCCACCAGCTATAATATCTAATACATTGATACTGGATGTACAGTGTAAGTATAAATGTATAATGGGAGTATATATATACTACAGTGTAGAGTGTCAATGTATATACAACACAGAGACCACCAGCTACAATATCTAATACATTGATACTGGATGTACAGTGTAAGTATAAATGTATAATGGGAGATATATAATATACTACAGTGTAGAGTGTCAAATGTATATACAACACAGAGACCACCAGCTACAATATCTAATACATTGATACTGGATGTACAGTGTAAGTATAAATGTATAATGGGAGATATATAATATACTACAGTGTAGAGTGTCAAATGTATATACAACACAGAGACCACCAGCTATAATATCTAATACATTAATTCTGGATGTACAGTGTAAGTATAAATGTATAATGGGAGATATATAATATACTACAGTGTAGAGTGTCAAATGTATATACAACACAGAGACACCAGCTATAATATCTAATACATTGATACTGTATGTACAGTGTAAGTATAAATATATCATGGGAGATATATAATATACTACAGTGTAGAGTGTCAAATGTATATACAACACATAGACCACCAGCTATAATATCTAATACATTGATACTGGATGTACAGTGTAAGTATAAATGTATAATGGGAGATATATGATATACTACAGTGCAGAATGTCAAATGTATATACAACACAGAGACCACCAGCTATTATATCTATACATTGATACTGATGTACAGTGTAAGTATAAATGTGTAATGGGGGATATATAATATACACAGTGCAGAGTGTCAAATGTATATACAACACACAGACCAACAGCTATAATATCTAATACATTAATTCTGGATGTACAGTGTAAGTATAAATGTATAATGGGAGATATATAATATACTACAGTGTAGAGTGTCAAATGTATACACAACACAGAGTCCAACAGCTATAATATCTAATACATTGATACTGGATGTACAGTGTAAGTATAAATGTATAATGGGAGATATATAATATACTACAGTGTAGAATGTCAAATGTATACACAACACAGACACGCCAACAGCTATAATATCTAATACATTGATACTGGATGTACAGTGTAAGTATAAATGTATAATGGGAGATATATAATATACTACAGTGAAGAGTGTCAAATGTATATACAACACAGAGACCTCCAGCTACAATATCTAATACATTGATACTGCATGTACAGTGTAATTATAAATGTATAATGGGAGATATATAATATACTACAGTGTAGAATGTCAAATGTATACACAACACAGAGACCAACAGCTATAATATCTAATACATTGATACTGGATGTACAGTGTAAGTATAAATGTATAATGGGAGATATATAATATACTACAGTGTAGAGTGTCAAATGTATATACAACACAGAGACCTCCACCAGCTATAATATCTAATACATTGATACTGGATGTACAGTGTAAGTATAAATGTATAATGGGAGATATATAATATACTACAGTGTAGAGTGTCAAATGTATATACAACACAGAGACCAAAAGCTATAATATCTAATACATTGATACTGGATGTACAGTGTAAGTATAAATGTATAATGGGAGATATATAATATACTACAGTGAAGAGTGTCAAATGTATATACAACACAGAGACCTCCAGCTACAATATCTAATACATTGATACTGGATGCACAGTGTAAGTATAAATGTATAATGGGAGATATATAATATACTACAGTGAAGAGTGTCAAATGTATATACAACACAGAGACCAACAGCTATAATATCTAAGACATTGATGCTTGATGTACGGTGTCAGTATAAATGTATAATTGGAGATATATAATATACTACAGTGTAGAGTGTCAAATGTATATACAACACAGAGTCCACCAGCTATAATATCTAATACATTGATACTGAATGTACAGTGTAAGTATAAATGTATAATGGGAGATATATAATATACTACAGTGTAGAGTGGCAAATGTATATACAACACAGAGACCTCCATCTACAATATCTAAAACATGGATACTGGATGTACAGTATAAGTAAAAATGTATAATGGGGGATATATAATATACTACAGTGTAGAGTGTCAAACGGATATACAACACAGAGACCATCACCAGCTATAATATCTAATACATGGATACTGGATGTACAGTATAAGTATAAATGTATAATGGGGGATATATAATATACTACAGTGTAGAGTGTCAAACGGATATACAACACAGACTAACAGCTATAATATCTAATACATTGATACTGGGTGTACAGTGTAAGTATAAATATATAATGGGGGATATATAATATACTACAGTATAGAGTGTCAAATGTATATACAACACAGAGTCCAACAGCTATAATATCTAATACATTGATACTGGGTGTACAGTGTAAGTATAAATGTATAATGGGAGATATATAATATACTACAGTGTAGAGTGTCAAATGTATACACAACACAGAGACCACCAGCTATAATATCTAATACATTGATACTGGATGTACAGTGTAAGTATAAATGTATAATGGGAGATATATAATATACTACAGTGTAAAGTGTCAAATGTATATACAACACAGAGACCAAAAGCTATAATATCTAATTCATTGATACTGGATGTACAGTGTAAGTATAAATGTATAATGGGAGATATATGAGATTCTACAGTGTATAGTGTCAAATTTATATACAACACAGAGACCACCAGCTATAATATCTAATACATTGATACTGGATGTACAGTGTAAGTATAAATGTATAATGGGAGATATATGAGATTCTACAGTGTAGAGTGTCAAATGTATATACAACACAGAGACCACCAGCTATAATATCTAATACATTGATACTGGATGTACAGTGTAAGTATAAATGTATAATGGGAGATATGTAGTATGCTACAGTGTAGAGTGTCAAATGTATATACAACACAGAGACCACCAGCTATAATATCTAATACATTGATACTGGATGTACAGTGTAAGTATAAATGTATAATGGGAGATATATAGTATGCTACAGTGTAGAGTGTCAAATGTATATACAACACAGAGACCACCAGCTATAATATCTAATACATTAATTCTGGATGTACAGTGTAAGTATAAATGTATAATGGGAGATATATAATATACTACAGTGTAGAGTATCAAAATGTTTATACAACAGAGAGACCAACAGCTATAATATCTAATACATTGATACTGGATGTACAGTGTAAGTATAAATGTATAATGGGAGATATATAATATACTACAGTGTAGAGTGTCAAATGTATACACAAACAGAGACCAACAGCTATAATATCTAATACATTGATACTGGATGTACAGTGTAAGTATAAATGTATAATGGGAGATATATAATATACTACAGTGTAGAGTGTCAAATGTATACACAACACAGAGTCCAACAGCTATAATATCTAATACATTGATACTGGATGTACAGTGTAAGTATAAATGTATAATGGGAGATATATAATATACTACAGTGTAGAATGTCAAATGTATACACAACACAGAGACCAACAGCTATAATATCTAATACATTGATACTGGATGTACAGTGTAAGTATAAATGTATAATGGGAGATATATAATATACTACAGTGAAGAGTGTCAAATGTATATACAACACAGAGACCTCCAGCTACAATATCTAATACATTGATACTGGATGTACAGTGTAAGTATAAATGTATAATGGGAGATATATAATATACTACAGTGTAGAGTGTCAAATGTAAATACAACACAGAGACCACCAGCTATAATATCTAATACATTGATACTGAATGTACAATGTAAGTATAAATATATAATAGGAGATATATAATATACTACAGTGTAAAGTGTCAAATGTATATACAACACAGAGACCACCAGCTATAATATCTAATACATTGATACTGGATGTACAGTGTAAGTATAAATATATAATGGGAGATATATAATATACTACAGTGTAGAGTGTCAAATGTATATACAACACAGAGACCAAAAGCTATAATATCTAATACATTGATACTGGATGTACAGTGTAAGTATAAATGTATAATGGGAGATATATAATATACAACAGTGTAGAGTGTCAAATGTATATACAACACAGAGACCAAAAGCTATAATATCTAATACATTGATACTGGATGTACAGTGTAAGTATAAATGTATAATGGGAGATATATAATATACTACAGTGAAGAGTGTCAAATGTATATACAACACAGAGACCTCCAGCTACAATATCTAATACATTGATACTGGATGCACAGTGTAAGTATAAATGTATAATGGGGGATATATAATATACTACAGTGTAGAGTGTCAAATGTATATACAACACAGAGACCAAAAGCTATAATATCAAATACATTGATACTGGATGTACAGTGTAAGTATAAATGTATAATGGGAGATATATAATATACTACAGTGTAGAGTGTCAAATGTATATACAACACAGAGACCACCAGCTACAATATCTAATACATTGATACTGGATGCACAGTGTAAGTATAAATGTATAATGGGGGATATATAATATACTACAGTGTAGAGTGTCAAATGTATATACAACACAGAGACCTCCACCAGCTACAATATCTAATACATTGATACTGGATGTACAGTGTAAGTATAAATGTATAATGGGGGATATATAATATACTACAGTGTAGAGTGTCAAATGTATATACAACACAGATACCACCAGCTATAATATCTAATACATTGATACTGGATGCACAGTGTAAGTATAAATGTATAATGGGGGATATATAATATACTACAGTGTAGAGTGTCAAATGTATATACAACACAGAGACCTCCACCAGCTACAATATCTAATACATTGATACTGGATGTACAGTGTAAGTATAAATGTATAATGGGGGATATATAATATACTACAGTGTAGAGTGTCAAATGTATATACAACACAGATACCACCAGCTATTATATCTAATACATTGATACTGGATGTACAGTGTAAGTATAAATGTATAACGGGAGATATATAATATACTACAGTGTAGAGTGTCAAATGTATATACAACACAGAGACCACCAGCTATTATATCTAATACATTGATACTGGATGTACAGTGTCAGTATAAATGTATAATGGGAGATATATAATATACTACAGTGTAGAGTGTCAAATGCTCATAGTGGGTGTTTGTCTTTCAAAATGCCTCCTGTGGTGCAAGTCGAGCATCGTAAACCATTAAGCATTTTCAGCTTCTTGTTTAAAACCATTTAGCCTGTAATTGTGATTATGGATGTTAGTTGGACTTAGACCTTTCAATTTGCAAAATGGTTAACCATGACCTACATTCAAGATCACAGTGACCTAAAGTAGCAAAACCTTTAAACATCTTCTTGTCGAGAATTTAAAGTCCTATGAGCATTAACCTTTATATATATATATATATACATATATATTATATATATAATATATATATATATATATATATATATATATATATATATATATATATATATAATATAGCATCAAAACAAGAACCTCTTCGAAATTCATGAAGCTAGTTGACCTTGACCCACATTTTAGTTTACAGTGACCTAAAATTATCTTTTTCATGGACTAATAGATGGTTGAATCTTCATATATTGCATCAGGGCATGAAGCTCTACTAAGTTTGCAAAGCTGATTAACCTTGACCTGCATTCAAGGTCACAGTGAAGTAGTTAAACCTTATAAATTTTGTCATAGACTTAGATGACTATGAGCTTGAGACTTTATATGTAAATGTCGCATCATAACATGAAGCTGTACCAAGTTTGCAAATCTTATTGACCTTGATCTCAGGTGACCATTAATGCCTATTGGGCTTCTTGTTTATTTATCCTCTTACAAACTAGATTGAAATACTGTAAAGGGGGTAATATACATGTGGGTAAAATTTTGGCTTATTTTGCATTAAACAAATTATCACGAAAATTTTATTCTAGGATAGCAAAAATTTCTGTAAACCATACCCTGTACAACACTATACACACTAAATGCACTATACAACTTACTTCATTATTGTTATAATACAAATTACATTGATTGCCTCTCATTGATAATCACTGGAAATAGAGGTGTGCAGTATGACAGATATACAGATATATTGCGGAGCAATACCATATACCGGTATGCAAAATAAAAATTTGATGTAACACAGAAATAACAAAAATCACTTGTAGTTTGTAGTTTGTTCACAATTGTCACTTTGTTTAAGTATCTTCTTAATCTCTTCTGCGTTTGTCAGAAGTTTTGACTTAGAATATTGAATAAAGACACAGATTACACTGCCCTATATATAATAACAGTAAACTAGTGCAGAATTAACTGGCGAAATGTAAATTTAACACAGTAACACAGTGTTTTCTCCATCTGTGAAAAACAGGGGGTCATTGGTGACCCTTTACCTTGAAATCTGGGGGTCATTTTTAGCTCACCTGGCCAAAGGCCATGTGAGGCTTATGGCATGGCGAGGCGTGCGTGCGTGCGTGCATGCGTTCGTGCGTCAGTAAAACTTTAATCTTCTCCTCCGAAACTACTGGGCCAACTGAAACCAAATTTGCCATGGAAGGTCCTTGACAGAGTCTAACTATAGTTTGTTCAAATCATGACGATCGAATATCCAAGATGGCCGCTGTTACTAAAAATAGACAAAACCTAAAAAAATCTTCTTCTCTTGAACCACTCATTGGAGGCAAAAACTGATGTGATATTTGGATTCTACATAGTCTTAACCTTTAAGTATGTTCATTTCATGAAATTTGATTTAAAAATAGGTTACGCGTTTTTGCGTTTAAATTTGCAAAAATCGTAAAATATTTTTAAATTGTTATAACTTGACTATATGACCAGATAATGACATGGGGTTTTCAGTTTTGACATATTCTTGTAATTACCTTCAAAATGGTGTCAAGGTCAATTATGAAGGTCATGATCTAACTTTTTACCTTTTTTATATTATTTATTATCTTGAAAACTATTAACTTTTTGTATAGGCATGTATATTAGAATGTTGTAGGTATTGATACAACGATCATTTTGATGTATAGAAAAAGGTCATTGGTCCAAAGGTCAAGGTCACAGTAGCAAAACAATACCAAAATCGTTAATTATCTTGAAAACTATAAACTTTTTGTATAGACATGTATATTGGAATGTTGTTGGTTTTGATGTAACGATCATTTTGATATATAGATTTAGGTCATGGGTTCAAAGGTCAAGGTCACAGATGCGTAAGAATACTGAAATGGTTCATTATCTTGAAAACTATTAACTTTTTGCATAGGCATGTATATTAGAATGTTGTAGGTATTGATACAACGATCATTTTGATGTATAGAAAAAGGTCATGGGTCCAAAGGTCAAGGTCACAGTAGCAAAACAATACCAAAATCGTCAATTATCTTGAAAACTATAAACTTTTTGTATAGACATGTATATTGGAATGTTGTTGGTTTTGATGTAACGATCATTTTGATATATAGATTTAGGTCATTGGTTCAAAGTTCAAGGTCACAGATGCGTAAGAATACTGAAATGGTTTATTATCTTTTAAACTATGAACTTTTTGTATAGGCATGTATATTATAATGTTGTAGGTATTGATACAACGATCATTTTGATGTATAGAAAAAGGTCATGGGTCCAAAGGTCAAGGTCACAGTAGCAAAACAATACCAAAATCGTCAATTATCTTGAAAACTATAAACTTTTTGTATAGACATGTATATTGGAATGTTGTTGGTTTTGATGTAACGATCATTTTGATATATAGATTTAGGTCATTGGTTCAAAGTTCAAGGTCACAGATGCGTAAGAATACTGAAATGGTTTATTATCTTTTAAACTATGAACTTTTTGTATAGGCATGTATATTATAATGTTGTAGGTATTGATACAACGATCATTTTGATGTATAGAAAAAGGTCATGGGTCCAAAGGTCAAGGTCACAGTAGCAAAACAATACCAAAAACGTTTATTATCTTGAAAACTATAAACTTTTTGTATAGGCATATATATTGGAATGTTGTTGCTTTTGATGTAACGATCATTTTGATATATAGATTTAGGTCATTGGTTCAAAGGTCAAGGTCACAGATGCATAAGAATACTGAAATGGTTCATTATCTTGTAAACTATGAACTTTTTGTATAGGCATGTATATTAGAATGTTGTAGATATTGATACAACGATCATTTTGATGTATAGAAAAAGATCATGGGTCCAAAGGTCAAGGTCACAGTAGCAAAACAATACCAAAATTGTCAATTATCTTGAAAACTATAAACTTTTTGTATAGACATGTATACTGGAATGTTGTTGCTTTTGATATAATGATCATTTTGATATATAGATTTAGGTCATTGGTTCAAAGGTCAAGGTCACAGATGCATAAGAATACTGAAATGGTTCATTATCTTGTAAACTATGAACTTTTTGTATAGGCATGTATATTAGAATGTTGTAGATATTGATACAACGATCATTTTGATGTATAGAAAAAGGTCATGGGTCCAAAGGTCAAGGTCACAGTAGCAAAACAATACCAAAATCGTCAATTATCTTGAAAACTATAAACTTTTTGTATAGGCATGTATATTGGAATGTTGTTGGTTTTGATGTAACGGTCATTTTGATATATAGCTTTAGGTCATTGGTTCAAAGGTCAAGGTAACAGATTCGTAAGAATACTGAAATGGTTCATTATCTTGAAAACTATTAACTTTTTATATAGGCATGTATATTAGAATGTTGTAGGTATTGATACAATGATCATTTTGATGTATAGGAAAATGTCATGGGTCCAAAGGTCAAGGTCACAGTAACAAAACAATACCAAAATCGTTAATTATCTCGAAAACTATAAACTTTTTATATAGACATTCAGATTAGAATATTGTAGGTTTTGATGTAACAATCATTTTGATCAGGGGTTCAAAATTCCCTGGGTCCGAGGTCCGGGACCTATTGATTTTACCTTAGGACCATTAATATTTAAATTGTAAAAGTCCGCTGAACCTGTCATTTTTACCAGAATAATTCTACTTTTTCAATATAATTACATAATTGCACATGGATCTTTCAATGTTGATATTGGACTTTCAAAACTTTATGTGGGACCTGCCAAAAATAAAGGCAAAAGGTCCTGGACCTTCCATTACAAAACATAATTTTGAATCCCTGTTGATATATAGATTTAAGTCATTGGTTTAAAGGTCAAGGTCACAGATGCGAAAAATACTGAAATGGTTAATTATCTTGAAAACTATTAAATTTTTGTATATGCATGTATATTATAATGTTGTAGGTATTGATACAACGATCATTTTGATGTATAGAAAAATGTCATGGGTCCAAAGGTCAAGGTCACAGTAACAAAACAATACCAAAATCGTTAATTATCTCGAAAACTATAACCTTTTTATATAGACATTTATATTAGAATATTGTAGGTATTAATACAACAATCTTTTTAATGTATAGAAAAGGTCATAGGTCCAAAGGTCAAGGTCACGGTTGCAAAACAATACCAAAAAGATTCATTATCTGGAAAACTATGAATTTTTGTATAGGCATGTATATTAGAATATTGTTGGTATTGATGCAATCATCATTTTGATATATAGATTATGGTCATTGGTTCGAAGGTCAAGGTCACAGATGCAAATAGCAAGTTTCATAAATATCTAAATATCCACATCGGAGTTATTGCTCCTTAAATGTAGTATTTATTGTGTTTTTGTGTTGTTAACGGCCCAGGTGAGCGGTACAGGCCCTATTGGGCCTCTTGTTCAGTTTTTAAAACCCTTGAAAATGAGTTTTTCACTTGAAAAACACATTTGAATTTTAGGTTTGAGCTTTTAACAACAATTGAACTTTGATTAAGATAGAGAAATTATAATAATGTTCCTGCAAGTAAAATCGGCAAGTTGTTGACACCTGTCGGTAAAATAGGCAAGTTGTTGACACCTGTCGGTAAAATAGGTAAGTTGTTGACACCTGTCGGTAAAATAGGCAAGTTGTTGACACCTGTCGGTAAAATAGGTAAGTTGTTGACACCTGTGGGTAAAATAGGTAAGTTGTTGACACCTGTCGGTAAAATAGGCAAGTTGTTGACACCTGTCGGTAAAATAGGTAAGTTGTTGACACCTGTCGGTAAATTGGTAAGTTGTTGACACCTGTCGGTAAAATAGGTAAGTTGTTGACACCTGTCGGTAAAATAGGTAAGTTGTTGACACCTGTCGGTAAAATAGGTAAGTTGTTGACACCTGTCGGTAAAATAGGCAAGTTGTTGACACCTGTCGGTAAAATAGGTAAGTTGTTGACACCTGTGGGTAAAATAGGTAAGTTGTTGACACCTGTAAGTTGTTGACACCTGTCGGTAAAATAGGTAAGTTGTTGACACCTGTCGGTAAATAGGCAAATTATCAAAAAAAAATCTAAATTCTTTTTTATGATGATCCAGTTATGTCCCTATTCTTTATCATTTCTGTGTATTAGAATTGCAAGTCATGGTCATTACACTGCTTTGTACACATGGGATTTTTACAAGGCATTTGTATAACACAGATCAAGTCACATTATTTGAGAGGTATCACCTCACTTCTCACTTCTAATAAATGGGAATTGAATTTAACCATTGATGGTTGACTGAGCCATGAACCATGCACGGGATCAAAAAATTGAAAGAAAATAAATACATAGTATTATGTTGATATTTTTTTCAATAACAAAGTAACTGAATTCAATTTGTAAGATTGGTTGCATCAAAAACAACACACCATCCATATTGGTTTGTGTCATTTTTAATATCATCGCACTACAAATGCAAGAAATGCACTCTGAAAAAAACACTGGTAACATTCTTATGTCAAAAATATACATTATTTTAAAAGTTTGTGTAACTATGCAATATATTGCAATACACATTACAATATTTTCAGAAATATTGCAATATATTGCAATACCATTTTGACCCCAATGCCCATTCCTCTAATCAGAATTACGGGCAATGCACATTGCCATACAGATTCCAATTAAATTCAATTACAGAATGTTTTAAAACCAGTGTGGCATTTTCAGGATAAATTTAAAGTGGACTATTTTTGTGTGCAGTAATCAGATTAAGAGATTAATGAACAGTGCACTATCTTAGAAAGTTAGTTACTAATACTGACAGAGTAGTACTCAATAGTCCAGACTAACTGTTCCATTTTGATCCATTACTTTTGACGAAATCTGTAAAATGGTTTCAGCCTGTGGTTTGTTTACAATGCCAAGCCACATGTCATTCCGTCAATTGAAAAAAATTCTATTAAACGAAAGACATTGAATTTTCATTAATTATATACCTTTGAGAAATGTTCAAACCCTCAAGGTTTATTTATATAGGATATAGTAGAAATCTTCTTGGGACCGGTAGATGACTTTTGAGTTATCCAGGGTATTTGAGATATGGTATTTTAAGAACCTGATCCTCATAGACTGGATTTGCTTGTTCAAATATTGAATCACACCTCATTACTGATTTTGTTTATTTTGCAAAGGTGACTGGCCTTGTTTACTTTATGCTACCAAGATAAACTGATGGTTAAACAGCTTGAAATAATCAGGGAATAGTAAAACTGCAAACAGATATGATGGGAAAGTAGGGCTAAAAAAGGATGTTGTTGCTAACAAAAAAACATTTACGACATATCAATCGGCCAGTGTTATTTTGTTTTCACTTTACAGATAATAACATAAATGTTTAAAATACTTTTAAAACCCCAAAATTTCTCAAACAACCTTTTCATGCTATCAATGAGGAATTCCTAAAGTAGATTTTCTGAACACTTTTGATTTTCTTGATATCCATGGTAGCAAGTACTCATTAAAATATATGAACTTTAAATACTACATTATAACTTCTATTTTGTATTATAAAATTTGAAATTCATGTTCCTGATAACTGATGAGGTTTTTTCAGTTTCATTTATTTCTGTTTTATTATAGATACACCAATTATAACTCTAGATACTACAAACATTACAATACAGGAAGGTTTTAGTCGTAGTAGACTTTGTTCTGCTATTGGTAATCCAAGACCTACAGTTAAATGGTACAGAGGAAATAGCGAGCAGACATCTGGTACAGGGACCTCAGCTACATTAATGTTTAGTAATATAGACAGAAATCAGACTGATACTTACGAATGTAGAGCTACATCTACTGGAAAACAGAACTTTGTATCCAGTAAATCTGTGTCAGTCATTGTGTATTGTAAGTGTTTATAACATCTTTATATATATAGACCTAGCCTAATTCATTACAATTAACTTGAGGACAATAATTTTTGTCTAATATATCTGTAATAATATTTGAAACATCAAAAGTAAGACTGCTATTCATAAAATCAAGAAATTAGAATTTTGGTACTTAGTAGATATGAGATATAGTAGCTTTGGTATAGATAT
The DNA here is from genome assembly GCA_021292105.1 of Anadara kagoshimensis. Taxonomy (NCBI): domain Eukaryota; kingdom Metazoa; phylum Mollusca; class Bivalvia; order Arcoida; family Arcidae; genus Anadara; species Anadara kagoshimensis. Next base: position 37,563,666 of record CM037866.1, read on the forward strand.
AAATAATAAGATGACCTCCCTGAATACCAATACAATCACGCAAGAATAACAGAAAAAGATCCGATCAATCAAAAGAGAATTAAATTATTCTAATATATTTACAATCATTAGTTTTTTCTTACATAAACTTATTACCAAGAATAATATATTTACATTTCAGCAAACTGGCTGACCTGTCAACCTCCGGTCAAGTCATATAGTTTTGTGTTGTTTAATGTGAAGTCAAAGAAGATGGGGCTAAATGCTATGAAGAGATGAATGGTCCTGTTCCATTTACTTACAAAACCAGTGTATAAGAAATGAAAGCCAGTATTTTGTAATTCTAAAATGACTGACCTTTCGCAAATATTGTTAATTTAAGTTAAAGCCTTTAAGGTGTTGTGGTTTATGGGATATAAATAATATGTTGGAAATGACAATACTATTATAATTTGCTTTGCAGTTTTATGACAATTTCTTCTTCCAAAATCTTTTATATCCCTTAAACCACAACAAATTACAAGTTATTTCAAAAATGTTCTTAGTGATTTTGATGATCTCTTTTATATATCTTATCTGTGGATAATGTTTATTAATGATTTCTTTTATATAATTTAGATCCTCCTGTCGTCACAGTCACCTTACAAAATACAACAGAGGATGCTACAAACGCTGTGCTTACTTGTAATGCTGATGGATTACCGACAAGTTATACATATCATGGATGGACTCAGTATATAGGCAATACACTTGTACGGTCTTACACAGATTTTACTGGGATGTTATCCGAGAGGAACAAAACAATAACAATACCTAAAGTAACATTTGAAGATACTGGGAGATACTATTGTAATGCTGAAAACGGAATTCAAGGGAGACAACCAGCTGTTCTTCAGCAAGGATCTTCATATTTTGATGTTAGAGGTAATTTTGTATTGTTCTTCCTCGAATATCCCTGTCAAAATAGCAGTCATCATCAGATGTTACTGTGTTTTTCTACATGTTCTAAGTAACCAATTAAATTGGCAGACATATATTGTCCGTTGTGCGTTGTGCTTCGTCCAATGTGCATCAACTTTTGCTTTTGCCTCTAGAGGCCACAATTTTTGTTATATCTTCATCAAACTTGTCTAGAATAATGTTCAGGTCAAAAGCTAAGTTAATTGGGTATATGGGTCATGTTGGGTCAATAAGTAGGTCACTAGGTCAAATCATAGAAAAACCTTGTACACACTCTATAGTCCATAGGTTTTGTCCAATCTTCATATAATTTGTCCAGAAGAATGTTCATGACCAAAGCAAGTCTAAGTTTATATATGAGTCATGTTGGGTCAATAAGTAGGTCACTAGGTCAAATCATAGAAAAACCTTGTTAACACTTTATAGTCCATAGTTTTTGTCCAATCTTCATATAATTTGTCCAGAACGATGTTCATGACCAAAGCAAGGTCAAGTTTGTATATGGGTCATGCTAGGTCAATAAGTAGGTCACTAGGCCAAATCAAAAAAAAAAAACCTTGTTAACACTCTAGAGTCCATATTTTTTGTCCAATCTTCATTTAATATGTCCAGAACAATGTTCGTGACCAAAGCAAGGTCAAGTGTAAATATGGATCATGTTGGGTCAATAAGTAGGTCACTAGGTCAAATCATAGAAAAACCTTGTACACACTCTATAGTCCATAGGTTTTGTCCAATCTTCATATAATTTGTCAAAAACAATGTTCAGGACAAAATCTAGGTCAAATTCATATGAACTAATAATGAACACTGTTAACCCTCTATTCATGACATTATTGGAAAATGTGTAGAATTCAATTTATTCTCAGGTGAGCACCCAGGGCCCTCTTGTTTATTACCAGTACTGATTGGATGAACAACTAAGCAAGGTCTTATTCCTAGGTAAAGCCAAAATGAACAGATTATAAAAGAAGTTTTACTGAAAGTGAAAGGAAATGCTTAGTACCTTAGAAAATCAAAAGTGGCAAACATTTTTAGTTTGGGGATGGGTATATAGGAGCCTTGTGGTTTACAAATTTGTGTTTCTGTTCTAAATTCATGATAATTTTTATTTTATTTCTCAGCTTCTGCAAAATTTGATCCTAATGAAGAAGCTCGCAAACCAGGAGAGTTACACAAAAATTTTACTATTAGTATCAGATTTTATAGTAACCCACCAGCAGTAAAGAGCAATGTATATTGGATAAACAAAACAACCAGAACTGAAATGACGGACTCGGGAATTATATCACTTAGTCTTATAAGTACACAAATACAAAGAAGCATTTATGGGAAAACTGTTACATTACCTGGACAATCAGCCATGCTGAATATAGCACCATTTCAGAGTTTCCACATTGGACATTACACTTTACAGATCAATAATGGTGAAAGCCTTACTTCATCATTTGATTTCGAGATCATAACCTCAGGTATGTATCAAAAAGTCAAATGTATTAAGCAAGTGATATTGTCTGGTGGTTTTAATTTTTAAATACATTTGATGAGTTTTGTATTGTTTATTTTTCTTATAGTATATTATATATTGTAAATCAACACTCAGTTCTCGGTAACAAGAAACACAAATATGACGGATTTACAATACCTAACAACAATTTAAACAGTAAAATAAACGGTGTGTGGTATTTGAATTACAAAGGAATTGGTTATTAATTTCTTTATGATTGATTGAATATTTTTGCACTTTAACACACCTGGCGATGTCTTAATATAAGTTAAATATTCTTGACATGGACATTAGACACCATTACTCAACTTCTGAAGGATTGATTGGAATGATGTTAGTGAACACTAAGTGTAATACCACAAAACAAAATAAAGGAGGACACAAAACTTGTTTTGTTTCACAAAACACAATTCCGCCAAATTTTCACCAAACAGAATTATTCTTGAATTTCAAAACCATGGCTACTATTAAATGATACTACACTATATTTCAGAAATCTTTTTTGGTTTTTGAAACAAACTATAAAGCCACAAACAATATTCAGCTTACAAACAACCACTAGACATTTCCTTAATAAGACTAATGTTATGATTTTGAGATAATTCTAACAATTTCCACAGATTCCATTAATTGTACATATTGTACTAACTAATGTATAATAACTTTTTCAGTTCCACCTGAAACACCTTCAGAATTCACAATAGTGGAAAATAAAACAAATTCTGTTATATTAACTTGGAACAAAGGATTCAATGGCGGTCATCCACAGACATTTATCATCAGGTATAAAGATACAGTAAGTGGCAAAACACTGGAAACCAAAATAGATGACACAAATCAGAATTCAAATTACACCATAGAAATTGACCAGCTTAATCCAAGTACAATTTATCACTTCTGGATATATTCAACAAATGAGAAAGGCAACAGTACTTTGTCTGGTAGTCCTGTAATTGGAAAGACATTAACGGGTTAGTTATGTTTTATATCTATACAGTCTATAAAATAAATATTACTTTACTTTTACTGAAGCCTATTCTAGATACAGTTGGCTCTCCAATACACTGACACTGGTCCTTAGAAATACAGGAATGGGTGGCCATTTAATTACTTATGAAAAAAATTCAATTTCAACATTTTATTTTTATTAATTTTATATATTGTTTCATGTACAGTACAAATATCATTAATATATCTTAAAACAAGATCTGATCTGGTGCCAATTTGATGATTATATGCTGGTCTGATCCTGTATTTCTATAGAAGCTGGTGCGAGTGAAGTAGAAACAAACACTGTCTTTATCTTGCACAACCCTCAGATGATTTCAACATTCATATCTCATTTATGCATTTAAATACTACTATAAAATTTATTAATGTTAGATACTTAAAAAAATATTTTAGGACATACAGTCAAACCTGTCTATAAAGGCCACCAAAGGGAACCAGTAAAAGTGGCATTTATGGGCAGATGGTCTTTCTATACAGGTTCAAATAATATGAATACAGAACAACTGGGATACAACTCTACTGGCCTTTATAAGCAGGTGGCCCTTATATAGAGGTGGACTTTATATGCAGGTGGCCCTTATATAGAGGTGGCCTTTATATGCAGGTGACCCTTATATAGAGGTGGCCTTTATATGCAGGTGGCCCTTATATAGAGGTGGCCTTTAAGACAGGTTGGACTGTATATGTATGTCACTTATGCTTCAATTTTATTGTTTTTGTATCATTAATGTTTTATGGTCTGATAAAATAAATAATCTGTTTCATGATACTTAAGAAATAATTAACATTTACCCATGGTATATTGTCAAATAATACACAGGCCGGAGTTCACATGCTGACGAATATATCAAGAGGTGGCTTCGCATGATCAATTCTAACATGACTTAGATGAAAAGGATTAAAATTAACATCGTGAACTCTTTCTTCGGAAGTACATTTTACTTTCTATTTGCAAAAAGGCCCATTAAAACAATTTGGCTGTTGAGATTACCTCCATTGAAATAAATGATTTCATGAATAAAAATTACATCACAGCCATTTTTCGCTACACATACCGTATACGGGGTAATTTTTGCGTTTTGAAATTTTTTACCCTCTAAATTATTTTGGAGTTTTTATAATTTGCGGTCTCTGTAATTTTAAAACTATTTCTTTAGTCTGTGCAATTTCAAATCACAAAATTTACCTTGAATACGGTATAACAAGTTAGACTCGTGTTATTTATTGACTCCGGAAACTACAAGCGGAAACTAAAATCCAGAAAAACGATACTTCATAATATTTAATATTTTATTTCACACAAGATTATATGTAATATGTGTGTGTGTGTGTGTGTGTGTGTGTGTGTGTGTGTGTTATCAAATTATGTATACATACCAGCAAATACTTTTCTGAACATGCTTTATTTATTCTATTCAGATATTCATTCTTTATTTTCTGAAACTCTTCATTCGGGATTTTTGTTTTGGCAACACAACTACCCTTCGTATTACCCATCCTAAACGTTATAAAATTGAATAAGCCCAATTTTTTGTGAGAGTGATGTGACCACTAAATTCAGAAAGCTGCTGTTTGTTGGAACCTAGAATCATTCCTCTTCCTGCAGCCAGTGTAATTGCTGTATTGACCACACCACCTGATGCTCGCATAGCTTTCAGATAATTTTGAACCTTTTTATCCAAGTCGTCGCTTAATAAGAAAAGAGTTCTAAAGTTTCTACATTAATGTCCCTGTTATCAAAATCAAGTTTTCGTTTGCGAGATTTAATTTCACTCCTAAATTTATCCCTGAATGTTCTTACAGTGCTTTCATTCAGATTTGGAAATTTAACTTTAAAATTGCGGACAGCTGATGCAGGCCCATTCTCACTGGCATATTTACCGATTTCAGCATGATCTGATGGTGAATATAATGTATATTTTCCACGTTTTGCTGATTCTGGTGTCGTTAAACATTTTTTAACTAACGCATTTGCCTTAACTGTCAAACGTGGATTAGCAGCTTCTGCTAATTCTCCATTTGGATTAGGAAGACAAGAATCTTTTTAGCTCACCTGACCAAAGGCCATGTGAGCTTATGGCATGGCGAGGCGTGCGTGCGTGCGTCCGTGCGTGCGTGCGTGCGTCAGTAAACTTTAATCTCCTCCTCCGAAACTACTGGGCCAAATGAAACCAAATTTGCCATGGAAGGTCCTTGACAGAGTCTAACTATAGTTTGTTCAAATCATGACGATCGAATATCCAAGATGGCCGCTGTTACTAAAAATAGACAAAACCTAAAAAAATCTTCTTCTGTTGAACCACTCATTGGAGGCAAAAACTGATGTGATATTTAGATTCTACATAGTCTTAACCTTTAAGTTTGTTCATTTCATGAAATTTGGTTTAAAAATAGGTTACGCGTTTTTGCGTTTAAATTTGCAAAAATCGTAAAATATTTTTAAATTGTTATAACTTGACTATATGACCAGATAATGACATGGGGTTTTCAGTTTTGACATATTCTTGTAATTACCTTCAAAATGGTGTTAAGGTCAATTATGAAGGTCATGACCTAATTTTTTACCTTTCTAATATTATTTATTATCTCGAAAACTATAAACTTTTTATATAGGCATGTATATTAGAATATTGTTGGTATTGATGTAATGATTATTTTGATATATAGATTCAGGTCATTGGTGCAAAGGTCAAGGTCACAGATGCGAAAGAAAACTGAAATGGTTCATTATCTTGAAAACTATTAACTTTTTGTATAGGCATGTATATTAGAATGTTGTAGGTAAAGATACAACAATCATTTTGATGTATAGAAAAAGGTCATGGGTCCAAAGGTCAAGGTCACAGTAGCAAAACAGTACCAAAATCATTAATTATCTTGAAAACTATAAACTTTTTGTATAGGCATATATATTGGAATGTTGTTGCTTTTGATGTAACGATTATTTTGATATATAGATTTAGGTCATTGGTTCAAAGGTCAAGGTCACAGATGCGTAAGAATACTGAAATGGTTCATTATCTTGTAAACTATGAACTTTTTGTATAAGCATGTATATTAGAATGTTGTAGATATTGATACAACGATCATTTTGATGTATAGAAAAAGGTCATGGGTCCAAAGGTCAAGGTCACAGTAGCAAAAAAATACCAAAACCATTAATTATCTTGAAAACTATAAACTTTTTGTATAGACATGTACATTGGAATGTTGGTTTTGATGTATTAATCATTTTGATATATAGATTTAGGTCATTAGTTTAAAGGTCAAGGTCACAGATGCAAAAGAATACTGAAATGGTTCAATATCTTTAAAACTATAAGCTTTTTGTATAGGCATGTATATTAGAATGTTGTAGGTATTGATACAACGGTCATTTTGATGTATAGAAAAAGGTCATGGGTCCAAAGGTCAAGGTCACAGTAGCAAAACAATACCAAAATTGTTAATTATCTTGAAAACTATAAACTTTTTGTATAGGCATGTATATTGGAATGTTCTTGGTTTTGATGTAACAATCACTTTGATATATAGATTTAGGTCATTGGTTTAAAGGTCAAGGTCACAGATGCGAAAGAATACTGAAATGGTTCATTATCTTGAAAACTATTAACTTTTTGTATAGGCATGTGTATTAGAATGTTGTAGGTATTGATACAACGATCATTTTGATGTATAGAAAAAGGTTATGGGTCCAAAGGTCAAGGTCACATTAGCAAAACAATACCAAAATTGTTAATTATCTCGAAAACTATCAACTTTTTATATAGATATTTATATTAGAATATTGTAGGTATTAATACAACAATCTTTTTGATGTATACAAAAAGGTCATGGGTCCAAAGGTCAAGGTCACGGTTGCAAAACAATACCAAAAAGATTCATTATCTCGAAAACTATGAACCTTTTGTATAGGCATGTATATTAGAAAATTGTTGGTATTGATGCAATCAGCATTTTGATATATAGATTATGGTCATTGGTTCGAAGGTCAAGGTCACAGATGCGAGTAGCAAGTTTCATAAATATCTAAATATCCACATCAGAGTTATTGCTCCTTAAATGTAGTATGTATTGTGTTTTTGTGCTGTTAACGGCCCAGGTGAGCGGTACAGGCCCTATTGGGCCTCTTGTTTAAGGTATTTCAATACAAACATTGTACTGGTATTTAAACTTTTAAAAACAGTTTGTTAAAATGGAATTACGATAAAAAAACTATTAACCCTTCTCCTGCGGGAGCAGGGTTTTCCCGACATCCTCAGTGTAGTTCCGTATGCGGGAGCAGGGTTTTCCCGACATGTCACATGACCTGTCGCTTCAGAAAAAATAACATAGTTTTTGTTCTAGAATTGCAGGGGTTGTGTTGAATAAAATAAAAAATTAAATATTAAAATATATACTTTTCAAATTGTTGTTGTTATTTTTCCATGAAACATCGTTTTTGTACACAAATTGCTTTGAAATCGAGCAGTTTCTGAATCACGTCATGTGACATCTAAAAATAATATACATGCTGGTTTCGGGAATGCCAAAATTGTTTATTACAAATAAAATGGATGCTATTTTCTAAAATACTAAAAAAATACTTTCAAAAAGAACACATGCAAGTTATTTGGTTCGTCGTGAATGTTTCACAACACCGCCGACTGGCGATATATAGCCTGGGCGACCGCTCTACTTTCATTTTGAGGCATATCGTGCGAGCTTTCCGTGGACCAATTGTATTAAAATAATTCGGTCCATAATCTGTTCATATGTTCAGGATTGAACTGCAAATATTTTCAATTAAAAATCACACTGAAAAAATTACAACCAAGTCGTAAATGACAGGTCAAGTATTAAAATCTACATGCCGATTCGACTTGTCAATCAAACTGTGGCGTTTCTAAATATAGATCACGTGTTTTTGTTGATCAACTGTATCAAATAAGTTTTCTCTCACCTTATTGACGCCTAAAAATTTTCCACATCCATATAAGCTTTTACAATTAACTGACATTTTGGTATTGAAAGAATATCTCCTCCACAAATGTGAAAAATCACTGAATTTGGTAAATAATGAAAGCGGAAGTCAATTTTCCCGCAATTTTTTGTATGCAAATTTGTCTGCCCCAACTACTATTTATTTGCATAAATACAAACAAGTTCATAAAAGTCATGTATTTTATCGTATGAAAATAATAAAATTATGAATAAATTTATTTCTAACGCTGTTATTTTTTTTAAGTCAACTTGTATGCTATTTTAATAAAAATAAATGTCCGTATAATTGGGTCATAGGGGCGGGGCTTAAACTGTTTACAAATAGAAACCAGCCATGGCTGCCGCCGGCACCATGGGCCAAAGGCAGTTTTTAAACAACTTTCTGGAAGAGTATTTTGCAGATGATGGGAGTGAAGATGAATTTGAGGGGTTCACTCCAGAAGACGTTGACGTTGAAAATTATTCTGGTAGCAATGAAACATTCATTTTTAACGGAACAGGTTGGACAGTTGGGGATAGAGTCCCTACCGAACTGAATTTCTCCAGCATATCGGGAGTGAATGTTGTAACCCCAGAGAACCCACCGTTAACTTATTTTTTAGAATTATTTATAAGTGAACAAGAGTATTTTGTGATGGCAGAACAAACAAATTTATATGCCTCACAATTTTAAACAGAAACGGAGACCAGTTGAAGCCTCATTCAAGATTTTTGAACTGGAAACCAACCACTGGCCCAGAAATAAAATTATATTTAGCAATGGTTATTGCTATGGGTCTTGTGTCCCAACAAGATGTTCAAGAATACTGGACAACAGACACAGTGACTTCAACACCATTTTTCCCGTCAGTTATGCCAAGGGATAGGTTCCTTTTGTTGTCCACTTTTTTTCATCTGAGTGACAACTTGTTTTACATTCCAAGAGGAACAGAAGGCCATGATCCCCTGTATAAACTTGGTGACATATACCACAGAATTTTGGACCGTTTTGGGAACGTATATACCCCACATAAACAGTTATCATTTGTTGAATGGATGATTCCCTGGAGGGGTAACCTCAATTTTCGTATATACAATCCAGACAAGCCACAGAAATTTGGAATGAAAGCTTATATGTTATGCGATGCCACTAATGGATATTGTTCCCACTTTAAATTGTATACTGGAAAATCGCAATTAGCACCTAGCCTTAATGGAGTCTTATATGAAGTGGTGATGAATGCAATGAGAGGCTACTTTTTCCAAGGACACACCCTTTACATGGACAGATATTACACATCTCCAATACTGTTTTGGGATTTATGGAACTTGGGTAAGATATTGTTATAAAAGTCTAAAATATATGAAACATGTGATTAAATAAAATGTACTTGACAGTGAACTAAGCTTACAATAACAAGACTTACAAAACCTAGGAAATAAGGAATTAGAAAAATTTCTTACTGAAGAACATGTATTTGGTAAACATGATAAACAAAAGAAACAAGCAAAGATGAACATACTAGTATATTAGGACCACTAATTTAAAACTCACAACTTTGACTTGGATATGTATTGAACATAAAAATAAAATTGTGTTGAGTATTTTGTAGGCCCCTATAGTCCTCTCACTCCATTTGCCTTTTAGCAGATTTACAGCATGCAACCTACAGACAGATAAAACTGAACAATTTGCACCTGTAATCTGTATGAGTTCAGTTTTTGAAAATGAAGTTTGAAAAAATATGCTGGAGAACATCCCCAGATTACCTGAATCACTTCATACCCTCATAGTTTTGCCCTTGTCTTTGACTTCTACTGGTTTAATTTGGTGTAATAAAATGTAGCAGGTAAATGTGCTATATAAATACTATGCAAATTTCAGTGTGCAGAATTTCCCATTCTTTCATACTTCCATAACAAAATATAAAATTTAATTTCATTTCTATAATAATCAACAATTAAAGAATTTGAGGTGTATTATTCAGTTTGTTTATTTTTATATATAAATATAGGAGTTGGTGCAACAGGTACAGTGATGAAAAATCGATGTGGTATACCACAGGAACTTAAGGATAAAAAACTAGACAATAAAGGTGACGTATTTGTGTTGCACAATGGACCACTGAGTGCAACCAAATACTTGGATCATAAAGATGTTTATCTGCTGTCTACAGTCCATTCTTCTGAAAATGTACTAACAGGTAATATAAAATAAATTATTTTATATGAAAAAATGCATATTGATTTTCCATGCATGCATTTAAAAAAAAAAAATAGAAGCATGAAGTGTGACAAATACAGAATGTAACTAGTTCCCATTCTAAAATGTGGTCCTTTTGTTAAAAGTTAAGTTAAAGTCTGTCCCGAGCCATTAGGCCCATCAGGCCAGAGCTTATCCCGGTTTCGGTGGCGTTAAGCGACTGAGAGTACAAGACTCTCCCCTGAATGGGACGCTGGTCCATCGCAGGGTTAACCCCCAGCATTTTGCTGGTACTCATTTATTTTTCAGCTGAGTGAACTGGAACAACGTGAAATTAAGTGTCTTGCTCAAGGACACAACACATCGCCTGGTCCAGGGATTGAACCCACGACCTTCGAATCATGAGTCCAACGCCTTAACCACTAGGCCACGCGCTTCCATCTTTTGTGTATTGTCCAAATTCCTTGGTGAAAGCACTGTGTTTTAAAAAATGTGTACATTAATCTACTCTAATTGGTCAGCTGTGTCCACTTGATAAATTCTGTATTATTGACCTCTATGGGACACATGTATAATTTTTTTTTTTTTTTTTTTCTTTTTTGATTAATGATCTTTTGCTTTCAATATCTTACACAGGTAAAAAAGATCCAAAAACTGGAAATGATATAATAAGGCCATCAGTTGTGGCAGAGTACAATAAATATATGGGAGGAGTGGACAGGTCCGACCAAATGGCTGCTTATCACAAGTCAATGGGGACATTAAAGTGGTGGAAGAGGGTCTTCTTCCACGTTTTTAGCTTGAGCGTTTTAAATGCCTATATATGTTACAAACAGTCGACAAGGACTACATCACCAATGTTGCAAAGGTAATACATTGTATGTTTCTTCTGATGACAATTTAACAGTATAAAATATCCAAAACACACACACATATATATGTATTTATTATACCTCATTAGAAAAATATGATACTATCTGTAATTTGATTGGATCATTGGATCATGTGATCAGGGTGGAGAAAACATCGTGTACCCCTCTGAAAACATCATATCCCACCTCTTTGGAAACACCATGACGTCACAACGATATGACGTCATTGATGGAGAATTGGTTACGATGTTCTAGCGTTTGCCTCCGATGAGTTCCGATAGGAGAAAAAGCAATGAATCGGAGAAGAACTGATGTTTTCAGACTGTCTTTTTTGAAATATTTTCTTTCTTTCTGTCTTTCTCATTACCATAGTTATCTTTCCTTATAATATAAATGTATAATATATACATATGGTTTAGAGGTGGCAATCTTGACCATTTAAAAATTACATTTTTCCTTTTTTTTTACTTGTTGTATATATATATATATCAGTTCCCTAAAATGCCTCCAAGTTACTGGTCCCTCCATTGAGTCCCCCATGCAAGGAATCTTTAAAATGAAATATTTTGGACCCTCCTTACATATCAACTGTTAATGCTTGTCCTTTTTTGATGAGGAACAGTCAAGTATTCAAGAAACCTAACAACAATGAATGGAAGGTCACATAAGACAGGTTTGACTGTACTTCTACTACTACTTCTACAGTTACTACTACTGAAAATAATAATAAGAAGTTAAAAGAGAAACTTTGTTTGGCATCTTCAAACTTGGGTGAAAAATTTATAAAGATTATTTAAATATAATTATCTTTATATATAAAGACTATTGAGGTGCATTCCATTATTAGTGTCCAAAAAAGGATAATTGTCCCAGATTGAAAAGTCAAATATTTCTGAAACATTTTATATACATGCATTTATATCAATTCATAATTAAGTCCCTAGCTTTCCTCATGAGGTATTAAAACAATAACTTTATTATAGAGATTGTACTTGTTTCATATTGCAGAGTATTTAGGAGAAAACTAGTCTCGGAAATGGTGGCGTCTGTAAGCGACACAATTACAACCAATGCAGTAAGATGCGGGCGACCATCATCTTTAACTTTGGAAAGGTTGACAGGGAGGCACTTTATTGCAAAAACTGAAGTTGGTGGAAAAATATGCTACAGACGTTGTTTTGTTTGCAGCAAGGTTGACACAGAGAGGCCGACCATTGTTGGACAAAAAAGAAAGAGAAGTGGAAGAGAAACTAGTTTTTCCTGCAAACAATGTAATATTCCTCTCTGTGTCACACCTTGCTTTGAACTATACCATACGAAGCAGGAGTACGTGTTGGCATACAAACGTCTTCAAAATAATAACAATTGTGAAGAATAATTTTTGCAGTTCATTGGAAAAAAGCATTTGATACTTTTAACTTTTTAACTCATGTAAATGGAGACTGAATCAATAATTTTGCCATGTTTTTACAACTTTAAAATTAGTTTTGTTTCCATAATGTTGTTTAGTCACATATGTTGATTAAACAAAAGATGTTTCCAAGAATGTGTAAATATTTTGAATTTTCAAGAATTCTTGAATTTGTATTCCGTTACCATAGCAACGGGATAATATTTGTTATGACTATTGGTAGTATTTTAAACATAATATAATTATACATCAGATGTGCGAATTTTGTTGAATTCTGATGACTAGTTTTGATTTATTGATCAATTAAATACTGGCCACATTTTGCAGTTCATTGGCAAAAAGTATTAAATACTTTAACTCGAGTAAATGGTTGCCATGGAGACTGAATCAATAATTTTGCCATGTTTTTACAACTTTGAAATCAGTTTGTTTCCATAATGTTGTTTAGTCAAATATGTTGATTTAAACAAAAGATGTTTCCAAGAAATGTGTAAATATTTTGAATTTTCAAGAATTCTTGAATTTGTATTCCGTTACCATAGCAACGGGATAATATTAGTTATGACTACTGATGGTATTTTAAACACAATATTATTCTACACAATGTGCAAATTTCATGAGTTTGTGATTGTTAGATTTTGTTTATGGACAAATGAAACTTTGTACAATTGCACATTGATATTACAAAAACTAATGATAAATGCAGGGAATATAAATGGTTGCTATAGCAACTTGAGAAAAAAACATTATCTTGTTATTTTGTGTTAATAATGTAAGAATTATATTGCCAAAATTTACTTAACACTAATTGGTTCACAACTTCATTTTACGGTAAGAAAACTGAATTTTTCTTATTTTTTGGTAAATAATAATGATTTCTGAACAGTTGCCATGGTAACCAGAAATTGTTTTTATTTCATTTTCATGTAAATCTATAGAAAATTGAATGTTCTACATTTTGTCCAAAAATGGTTAAAATCCGATGGATAGTTTAATTTCTACAGTCAAATGCATCAGAGGGTCACATTTTATCATTATTCTCTAAAACAAATCAGCATAGGCTACATATAGTACTGAAAACAATTCAGCAGGAGAAGGGTTAAATATTAAAACACATCTAGCTCCAAAAAAGTCACGAGTAAAAATGTCAAGAATACTAAGAATTGTAAAAAGTAATCACACTTTATTAGCTATTATTAGATTGTGAACACTGTTCCGTAACCAAGTCACCCAATGTTAACGACAGCCCGTGTAAGTGCATATAACGTGTCAATACGAGTTACTTCCCTTTCACCATTAACATTTGTTTTGAAATATTTGCGTTTTAATTTTTCGCGGTTAAAACGTGACCGCAAAATACCGCAAACATTAAAATACCGCGAACATTACCCATTATACGGTAGCATGACATCATAAGATAAACAGGTAGTATGTCAATAAAACGGTAAAGCAATGGGTATATTGTTTGTTATAAAGCCTCATTAGAAAAATATGATACTATCTGTAATTTGATTGGATCGTTGTATCATGTGATCAAGGTGGAGAAAACATCATGTATCCCTCTGAAAACATCATATTTCATCTCTTCGGAACACACCATGACGTCACAATGATATGATGTCATTGATAGAGAATCAGTCATGACATCGTAGCCTTTGCCTCCGACAAGTTCTGATAAGAGAAAAAGCAATGAATTGGAGAAGGACTGGTGTTCTCAAGCTGTCTTTTTAGCTCACCTGACAGAAGGTCATGTGAGCTTATGGCATAGCGCAGCGTGTGTATGTGCGTGTGTGCGTGCATGTGTGCGTGCGTGCGTCGTTAACACCTATTTTCGACTTCTCCTCTGAAACTAGTAGACAGTTTTTAATGAAACTTTGTCAGAAGTATATATGGGCCGGTGCAATTCAGATTTGTTCGTGGTGTTGTCATGGCTACCATAACTAGGTCTAGGTGAACTAGGGGTGCAAAAATCTTAAAAAATCTTCTTCTCCAAAAGTACTGATTGGAGAAAAAAACTGATGTGATATATGGCTTCTCTAGGGTCTTAAGCCTATAGTTTGTTCATTTTGTAAAATTCGGATAAAAAATAGGTTACGCGTTTTTGCGTTTAATTTTGAAAAAAATCGTAAAATAGCTTCAAATTGTTATAACTTGACTATTTGACCAGATAATGACATGGGGTTTGCGGTTTTGACATCTTCTTGTTAGTATCTTCAAAATGAGGTCAAGGTCAATTGTGAAGGTCGTGACCTAATTTTTTTTTACCTCTGATTCTAATTATTATCTCGAAAACTAAACTTTTTGTATAGTCATGTAAATTAGAATGTTGTAGGTATTGATACAACAATCATTTTGATGTATAGAAAAAGGTCATGGGTTCAAAGGTCAAGGTCACAGATGCGAAACAATACCGAAATGGTTAATTATCTCGAAAACTATAAACATTTTGTGTAGGCATGTATATTAGAATGTTGTGGGTATTGATACAACGATCATTTTGATGTATAGAAAAAGGTCATGGGTTCAAAGGTCAAGGTCACAAATGTGAAACAATACTGAAATAGTGAATTATCTCGAAAACTATAAACTTTTTGTATAGGCATGTATATTAGAATGTTGTAGATATTGATAAAACGATCATTTTGATGTATAGAAAATGGTCATGGGTTCAAAGGTCAAGGTCACAGATGCGAAACAATACTGAAATAGTTAATTATCTCGAAAACTATAAACTTTTTGTATAGTCATGTATATTAGAAAGTTGTAGGTATTGATACAACGATCATTTTGATGTATAGAAAAAGGTCATGGGTTCAAAGGTCAAGGTCACAGATGCGAAACAATACCGAAATGGTTAATTATCTTGAAAACTATAAACTTTATGTATAGGCATGTATATTAGAATGTTGTAGGTATTGATACAACGATCATTTTGATGTATAGAAAAAGGTCATGGGTTCAAAGGTCAAGGTCACAGCTGCGAAACAATACCAAAATGGTTAATTATCTCGAAAACTATAAACTTTTTGTATAGGCATGTATATAAGAATGTTGTAGGTATTGATACAACAATCATTTTGATGTATAAAAAAAGGTCATGGGTTCAAAGGTCAAGGTCACAGCTGCGAAACAATACCAAAATGGTTAATTATCTCGAAAACTATAAACTTTTTGTATAGGCATGTATATTAGAATGTTGTAGGTATTAATACATCGATCATTTTGATGTATAGAAAAAGGTCATGGGTTCAAAGGTCAAGGTCACAGATGCGAAACAATACCGAAATGGTTAATTATCTTGAAAACTATAAACATTTTGTATAGGCATGTATATTAGAATGTTGTAGGTATTGATACAACGATCATTTTGATGTATAGAAAAAGGTCATGGGTTCAGTGGTCAAGGTCACAGATATGAAACAATACTGAAATGGTTAATTATCTTGAAAACTATAAACTTTTTGTATAGGCATGTATACTAGAATGTTGTAGGTATTGATACAATGGTTATCATGATGTAAAAAAAGTTGTTGGGGTTTTTTATTTATGTTTTCTTTAAATCTATCAGCTAGCCATTAGTTATCAGGTGAGCATATCAGGCCCATGGGCCTCTTGTTTTAAATATTTTCTTCTGTTCAGTCTTTCTTATTACCACGGTTATCTTGCAGTATAATATGACTCGAAAAATATGACTTGTTTTGGGTGAACAAATGTTCATATCTCCCTCACACAAAGGCAATAAATGTATATTATACCATAGCTGGCTCTCTTTATGTTTCATATGTAGGAAAACACAGGTCATGTTTGAATGGTACATATACACCATTTTCACTTTACAGATGACTTCATTTCATAGTAAATACACAATGTATGCAATTTAAAAATGATTGAATATTACTTCTGAATTTGTCTTTTTCTTAAATCAAATTTTAGGTTCCTACTGAATTTGTTCAAAATGTCATTGATACATTTTCCATGGTGTTTTAGGACACCATATTTATTCACAGTGAAATTTTAATGTTTCATTATTTTTATATAGAGGCAGATTCTGGAAACCAGGGTGGCAATGTGGGTGCTATTGCAGGTGGTGTGTCAGGTGTTTTGGTAGCTGTAATAGTCATAGTGGTTATTGTTGGTATAATTATTTATAGACGTAGGGCACACCCTGGGACAAAGAGTAAGTTTTTATTCAAAGAATGGAAGTACTGATGTTCTATTTGCCTGTCACTAATATCAAAGCTGTATGTTCTGTAATAGTAGGAAAATTTGAGATTCAGAAGAAAACCACAGGCAAACAAACCAACAAACTTTCCCACACTTGGTATTTCATAAGCAGGATTATGACCTAGGTGGTGGTGATCTGTAACTATATGTTGTCAGTGTATTTAATTGTTTCATAGGGGGCTCATTGACTGAAAGTCTGAACTGGCAGCTTGCAGATCACATAGTTTCTAACTGTTTAAGTTGTAACACCATAATGGTAGATCCTACTTTTAGACAAACAAATTACATATTATACCAGTGTTAATTTGACAAATTGACAGGTTATGTATAATTAACTATTTTGTTTAAACAGCTACACACGAACCGTAAGACTGTATATCAGAATCCATTTTAAATTACATTTATATCAGTGTTAATTTTTCTGCACTAGACGGTCATTTCAAAATACAATTCCTTATTAGTATAGCTTGGACCAGAATAGTGAAACCAAAATCATCTTAATTTGTATTTCCAGTACAAATATACCTTTAAATTTTTGTATTTACAAATAAATCAGATGTCATTGTTCTCAATTTTTCTGGAATGTCAGTTCTTGTTATCTCTCTGTACTGATGCCAGAATATCTAATCAACTATAATAGTACAGTATTTGCAAATTCCTATATATACATGTATTATGCTTTTAGCATAAAAAATCACCAATTGTAATTTTCTTTTAATTTATTTTAAGAAAGTGGTAACCGACAGAATGGCAGGTAAGTAGTATCATACAAAGTGTGTGTGTGTCACTGTTTGTGTGTGTGTGTGTCACCATGTGTCGAATATGTTTGTATGTGTCACAGTGTCAGTGTGTGTGTGTGTGTCGAGTATGTGTTTGTATGTGTCACGGTGTTTGTCACAGTTTGTGTGTGTGTCACTGTTTGTGTGTGTGTCACCATGTGTCAAGTATGTGTTTGTAGGTGTCACAGTGTCCGAGTTTGTGTCGCTGTGTGTGTCGCCTGTCGCTGTGTGTGTGTGTGTGATTTCTAATTGCAATTATCATTTCACAATCAGTTTACCAATGTGAAATTCTAAATCCAAGACAACATCAAACGATTCAGATAGTATATTTACAGGTGTCATAAAATTACTCTATCTGAACACCTGTCAATAAAGTTTGTTAATTGTAAGGACACATCCTGTTGATTAAAGGTACGGGTCTCAATCTAAGAATGTCTAATAAACAAACTTTTTATCAAGGTGGACTAATAATAATTTGCTTAATTATTGGTAGGTGTCATTTGGATGTAAATTTCACCTTATCAAATGAATTTATCGTGAAATATAAAAAGATTTTTTTAGCTAGTCCATTATAAAAGTAATGTAGATAAATAGTTTCTGTGGTTACTTAAATGATGTCACTGCACGGGGTCCTCAAAACAAAACTTTTTGATTTGGATTAACGGGAGGTGTATTACAAACTCGCTGATATCTCCCTTATATCGGCATGGATTTTTATAAAATTTTCGCATTAAGTTATATTTCAGTACGGAGTATAACATATATAAAAATCGAAAATCATTACAGGTACTCTTTAAATTGAGGAGGGCTAATAAAGAAAGCATAGAGTAACAGAATTTTTGGACTTCAAAATAGTGTGACAATAAGGTGGTGAAGCATGGGGAGTGGTCGTTAAAACTAGGTTTTACCTTTTTCAACTTCTGAAATATAAACAATTATAAAAGAAACAATAAACAATAAAACATATTATTTTAACCCAGCACCAAAGTTTTTTTTGGGGGGGGGGGGGCAATATTGGTTTAAGCCAGTCTGTCAGTCTGTCTGTCCATCCGCATGAAGAGTATGTATTATGTGTAATTATCTCCCCTTACTGCTTTTATCTAACAAATTTGAAACTTTACACAATGTTTCTATATACATTGAGCAGGTACACCTCCTATTTCAGCTGTATTACATAATAACTCTCTGATTTTATGGATTGTTGAGCATAGTCATTTTCATCAATATTCCTCTCAAAGGGGTACCCATTTTGTGTAATATTAATGAACTTCTGCCATGATATTAACTACACTCACTTCAGCTTATATTTAACTGCGTCATTTGATTACAGATGTCATCTGTTTATTATTATAGGTTCCCATTAACAGCCAGAGGAGACCAATCTGATGAAGAAGGTAAAGCATTTTTAAAGTAGAAAGTCTTCACCCCCTCAGGAGCCTCTTTTTCAAGTGGTTTAAAGCATCAGATTACAGATCACAGTGCCTCCCGCTCAGGCAGATCCTTGTGTAAGAAAGTTTGTCAGATCGCTTGCCTAAGGATGATGCTATCTCTAGGTACTCTGGTTTCCTCCACCATCCCAGAACTGACCACCTCAATATAAGTGAAAGAATCTTGACTTGGGGACGAAAAATCCATTGCTGCAGTCCCTTGTACCACTAAAATATGAGTGTGATAATTCAAATACATATATTATACAGTAATTTTGTCCAAACTGATCTTTTCAAAATACTTATGGCTATACAAAATGATTAATCCATATTTCCGAATTGCATACAAATGACATCACAATTAAGAGTATATCGTAATGTCATTTCATCATGTCAGCTAGGTTATGTACTAGCATGTCTTCAACCGTGGGAAAGTTTGACAAAAGAAATAATCTTAAAAAAGGGTGAAACTAAATATTTTTCTTGTCTGAGATTGGAGAAATTCATCTCATTTCCACCTGTAGTAGTAAAACCTAAAGAGGTAAATTTTTGATGAGCATTTTTTGTTTTTCACTAACTTTATTTCACCTGGTGATTGGAGGTGATTGTTAACTCCTATAATATACAACTTATTCAACGTCTCGATATAAGGGAAATATTCTTGACTGGGACGATAAACACCATTACTCACTCACTCTAATTATGATATTTTGCTCTATTTATTGTTACTTTTTTATCAATACATGTAATATGTTTTGGTATTCAGATGGAGTGCGTGACAACATTTTATATGAGCCTGCAGGACCAAATTTTGTAAAGCCCGGATCTGCTGCTGCTGCTGCAAAAGCAAGTACATCTGGTGGAGCAACGGGCGGTCAAAACGATTATCCATATGCAGAAGTTCAGAAAAACAAAAATGGCAAGATGGGAATAGATAACCCTGCCCCCGTGTATGCTGAAGTACAGAAAAATACAAAGAAGGATAAGAAGCCTGATCCATCAGCAGTTTACGCTGAAGTACAAAAACCAAAAAAACAAGACAAAGGCAAAGAAGGCAAAGGTTTGTGTTGCACTTTAAAAGCCAACAAGTTCTCGCACAAAAGGATAAATAAAGGATTTTTTTATAAAATGGTGTCCAAATGTCAGTTTTATTTTATTAGTCCCCTGCCATACAACCAGAGGGGACTATAGTGTTTGTCGTTGTCTGTCTATC
Source organism: Anadara kagoshimensis (assembly GCA_021292105.1). NCBI lineage: Eukaryota > Metazoa > Mollusca > Bivalvia > Arcoida > Arcidae > Anadara > Anadara kagoshimensis. The sequence goes on from CM037866.1 coordinate 37,584,214, forward strand.
TGTCTGTCTGTCCAGAGAACTTGTTGTAAGTTTTTAGAGGTAGCCTATTTTGTCCACTTGTTGGGTCTACTTAATGACTGTGATGTCAATATCATAAACCTTAAACCCTTATATTGATTAACATATATGTGTTGTAGTTTTGGTCTCCAATCTGATTTAAGGTAGCGATGGACAGCTGTCACGTGATTTTTAAACAATACGTTGATTAAAAGATAAAAGTCGGGAAATGGAGTGAACTTGATTCGGATAACGATCACGCGACTTGAAATCCTACTGAAACTTATTTTTAATTGTAGTTCACTGACTTAAAAAGAACAAAACAAGAGATAGGAAAACTACTCACGTGAGATTTTTTTCCAATAATAGCGGGTTTATAAATAAATAAAATTGTCCGATTGGAGCGTATATTATCCTACTTCTAACATCGTCCGAGAGAAAAGAATCTTCACTCTGTCTCCGACATTGCAGTCTTAATACGGTAGCCTTATACTATGCAATTGAAGAAAAATGAATTTCCATGTGGAAACATGCTGTTTTAAGGCAGGTCGTCATGCTTGCCATGAGTGAATGAGAATCTCGTTCACTTGTGGCAAGCAGGGCGACAGATATGTCAATCGGCAAGATTGTTCAGAAGGATCTTGCAACTGCAATGTTTTTGGAGCAAATGTCAAGGTATAACAAAAAACTTTTCTTACAAAACATCTTTTCTGACATTAAATTTGTCACTTTGCCATAAATTCTAAAGAATTTCTTAAACATCTGACTGCAGGACGATTATTGTTTTGAATAAAGCAGTGTTGACAACTTCAGAGTGACGTAACGAAATGTATACATTTGTGAAGTACTTGGTGGAGGCGCATTTGGGGAGCTTGACTGATGCAATAATATTTAAAATACTTTAAGTGATGTTTCAAAGTTAAATTTGGTACTGCTATTATTGAACTGAATAAATACATTATGTTTTGTTATTTTTATATTTTTGTGTTATATTTACATAGATATTTATCGGCTTTTTGTGATATAATTGATACTACATCAGACAGTGTTCATTCATTAAAAATCCTGACAATTTAAAACAAGTGATCGTGTATTTATTTATTTATTCAAACTAACAAATGCGTCAAGTCGTTGTCTGATGTCTGATAAAGATGTGCAAAAACTGATAATTATAAAATGAATGAAACGTGGTAACTTTGATAAACAAAAACATAATCAATGTAGGCAAGCTCACGTTGCCTCAGTAGAAAAATCAATATTACGTTCCAAATCGGAAAACGGGTCAAATACTATCCATCCCGGATTTCCCGATTTTTGCACGTTTTCCGTCACAAAAACGACATTTACTTAAAAGTTAATCCACAAAAGTATCTTCATTTTCAGATATGATATGCACCTCTATGTGTTCTTTAAAATACATCTTTTTGAAAAAAATTTATAGTCAAAAAAATTAATGCACATTTTAGAGGGAATATTTGCATTGAAAATTTGCATTTTTTTATGAAACTTTTCTATTCAATTGCCATTTATTTCTGTTATAGGCATCAAATCATTATAATTGATAAGTTTATTTAAAACCCCCTTCATCAGACTTAATTGAAGCAAAACTTACATATTTTATCAACTATTTGCATAAAGTAATAAGTGTTTATATCAAGTGGCTGCACAGCCGTTAGAACAAGACAGGGGAGACAACTTTCAAGGGGAATAACTCTTTTTTTAACTCACAAAGTAGACTTGAATTTTTGATATATGATACATAGAGGATCTTGCATGAGTGTTTATGTAATATTGAATTTATTAAACGAGTTGAATAATTTTTTATGCAACGAGCCTTGGCGAGTTGCATAAAACATTATTCAACGAGTTTAATAAATTCAAAATTGCATAAACACAAATGCAAGATTCTATTTATTATATAATCCCATAAAAAACGAGTTTTTCGTAGATTTAAAAATTGTCTTCTCATTATAAGAAAACAGCTGATTGACCGAAACACAACCAATTCACGTAACTGTCTACATGCGCTAAAGGTGATCTTGCTGAAATATTAAAAGTAAATAATAGTCTTTCCGCAGGATACAAAAACACAACAAACATTTTTAATTTAAATACAATGTTTCTTCTTTTTAGAAGAAAAGTACAAAAGTATCGGCTTAAATTAGAATCAACAAACAGTGTAACAACTGTGAACTAGGTCAATTGTGTGACGTCACTCTGGAATGACTTTTATGCTTTTATGACGTCATACTCATTCAATACGATTTTTATTGTATGACCGTATTACATGGATTATTGAGTAGATTATATAATAAAGGATATTATTATCTAAATGTATGCAAAATATGATAAAAATTTATAGTTGAATTATTTTCCATGGCTCTCTCTGTAGCCTCCTTAACACTGGTCATTTTTTGGACTTATCTATCATATTGGTAATTTTCAAGGTCTGGAAGATTGTAATCACTTAATTCAAGTTATGACTTTAAAAGTGTGCTCACAGTTAATCATACTCGTATCTTACTTTCTAGTAACTTGTTTAATTTTGTTTTCTTTAAGGTGGTGCAAAACCCAAGAATTTGTTGGGGAAACAGAAAGAGAAAAAACCAAAACCAGGTAAATATGAAATATATTTAAAACAGTAAGTGAAAATAATAAAGTAGTTGGAATAGAATTGGACACCCTAAACAAACCCCGACTTGGACATCCACAAACATATGCATGATTAAAATGAGATATCCAGGGTAATTTTGGATACAGTATCATCATACTTATCAACAATATTGTGATGGCGACCATAAAACTTTTTGAGGGCCTCGATATGCCTCGGCTTGCTATATCCCTGGAACTACCATTTGTTTGTAAGCAGCTTACTTTATTGTATAAATTTCCTATAGTTGGAACAAGCTCTACCATAACGTATCAACTTGGAAACAAATACAAGCAGGTCTAGTGCTGTATTAAAAGGAAAATAGCAGTAACTGTTATAGTCCCTTGGACACTTGGTAACTGATTAAACATTTTATTATTATTTGTTACTTTATTTTTACAAGGTTTCAAATTAGATTTTGAAACAGGGAGAAGTGACTTCTCCCTCAGCCAAGATTAGGGAGAAATTTTTCTGTAGCGAAATTTACATGTAATATGCTGCGACACATGTTTTAAGCTCTTTGTCTTTATAACTGGGTGCATCCCTTTTAAAAACTTGCATATATATTACACAAATGTAATATTAATTATTTAATCAAAATAATTTTAAGTAATTTTTTATACAAAAAAAAAAATGATCTACAATTTTGTTCAACCCCCCCACCCCCCCCCCCCTCCCACGGTTCCATAATTGTACATAAACATTGGTAGAGACATTTTTTAAAGAAAATATTTGAGGTTCTTTATCAAGATGGCTTCTAATTACATCAGTCAATAGGTTGATGAATCCATGACACACATGGATGATATCAAAATAGCTTATTATCAGATTAATGCACCTGTAAATATTGCGAGGTACCTGTTGTTTACCTTTCTATGTTAGGCGTCTCAGGGGTTAAATATACCGGTACTTGTCAAAATTGAGGGCGACTAGAACTTCACTTTTGAGGCAGTTTAGGTGAAGTTTTGGAAACAGGGCGAAGATATCGTTCAACTTCGGCCTTAGTTTTAGCCCTGATTTATATATATATATATATATATATATATATTTTCATTTTGTAGGAAAAAAAGTAGCAGAAGAAGGTAAGATAATACATGTACACCTAAACCATACCTGCAAACGTTTACTATATCAGCAGAAACCTGCTAATATCATGGCAAAATTTTATGAATCATCCACTTGCCTACCATGACATGGGACCTTGTTTATTTGAAGTTCCCATTAGACAGAACTGTGACTTTCATTTGGTAATGCGAAGTGCCTAGCTAAAGAACAGTTATTACCCACTTTCAAGTGTTGGGTCAGAATGGTCGGGGTTCGAACCCATGGCCTCCCACTTGCGTATACATGTATGAGCAGGAGTTTTCAATATCACAACAAAATTTTTAGTTATCATGTTGTAATACAGCAAGGTTTTACTGTTATAAAGAGATATTTATTTTCTTTTAAGTGTCGATTTACAGATATAACTGTAACCTATTCTTGAAACTGATGCATACAGTGAATACCACACTCTTGTTATAAGTTGCTTTTTGATTGGTTAAAAATTTTTGTTTTACTGTGCTGTCATGAAAATTTAATTAGAATATTGCAACAAATAAAATCAATAAATGTTTGTTCACCATATAAACATATTATAATATTAACTTATTTCTAGGAACTCTGTATGAAAACATGGACGAGTTAAATGCTACAAATAAAGATGATGGGAAGAAGGCACCAAAAGCACCAAAAACCAAGAACCAACAAAAGAAGGTAGGTATAGGAATATGAAGGTTCTACAAGTAACAGCAACATAACCATAAGCGTAATGGGTACATTTGTTCTAGAGGTTCTATAGAATTACATACTCTTTGTCCACTCATAAACTTCTGAGATTTTCCTAAGATAGATAAAAAACCACTTTGTGTATGAATCTTCAATTTATTGAATCACATTATCTTTGTTGAAAATAAATGATGTTGTTCTAAGAATTTCTCCATTAAGTGTTTTCAGTAATGTTCAAGACAAGCATTGCAAAGTATCAGGGATAAAGCTTAACTATTATGAGTTGGGGTCCAACTCGCTTCAGAAAAGAAGTTAGTCGTAATAAATAGCTAAATGTGTAAACATTTAGGAGCCCAGACTGAGTTTTAGGAGCCATGAGGCCCAGCTAATCTTAATCAACAAGGTACTGATAATTTTATACATGGATGAGATCAGGGTTAGAATGTATGTCAGGTCTGACCAAGATTTGAAAATAGGAGTATACATGGTGACTGTTCTTTTGCCAAGAACTCAGCCATTGGGATTCAGTCACACATAAAAATACCTTAAAACTGATGCTTGGGTCATGGTTGTCATGACATGCTGAAGAACCCTCCTTGCACATTGCCCTTAATGCACAGCAAAGATAAAAATCATTGTCATGTCACCTTTGAATTTATGTCTTTCTGTCTTGTAGAACAAAGATGGCCTGATATATGCTGATATCGTACATGAGAGTAAGCCAAATGGTGAAACCAAACTTGTGATCCGAGGATTGGAGAACAAAACTGACTATGCTGAGGTGGACTTCAATAGAAGTGGTAAACCACTCCCACCAGATAACACCCAGGCAGACAAACCAGCACCACCAAATACCGAAATGTAGTTATATTTTATATAGACTTTTACATTTTATAGTTAAAATTTATATATATATAAATCGTTAATTAATTGTTAATTTTGAATAAATGTTGATTGTTTTTAAGTTTATAATTTTTTATAAAAAATATAATTGTTATGAATTGTGATACTAAGAAAAAGCTATTTTTTATTTAGCATATGTATTTTTATATTGTCTGTTATTGGTCTGAATTTAGAAGACTTTTGTCTCAATTGTTCTCAATATAAGTACTTTTCCCTTTATGATCCCCTCTCGGTATACTTGTGTCTGTAAATCAGCTCTTTTTAACCCCGTCTGGTCAAAGGCCATGTGAACTTGTACCTGTTCATGCATTTGTGTACAAAGTTACCTGTGCATAATTTTTTACTGAAATCACAAAGCTGATTTGAATGTGAAAGATCGTTTGCTTATTTAGATTATTCCAGCATGTTTGGAAAAAACAACTGAGCTGGTCACACTGACTATAATAAACAGTAATGGTAAAATTTACCAATATGTTCAATACTTGACATAAAATGTCTTGTCTTAGAAATTCACGAGAAGTTCCAAAAATATGATTCTACATTTTTGCTCATGATTGAACATTTTTTGGCCATTGTAGGTTTTAGTTATTGATGTATTTAGAATAATAAGGAAACAGGTCCCATTGTTGATGAAAATATACTGCCCCTCTAGTAATGTTAGGAAATATTGTTCCATCACGGAATAATGTCTTGTGTTCTCAACAAAGGCCACAATTTATAAAACATTGTAAAGACTTAAAAAACCTCATTGTAAGAGAGAAGGATGGAAGATATTTTGAAATATCTAAAATAAGGAGGTTCTATTGTAGAATAGATTTTTAAGACCACATGTATACTAACTAGTGTCTGGTTGTTCTAAGATTTGTGTTAACTTAATGTCAAAACTTGTATTTTTTGTTTGAACCAATATTTCTAAAAATGTCATTAAATTGTTAGTTTAGGCAATTCTTATTGTCAAAAAGAAGCATTAAAAATATACCAAATATTTTTATTTAATAACATTTTCAATTTTCAAGTTGATTTGATTAATAGAGTTTTGAACAGCCAGTTCCAGAATTGACGTATTGCAAGCCATGCCTTTTATGTTCTGACTACTGGCCGGTATCAAAGCAGCATCACAACAATTAATGATATACTAGTGTCTGTGACTTCATTAAATAGCACAATTCAGACTGAGTTTTCATTCTTTTTGTGTGTAATTCAAGCATGCTGGGCTTTTGTCAGAACATTCTGGGTGTTGCCAGCAATCCATCAATTGTCAAGAGAGGAGGATATAATCATTATATATAAGATAAAGATCTGTTTGTTTTATTAAACTGTAATCTAGGACAAATATCAAGAAATGGCTTAACAAGACATGATGTTCAGTGACTTGCTAAATTTTTTTATAAGTTTTTTATGTACTGTAAATTTGATTAACTTAGAGAAACTTTATTTCTGCTAGTCACAAGTAAGGGATTTATTCCATAGAAGATGGAATTCGCATTTAAGTCATCAGGTATTGATTGGTAACTTTCAATACGACAGGATATTGAATTTGTTGATAATTTGGATTGCTAATTTATGAAAATAACGCTCATGTGAATAAAAACTGGATTTACAATATGGTATTGATTTTGATTTGTAACCATCGGGTGAAAACTCATGGAAAAGATAAATATTTACAGATAAAATGATTTATGGTCAGAATTAGAAAATTTGTTTGTACATAAAGAAGTTTTTGATAATTTTGTTACTATGTTATACATATATTTTTGAAATAAAATTAGGCTTCAATTGCTTTTTTTGTTGCTAATATCATGCTTTTTAGCCTATTTTGTGTGTGTGTGTGTGTGTGTGTGTGTTACTATATTATGATTAATGCCTTTGTAATACATTTGAAAAAATTATCAATGTTTTTTTTTTAATTAATTTTTAAAATTGAATTTGAAACAGTAGAATTTTCTTATTTTAACTGCCAAGCTGGTATTTTTGTTAAAGATTATGAAATAATATACAAATACTTGCTTATGTAAATAAAACCAATAGTTCTAGGTCATTTGAAGTGCTATGGTGATATTTTGTGATCAGCCTTTAAATCATATGACATTGTGAAGCATAAATCAATAGATACCATTTGCGGTTTTTCAACAAATTTTTTATGCAAGATCTTTTGGTGAAGATCTAAGTTTGTACCAGGCAAGCATGTTTATAAATGAAATTTGGTCACAAAAATTGAATATATCTATCCTGACTAGCCATTTTTTATCAGCTCCTAATTACAGGAATATGCAAATTAGATGCTAAATGTAGCAGATTCTTTGACAAAAAGAAATAACATTACACGTATTTGCTTGCTGTCTGTAGCTAAATCATAAAGCTAAATTAAGGTTTCCACATGTTTTATAAAGTCTAAATTGCTTTGAACACAATCATTTGAGCATCATGCCTTATTGGGCTTCTTGTTATTTTTAATGCTAGTCAAAGATGCTTTTTATACTACATATACATTGATTGTGTAAGGAGACTTTCCAAAGATTTCTAAAGAATGATCTATTACAGATTTCATGGGACTTTTGTAAGCATATCGTAATTTGAGCCAATGACCCATTCATTTGTTTTGCTCTTTTTTATTTTCCATATATATTTACATTATATATATTTATGTCTTTGATATGTTGCTTAATGTTACCTTCTAGACTGGTAAAATTTGAATATTGTATACTTCAAATGCATTATAAATACATTATATAATAGTGTTATTTATGAGAAGATTTGTTACAGTTAATTTTTTCATTAAATTTAACTGAGTTAAATCAATTAAGCTAGAAATACCCTACTTATAACCATTAATGAGGGGGCAACATTGGTTGAGTGTTTAAGGAATTAGCATTTGTGGTCTGAGGGGTCTCATTCACCACCCCAGTCAATAACAAGTGAGAAGGCAATTTTCCTGTAGGACAGTACTAGTTGACTGAATACTAGTATAATGGATTGAGTGGTCTGTGGCATTTATGTGTAACGTTTATGGCAAGTGTACAAGTACTTGAAAGCTTGACATTAGTATACAAATTTCAAAACCCTAAAAGTTATGTATGCTTATATGTTTAGATTAGTAAAAGTGTTTAGAAACGATAATTGACATGTTGCCAATAGCTGAAAACTTGCTGATGTGATATTAAAATTCATTTAACCAACCACCATATAAGGCATGTTAATCCATAAAGTCTGATTAAAAAAACGTCACTATTTTAAATACACAAATATTAACATACACATATATGTATTTAACTAGATAAATCATTTATTCAGGGCTTCCTTATAAGAAAATTATTTTTTATAGATATATAGAGTTTTGCTATGTATATATTTGTATGTAAATATTTATATGACTTATTGTTTTTTGAAAAATATTTTACGTTTTGTTAAGGAAATTGTTTAGAAGAAAGTTTAATAGTTTAGAAGTTTTTGCGTAAAGTTAGAACAAAGTTTGGAATTATCATTTATTATACATTCTATCCTTAGTCTTGCCTACAAGTATATTATTGTCTCTGTCACTATTGAGAAAACTAGTTCCTAAACAATGACTCTCTTTGCAATTTATATTGATTAGCATCGTCCAGAGCTAAAGATATTTGACACAGTTATTCTAAAATAAAAGTTGTTTAAGAATGATAGTTTTAAGTTAGACCAAGGGAGGGTTTATTATACATGTTCAGTAGCTCTCATGATATTACGTTTTTGAAGAAAATTGCATCTTTATTTTTTATAAAGATATAAGGTTGTACATAAGGTTGCAAAAAATTGTTCTGGTTTTATGGATAAATAAAATAAATAATATGATTATCAATGTGACTGCCAAGAAACAACAACTAACAGGAATCTTTTTTGTCCAGCTTTTTAGCCTGGAAATTATAAAATGGTAGTTTATAGAATACCTCATAATTATTGAGAATTTCATATTTTGAAAAACCATTAATGATTTGAAATTTTTCATAACAAACGGTTTTTAGAAATTAGGCCCTCATACAAGCACTATGCCATGTCGACAATCCCAAAAGTATACAATTTATACCTGTTTTGCATGGATCATGAGTCTTAAAAAATCATATCAGGTTTAAGTTTTCTATTTTAACTAAATAGCCCCATTACCCCCTAAAATATCTGCTGTACATGACAATTTCAGTCATTTCTACTTCTGGTTTTAATTTTAACTGGTCAGATAACCAAGCCTCCTCTTTTCAGCAAGGTCACCTTTGTCAGTTTTTTGGGACATCCAACCCCTTTCCTATACAGTGAAAAGAGATCTATTCAGGTGTTAAGCTATGACATACGGTTTAAGTATTTCTTATTATATAGTTCAAAAATAGGATTTGCTTGGGCAAAAAAAAAAAAAACACAAATTTTATTAACTAGCAGATGATGGCAAAATTTTAAACAAAAAGAAAGTAACTTTCAGAATAGAAAAATGCCCACTTAGATGTAGGATCATTCCCCTTTTGTAAGTTTTCAGATAGCATATTTTAATTATTAAATAGTGGCCAAATAATATTTTGAAAAAAATTCTCAATAATGATGAAGTATACTGTATATGCAAGCAAATGGCAATGCTTTTAAGGGACGTACATGTATGTTGATTTGAAATCACAATTGAAACACAATGAGTTTTCTCGTTAACTAATAGCTAAGTGTATATTCATTCTGTTATTTTTGTTGAATAATCTATGATAGATAGATAATTTTTGAATTTGATCTATGCAAAAGTCATGGTATATTATATCTTATATATCAAAAGTTAAAGTTGAATCAAATACAGATGCATTGAATTTTTGCTTATGTCTATTTTTATATACGTTTAAGCTTGAATTAAAATATATTTTAAATTAAGCCTTGTTCAGTTGTCTTTAATAAAGAAAAAATGATTAAAATCAATCGTACTAATCCATGTCCGAATCACAATCCAGAAGCAAAGTAAAAACTTAGGAACTGACAAGTTTAGTTGGACACGTCAACTTCACCAGGGAGTAAGATAGGGTGCTCCGGATTGGTAAGCACCTCCTGTTTACCTAGCCACAGACGTGTGTAATCAAATTGTGTGAATGGAACATTAAACTATGGGACATCAAATATATCCAGGGCAATCCTGGACAGAGAAAACCATACTGTGATGACGACCATAACACTTGTGGGCCCTGATAAGCCTAGGTTTGAAATATTCCTGGGTCAACAATTTATTTGCAAGCCTGCTTTGTTTCCAAAGTCCCCGTAGTGGGAACAAGCTCTTCCATAGTGTTAATGCACAATAAGCAGAAACAAATATATTGCAGTATAGAAAAAAGAAAATTGACAATAGAAAAAAAATTGAATTTATCACGTTTATCATAAAGTTTCAAATGTAGCCTTTCGTGTGCGTCATAATTCAGGTATAAATCCAAATATGGACCAGAACTTGAGGAATCGGTCGTATTTTTTTATTTCAAGCTTACTAGGATAGATAGCATTTACATAGTTCCTAAATTTTTTTATCTTAAGAGACAAAAATTCATCTATATAATATCTGTATGCGGAATTGAATGATTAAGCGGGAATATTCGGGATAGGATAAATGACATTCACATAGTCAACTAAGACAATGATTATGACTGAAATAACCAAGAAAAGACTTGCAAATCAAGGCATCTAATTATAAAGCTTCATACATTGGGCTGAAGGTACTTACTATTCAGTAGCACAATAGCATACAGCCTGAAAAAGTCCCTAAATTTGATGCAGTGTCCTAAAAGTCTCTTTAATTAACCGACCCTTAAAGGTCATAGTCATTGAAGCATGGCGCTAAAAGGTCCTACAATTTGCCAACAGTACGATGTTGGTACGCCCTCTACATGAGATAAAATCGGCACACCAGTTGTTGGTTTTTCTACACATGTAGAATAATTATGCATAAAGTTATTTACGTCAGGTAATAACAAAAAATTTCATACATAATTACACTGTTTAAACCTCTTGAAACTCTAGACCTAATTTTTATTCGCGAAAGATCTTGATCTTTCTTGAATGTAGCTGTTACATGCAGATTTCTCAACCCGAATATTCGTCCGTTACAGAAAATCAACTCTCTCTCGTATGTAGGTCGAAGTTGAATAAAGGGAGATAATTCAAATTTCAATAACTTTTGTATTCTATGGATTTGATGGGTGAATTGTCATGTAAATGAGGTTTATTTATTGAGTAATATTAATTTAGTAAGAAATTGATACGAGATTGAAAAGAGAACGCTGCATTTTGTTGTATTTGAGGATAGAATATGTTGATGACGTCACGCGGATCCCCCCTCCCGGTCAACAGATTTTTTTCCTTGTATATATTATAATCTGAAATCTGATTGGTTGAGATCGTCTTCTTGACCCAGATGTTAGCTATTTTTAGCAGTAATAACTTTAAATGGTTTTATCATACCTGCCAACCCTCCCGATCAGGGATCGAGATTAACGGGCGCCCAGTTTTTCGCTCTGGGCGATAAATGTGTCATACACAGGTCGCCCAGGGCTGCCTGGTGGCGATTAGAATTTTCAGTTTAGTGTATTTGACATTCCGATCCGTTTACCGATTTCCTGTTTATGTCTGACTGGCGACAATAATAGTGAAATTGAAAAATGGGTATCATATAGTTAAAAATTGTAAATGGACCGGTGTTCCGACCGGAATTCAAATACGGTGCCATTTCGTTTCCTTTTCTGATATTTATGTATAAAATGATACTTCCGGCTCTCTGCCATGTGAAATTTAGGAGCATCGACTCCAAAGGCTAAACAAGGACCTGCGGAAAAACGAAAGTACTATCAAGAGTATGATAAGTCCAAACGCATCGGAGCATACAAAAAGCCATGGGAAGATGACAGGCCTTGGTTGTATGATACGCAGGACGGAATGAAGTGTGCCGTTTGTGTAGAGTTCGACAGGAAAAAAATCTGTATTTACCGAGGGTTGCACTAGTTATAAACTTGACAGTGTAAATAAACATGAAATTTCTGAATCTCACAAACAGGCCCAAGCCTTAAGTAATGCAAATCAAAAACAAACATACTAGTCTTATCCATTTCCGAATCACAATCCAGAAGCAAAGTAAAAACTTTGGAACTGACAAGTTAGGTTAGACACGTGAACTTCCACCAGGGAAGTGAGGCCGGGTGCTCCGGAAGGGTAAGCACCTCCTGTTTAGCTAGCTACACCCGTCACGTGTGTAATCAAAATTGTGTGAAAGGAACATGGAACTATGAGACGTCAAATATATCCAAGGCAATCCTGGACACAGAGACATCAAACTTATCAACAATTCCATAAAAAAACAAGTTCCTGCTCATAAATCAAAAGCTGCCAAAATTATACAGTCATTGACATTGGTAATACCTATAGATCAACGTTTTCTGCAAAACTATTCGTCAATTTAATTGCAGATGTTGAATATCGAAAAGTAAAGCAAGAGATAGAATAATCCAAATGTATATGCCTGATAGGAGATGGGAGCACATATTCTTCAATAAAATAGCAGGAAATGCGGTTTATTCGCACTTGTAACAAAGGAAAAGTGGCAATTAACTTTGTAGGCATTGAATCAACAGAGAAAGTTAATGCTGAAAATATTGTTAATTGTTTTTATTCTATATTGTCTACAAATTGAAAGTATGCAAAGAAGCATTTATTACCAAACTGGCAGCATTTTCTTGTGATGGTGCAGGTGTTATGGTAGGTTGTTGTGCTGGAGTTGGGGCCTTGTTGCGTTCAGATCAACCATCACTCTTGACAGTTCATTGTATGGCTCATCGAAAAGTTAAGCTCAATCCCTGCTGATGTGAGGAGTCTCCCCATATTAAGACAAAAAATTTTAAATTTTGTGCTATCATACTGCTTTTCCCGCTTTTCAAAGTCTTCCGTGAAGTCATCCTTAAAAAATTATGAATTGATTAGAGTGAAATTGTTGTTTACAAGGTTTACTAAAATTATGCTAGTCTCAGGAATAAAAAGTCTTCCAAAAATTATCGAATTCTTAAAACACAACTCTGGTGATATAAATAATAATAAAATAATAGTTAATTTTTTCAAGTTATTCATTTATTTAAAAAATATCCTCAATTATGACATGAAAAATATCAGAAGCTTCTTAGCTCACCTGAGCCAAAGGCTCAGATTAACAATTGTCATCTATCTTCATCCGTCTTGTATAAATTTTTTAGCTCACCTGAGCCAAAGGCTCAGACGAGCAATTGCCATCTATCTTCATCCGATGTGCGTCATGTGTAAACTTTTCCCATTTTTTATCAATTCCTCCAAAACTACAGAGCCAAATTGGATGATATTTGACAGTAATGATGCCTTAGTAAGGGGCTTTCAGATTTGCACAAATGCAAGGATTATGTCCCCTTGAGGCCCCAAAAAGGGGAAATTCGTGAAAATCTTTAAAAATCATCTGCTCTGAACCTACAAGAGATATAACTTAGATATTTCATGTAAAACACTATGGGCACCTAGTTTTAGATTTGCACATATTGTAGCTGTAGGGGCCAAAATGAGATAATGGCAAGGTACTCGAGGGGGAAATTGCTAAATTAATGTATTTGTCAATATATTTGAAAACTATAAGCTTTTTGTATGGGCATCATCATCATGTGTATTGGAATACTGTAGGCATTTGCACAACGGTCATTTTGATATATGAATAGAGGTCACAAGTTCAAAGGTCAAGGTCATAGATGTAAACGAATACTGACATGGTTAACTATCTCAAAAACTATGAACTTTTTGTGTAGGCATGTATATTAGAATATTGTAGGCATTTGCCTTACGGTCATTTCCATATATGAATGAAGGTCATAGGTTCAAAGGTCACGGTCATAGATGCAAACAAATACTGAAATGGTTAATTATCTCAAAAATTGTAAACCTTCTCTATAGGCATGTATATCAGAATGTTATAGGCATTTACACAATGTTCATTTTGATATATGAATGTAGGTCATAAGTCTAATGGTCAAGGTTATAGATGCAAATGAATACTGAAATGGTTAATATATGAATGTAGGGCATAAGTCTAATGGTCAAGATTATAGATGCAAATGAATACTGAAATGGTTAATTATCTTAAAAACTATAATCTTTTTGTATAGGCATATATGTTAGAATATTGTAGGTATTGGCCTAACGATCATTTTGATATATGAATGAAGGACATGAGTTTTAAAGTCAAGGTCACTGATGCAAACAAATACTGACATGGTTAATTATCTCAAAAACTATAAACTGTTTGTATAGGCTTCTAAATTGTAGGTATTGACCTAATATTCATTGTGATATTTAGATTAAGGTCATGGGTTCAAATTTTTCTTTACCGTTTAAGTTGTTTATAAACAATATATTGTAGCTAGATTTCAGATATGTTATATGTAGCATTCTTATGACTAGTTATGTTATAATAAATTAGCAAAAAATCCTTACATATAATTGGCCCTTACTGCTGAAAATTTATTTGGACATTCTCTTTAATAAATGTCAATGACCATTGAACCTCTGCTTGAGATATGTACTCAGCTGCATGTGAGCATTAAGGCTCATGAACCTCTTGTTTAATATTAGGGTCTCCATGACGATGGAAGTAACTTTGACCATCCTTGATGGTTCCATACATGTATTTATTCGGATTGAACTATTTCCTTAATATTGGTCCAATGTGTGAATATTAAAACAGCCCCATGCTCATAGTCTGCACATTGCACACTACATGAACCCGCTATGTTGTCTTGGGAGCAATGCAAGGTGAACATAACAACCTCCTTTCAGTTACCTGATAACTTGA
Organism: Anadara kagoshimensis; assembly: GCA_021292105.1. Classification (NCBI taxonomy): domain Eukaryota; kingdom Metazoa; phylum Mollusca; class Bivalvia; order Arcoida; family Arcidae; genus Anadara; species Anadara kagoshimensis. Next base: position 37,599,357 of record CM037866.1, read on the forward strand.
TATACCTGACACTACATTGATGGAGACACTGAACTCCCTGTCTTTCTAATCTTTCGCGAATTTTAGTACTTTCAGTTCTTTGATTATTATTTAGACTCTGAAATTTAGTCTCTATATGCTATTTGTAGCATCAATATAATAATGTTATGCGGTCTATATTCAGTTCACTTTACAACTTGATCCTGAAACTTGTAAATATTGTACATATTGAAAACATAATCATTTTTTGGGGTAAAAAAACGAGATATCAATTTTAAGTGATGAAGGCAAGACAACTCTTAAGGTATTTATTAATACGTTCGCCAGTGAACCACGTCAGAACGTTTCTGTATTGTAATTATTTCCTCAGTCCACGTTTTTCCACAAATATGAAAGTTGCTCCGGGAATTTTCGACGTTAGTGTTTTCCACAACACATGCCGCACAAATGTTAAGGGATATTGATCACTTGATACGCTGTCAACTCCATCAACAAAATGCATACACATAACATAATTCCAAGTAGGTTCAAATACGGAATAGGCCTAAATTCAAACAATGATATAAATGCGTTAAACGTTAACCAGATAAATGAGGCCAGGTGCTCCGCAAAGGTAAGTGCTTCTTGTTTAGCTAGAAAAGCCCACTTTGTGTGTGATTAAAATTGGGAATGAAACACGGGATGTGAAATATATCAAGGATAATCCTTGACACGGAGACATCATACCAAAATATTGTGATGACGGTTATTTAATTGTTGTTGGTCCTGATAAGCCTAGTATGTCATATCCATTGGTCAACAATATATTTGTTAGCAGCTTGCTTGTTTAAAGCCCCCTTAGTGCTAACAAGCTTTGTCCTAGCATATTGATTGTGCAAATGCATCGTTAGCAGGATATGCAGGTATATTGCTGCTTAGAAGAAAACTTGAAAGTTGAAAATAGAAACACATGAAGTCATCACGTTTGTTATAGCTTCAAATGATGCTTTTCGTGTAGCAGAATTAAGATATGTTTAAATATAAAAATAACTTAAATAAATTGCCGTATTTTATGTTTCGAGCTCACTATGAAAGATGGCATTTACATAGTTTTGAAATTAATTATTCTCAAGAGATAGAATGTCATCTGTATATCTTTATGATGAATTGAAATATTAAGCCACAATCTTTACTTCATATCTGCATAATTCAGCTTTACACATAAAAAAACAAGTCAGCAAGGAATGGTGCTCAGTTTGTACCTATTGGTTTACCAATTGTTTGTATTATATTATATTACATAACACAACAAATATGTTGTCTTTCAAAAACTGCAACAAATGTTTTGATGGTAGATGTTTGCTTGAAATCAACAAAATTAGGTCTAGCATCTCGATTGTCAAAATAGTCGTTTCTTTAATTTACCTGCACTGTTACAAAGAGTAATGAAAAATTACCCACTATTCATTACAAACACCAGACACAATAAACACCTCTTTGTATTTACAAGTCGGATGCCGTGTAATTTAGACAATCCGACTATCGGTCAGTGAACATACCTGGTGTAATTTGGCCAATTTTTATACATGCTTATAGAAATTTGTATATGATAAATCAATTACACAAATGACATAAGAGATTATGTTGTGTTTGTCAACAACTAAGGTCTACCGCTATTAATCTATTATGGACCTCTCCCGAGGGAACTGTTCTCCTATAGTGTTGTCTGGAGAGGTATAGTGACCGAGCCGATAGGCGAGGTCACTATACCTCTCCAGACAACACTATAGGAGAACTGTTCCCGAGGGAGAGGTCCATAATAGATTTAGTACATCACATGTCTTTGTTTTCAAAGTTGGAGAAAGAATTAATTCTCAGATTAATTATTTACTTTATTCAACATTTGGAATAAATTTCATTCTCCTTGGCCTGGGTCGGACATTTGTATAAAATCACACAAAATATTTTTGAATTGATCGATCTCCATAGATCCAAACTCACCATCAATTTTCCTGGCTCTGAGATATATATTTAAAATATTAACCGAATACTTTGTGACCTCCTTTGTTTTTGCTCGTAAAAATCTGAATTTACATTCGTAAATCGCGCGTTGTCGGATGCAATTTTGTATCCGACGACAACAATAAACAGCGCCACCTAGACAAAGGGAAGTAACTAGCTTTTGCTTTGCGGGGGGTCACGCGAGGGACTATACTTGGATGTCGGGGGACTATACCTAGGTATAGTCCCGCTGCTATGCGTTGTCAAGGACATGATTTCTACATAAAATAGTATTCATGTAGTTATCCAATAATTTATTCAAGAAATGAACATGTGATGTACTAAATCGCGATATAGTGCGTTCAGTAATTGATTGAAGGGTTTTGGTTAGCAGTTGACATAAAAAGTTGTTTTGCCGCGTGCTTATGTTGTACAGTAATTCTGTTAGCTTGAGCTTGTTCCCGTATCCAGTTTAAATACTGTTTTAACTAAAGTCTACCGCTACACCTTTTCCATCACTTATAAGATATTACTCTTTATCAGGGTATATCAAAATAAAATTATCAACAAAACATTACCTGTAGCAAAGAAAACACGATATTTGAACACGAACAGCTTAAATAGTTTGACATAATAACATAAATATAACGAAACTGACAAGTCGCGCACTAAACGCGGTTAAATGGGACATGACACGGGAAAACACTTTATTGAAGCACCTTGCATATTTGTGTACTTGTATTGTTTGTAAATAGTAAGAACTTTTAAAGCTGGTTTACATACCGGTAAATATTTACATACACCATGACGTCATGATAAGGAAGTTAAAATATAAATATGGATACCCGTTCTTTATGTCAGTTATGTTTACTTATGGTTTTATTTTGTCATGAAGTCACAGGTAATTTATAGTATTATAGTTACAATTACAAAAATAACATTTGATCTGTGCAATGTATAACATACAATAGTCGTTTTCTTTATGTGATACGAAGTATATTTTAATCAAGTTTCACATTTCATGCAATATAGACTGTTATAATAGTAGTATTACTGGTTTGATATAGAATACTTTAACCAATACAAGTAAGGAAGATCAAATTCTTCCTCTTTATCATTGATATTATCTAAACCAAGCTCCTTAAGCCATTCATGTAGAATATCTTACAAACGAGAATAATGTTGTTGGAAGCCTTATCATCTCGTGCAACAACATATATGTTGTGCATGTCTGTTAGAATTGCCTTAATTTCTTGACCCCCGAGTACTGAAGACGCTTTAGTACCAATAGACCCGTTAAGTTAGGAAATCCTTGTTTAACGAAAGCTCTTGCAACCTTTGTACGGATAAGGTATCAAGCCCCACATCTTCTAATTTACCTCAATGTCTAGCGTTCTCTTCAACAGAATCCATGACAATTCTGAAATTATGTCCCCAAGTAAACGGTTGAGGTTCTCTGTATTTAGGGCCTTTTGAAAGTAAAGATCTTATTTTAGTGTTCTCGATTATATTGAGATCCCCAATTATTACATGTCCAGCTGCTCAAGGTCAGTAAATATAGGAAGAAGACGAGTAAAAGTAGTTCGGTAGAATATAATTATAGAAATTCAAACACTGCAGTGTTTCGTTCTAATTAAACATTTTGAATAAATAGGTTTATTGTATGGGTATCTTACTGATTAAAGTTGTTTAAGATGTTTATTTCAAAGATATTTTTAAAAAATATAGAAATAGAAAGCAAGAGAAATAATACGCATTAAGATCCTCAAACGGATGGAAAGCAAGATAAATAATACGCATTGGGACTCTCAATCGGATGTTGAGCAAGAGAAACAATACGCATTTGGACCCGCAAATAGATAGTAAACAAGAGAAATATTACGAATCGGGACCCTCAAACAGATAAAAACAAGAGAAATACTACGCATAGGGACCCTAAAACACATGGAAAGCAATAGAAATAAAGTGCTTTGGGACCCTCAAACGGATAGAAAGCAAGAGAAATAATACACATTGGGACCCTCAAACGAATGGAAAGCAAGAGAAATAATACACATTGGGACCCTCAAACGAATGGAAAACAAGAGAAATAGTACGTATTGGGACCCTCAAACGAATAAAAAGCAAGAGAAATAATACACATTGGGACCCTCAAACGGATAGAAAACAAGAGAAATATTACACATTGGGACCCTCAAACGAATGGACAGCAAGAGAAATAATACACATTGGGACCCTCAAACGAATGGAAAGCAAGAGAAATAGTACGTATTGGGACCCTCAAACGAATAGAAAGCAAGAGGAATGATACACATTGGGACCCTCAAACGGATAGAAAAGCAAGAGAAATAATACACATTGGGACCCTCAAACGAATGGAAAGCAAGAGAAATGATACACATTGGGACCCTCAAACGAATGGAAAGCAAGAGAAATAATACACATTGGGATACTCAAACGGATAGAAAAGCAAGAGAAATAATACACATTGGGACCCTCAAACGAATGGAAAGCAAGAAAAATAATACACATTGGGATACTCAAACGGATAGAAAGCAAGAGAAATAATACACATTGGGACTCTCAACCGAATGGAAAGCAAGAGAAATAGTACGTATTGGGACCCACAAAAGGATAGAAAGCAAGAGAAATAATACACATTGGGACCCTCAAACGGATAGAAAGCAAGAGAAATAATACGCATTTGACACTCGAACGGATGGAAACCAAGGGATATCGCATTAGGACCCTCGAAAGGATAAAAAGCAAAAAAAAAAAAAAAAATAATAGACATTAGGAATCTCAATTGGATGGAAAGAAAAAAGAAATAATACGCATTGGGACCCTCATACGGATGGAAAGCAAAAGAAATAATACGCATTTGGACCTTCATACAGATGGAAAGCAAAAGAAATAATACGCATTGGGGCCCTCAAACGGATAAAAAGCAAGAGAAATAATACGCATTAGGACCTTCAAACGGTTTGTGAGCAAGAGATATACGCAATAGGACCCTCATACGGATTTTGAGCAAGAGATATACGCATTGGGACCCTCATACGGATGGAAAGCAAAAAAAATAATACGCATTGGGACCCTCAAACGGATAGAAAGCAAGAGAAATAATACGCATTGGGACCCTCAAACGGATAGAAAGATAAAGAAATAATACGCTTTTGGGCCCATTAAACGGATGGAAAACAAGAGAAATAATACGTTGTGGGATTCTCCAACGGATGGAAAGCAAGATAAATAATACATATTGGGACCTTCAAACGGATAGAAAGCAAGATGAATAATACGCATTGGGACCTTCAAATGGATGGAAAGCAAAAGAAATAATACGCATCGGGACCCTCAAACGGATAGAAAGCAAGAGAAATAATACGCATTGGGACCCTCAAACGGATAGAAAGATAAAGAAATAATACGCTTTTGGGCCCATTAAACGGATGGAAAACAAGAGAAATAATACGTAGTAGGATTCTCAAACGGATGGAAAGCAAGATAAATAATACATATTAGTACCTTCAAACGGATAGAAAGCAAGATGAATAATACGCATTAAGATCCTCAAACGGATGGAAAGCAAGATGAATAATACGCATTAAGATCCTCAAACGGATGGAAAGCAAGATAAATAATACGCATTGGGACTCTCGAACGGATAGAAAGCAAGAGAAATAATACGCATTGGGACCTCAAACGGATTGGGAGCAAGAGATATACGCATTGGGACCCTCAAACGGATAGAAAGCAAGGGAAATAATACGCATTAGGACCCACAAAAGGATAGAAAGCAAAAAAAAAAAAAATAATAATACACATCGGGCCCTCAAGCAAATGGAAGGCAAAAGATATAATACGCATTTGGACCCTCAAACGGATAGAAAGCAAAAGAAATAATACGTATTGGGACTCTAAAACGGATTGTGAGCAAAAGATATACGCATTGGGACCCTCAAACGGATAGAAAGCAAGGGAAATAGTACGCATTTGTACCGTCAAACGGATGGAAACCAAGATACATAATACGCATTGGACTCCCAATCGGATGGAAAGCAAGAGAAAAAATACGCATTGGGACCCTCAAACGGATGGAAAGCAAAAGAAATAATACACATCGGGGCCCTCAAACGGATAGAAGGCAAGGGATATAATACGCATTTGGACCCTCAAACGGATAGAAAGCAAGATACCAGTACACATTGGGACCATCAAACGGATGGAAAGCAACAGAAACAGTACGCATTGGGACCCTCAAACGGATTGGAGGCAAGAGATATACTAGTAATACGCATTGGGACCCTCGAGCGGATGGAAAGCAAGAGAAACAATACGCATTAGGACCCTCAAACGGATAGATATCAAGATAAATAATACGCATTGGGACCTTCAAACGGATAGAAAGCAAGATAAACAATACGCATTGGACCCTCAAACGGATGGAAAGCAAAAGAAATAATAGCATTAAGACCATCGAAATGATTAAATGCAAGACAAATAATACACATTGGGACCCTCAAACGGATGGAAAGGAAAAGAAATAATACGCTTTGGGGCCTTCAAACGGATGGAAAGCAAGGGAAATAATACGCATTAGGACCTTCATACGGATAGAAAACAATAGAAATAGTACACATTTGGACCCTCAAACGGATGGAAAGCAAGAGAAATTATACGCATTGGGACCCTCAAACGGATGGAAAGCAAAGGAAATTATACGCATTGGGACCCTCAAATGGAAAATATTTACTTAATTTACGAGAAGGATTTGTGAAATTACCACGTAATACGAGATGTCCAAAAATGCATCATGCCACAACCACACAATTACATGTTACGGACTCCGACCAGAATCCACCTAAATACAATTTTAGAACAAACGTACCATCCTTATTTATCGTAAACTGTCACAATTGCAGACATGCCGGTGCTCCGAAAGTGAAACGCATCCTATGTGTGTTTTATTTTAAATTAAAAGGAGCATTGGGAAATAGGTTCTCAAAATATGTCATGCCAATGGATAGTTTTGAATACAAAAACAATTCTTATTAAAAGAATCCTGTTTTAATCTTGAATTGCAAGATACCTACGTCAACAATTTATTTCTCAGCATCTTGATTCGTTGTGTAAAGTTCTCGTAGTGTGAACAAGCTCTGCCACAACATATTTATAAAGTTCCTAATAAGCATACGCTTGCAATATCCTTGTGTCAATGTTTTATTTGTTAGTCGTTTGATTCGTTGTGAAAAAACATTGTTTCTGCTGGCGTAACGCAGTTAAAATTTATTAATTTGACATGTTCTTGCTTGCATCGCATGCTTTTGAGCTGTATTTTGTATATTCCATTTCAGCTTAGACACGGATAGAATCTTTAGAGTATGGTGTAGCTGGGGAATCGTTTGACATGTTATTCACAAGATAGTAATGCTGTAGTTGTAATATTGAAGCGATACTGATATAACTTTTACAGATACTAACAGAACATCTTCAATTTATTTCAGAAGCAGCATGGATACTGACAGGCTCGTCAGAGTTTGCTGTGGCTGGAGAATCGTTTACATTAACATGTAATCCACAAGGTACTACTGCAATATTTTGGAAGCGACTTGATATAGATACTACTAGTACAGGTACTAACAGAGCAGCTATAGAAGCTAATGGATGTACAGTTGGCCAAGGATCTGATACACAATACCAGTATACATGTGAACCTGGACCTATATATAAACTAACAATACCAGCTAATGTGATGACAAACAATCAGAACAACAAAGTATGGAGATGTGAAAGTTTGTTTGGTGGTGGTGTAGCTGATTATACAGTGACAGTAGCAGGTAAATAAACTTAGATAAACGTAAAGTATAACTTAATAGTTCGAGTGCTAATATTTATTATTTCTGGAGACCTTGGATTTATTGAAGGTTCTTGCTCGCTTTCTAAAGCATTTACAGTTGAACCATTGTCACTGAAAGATGCCATCTCCGTTACGATATGTCGCAGAATAAATAAAAAGTTTCAAGTTTAATTTTAAAACTAGTTTAGCAACCTGTTGAATTGTAGGCTACGTGCAAAGTTTTTACCAAGAACACAATAAATGCCGCATATGCCATTTATGTTTAGTTCATGATTTTAATTTATTTTTTATTTATTTGATTTTGTTTGAAATCACACACACACACACACACACACACACATCAAAGAGAGAGAGAGAGAGAGAGAGAGAGAGAGAGAGAGAGAGAGAGAGGCGTTGCGTACATATATATGTGCTTACAGTGTGCGCAAGTTTAAATTTAGATTTTAAATACCGGTAATTTAGAAAAAAATTAATCCGTCTTGTTTTATTTTAATTTGAAATTCTTTGACGATCTGTCAAAATAAAATATGAGTTAAAATGAAAGATATCTGAAAAAGCATAATAAAATCAAGAACATCAAGACCACTGTCGAAACCTATCCGATTATCATTATGTTCCTATTACCACTTGATTGACCAACTTTACACGTCCCGGGAAATATTGTTAATGGCATCCAGAAACATCAGTGAATTCTTTAACAAACAGAATACGCAAAGTTAAAGTCCAAGAAAAACCCAAAAATTGTCCCATTTCTGGCCCCAGTAAAATATTTGAACCAGAACAGGGTCCGCCTGATATAGACATGGCCATAGGCAATAAAAAGTCCGACAGTTAGAACAGGAAACGAAATTAAAATCGTTGCAAGCTCGATGGGAAACTTTTGAATATCTTAAAAATAAATACCCAGCTACTCGTCCTGAATGTGAAAAATCATGGAATGTTATTTACATTAAAAAAATATCGGGACTACATTCGTGGTACAAGAAATTGTTCGTAGTTTTTGCGGAAGTTTTGATCCATAAATCTAATTCGTTATTAGGTAGTGATGTGTAGTAAATAGATGATTTTTTCAAAGTAATCAACTGCTTGTCTAACAAATAACTGGCTACTAGTAGCTAACTTTTCTTCCACAAGTAACTGGCTACTAGTAGCTAACTTTTCTTCTACAAGTAGCCAGTTACTAGTAGCTAACTTTACCTATCTACAAAAATGCATGTATTCCATTTATCTTGATCTGTAAGGAATTTTGGGTTTTCGCATTCCTGGCATACATCATCACCGGGTGTACAAGTTTTTATTATGTGCAGGCAGCATTTGAGCTATATTGCCCTTCAAACACTATAAACTTATTCTCTCTCATTTGATTCTGACATGCCTTCATATATATGCGAAAAACATAAAATTTGGCGTTACTTTGTTCACACTCGATTAAAATTATACTAATAATATGCGTTAGATAAGTCAAATGCCATCTCTATTATCTTCTATATTTAAAGTCGTAATCGGGCCTAGAACAAGGTCTCACTATCAAATATGTTTTCTATATGACGCTCTATAGATTCTGTCTAATGCTTTTATCCGTTACTCTAAAATGTTCGTTAAATTGTTTATTAACCTTTTACAACGGTAATATTTACTTTTTCAGATATTGTTTCGAATACACATCGATCATTGTTTTGTAAAATATTTTTATTCTAAATGTTTGGTTGATGGGTCATTAGGTTGAGTTGATTGTCACCTTCCAATAGAACTTGTATCATGCCAAATGATATTTATTTCAGTGATCTTTCAGGAGTTTTATACATGTTATAATCAGTGGTATCAATTCTTCACCGGTCTTATTGGGGTGTTTTTCTTACAATTTCGTATTGGGTTGCATTTCTGAATATTGTTGCTCGTGCATTTTTAGTTATCTAAAAGGTTATCAGTGCCCAAGTGGTCTACTTATAACGCGCGTATGGATTACATCATCTCTCAAAAGCCTAGGTTTATTTTATCTGATTCAATACATTTGAATTCCACATGTGAGGCGGTGTGGTGTGTCAGTTCTTTTGCCGTATATCGATGGCTTTTCCCATTTATTACTGAAAGCTTTCTTTGCCATTCCACTGAGAAGTGATTTCCTCAATATAAGTAAAAGAATCTTGACTGAGGCGTAAGCCACTCAATATAAAAAACCCTTGTTTTAAAAGAGAACGGCATTATCAGTTATGTTATAATTATATTATCATTTATTTATTTATTTATTTATTTATTTATTTATTTATTTATTTATTTATTTATTTATTTATCTATTTATTTATGACCCGATTAACTATTTATTTTTTTTAATTTCCTGAAATATTTTCATTAGTTAATTAATAGCTCATTATTGGGCATCCCCATAACTGGAGATCCATTCCTAACCCCTTCCAGGGCCTCTAAAATGTAAACAATAGTGTGAGAAACTGTGACGCTGAGTTTGCAAATTTATTTTGCCGTTTTGAATAATGCATGTTTAATATTTATATGACGGGGGAAATTGGATATTAAAACACCTTATATAATGGAAATGGGTCAAAACTGAGACTTTTGGCAAAAAGTTGTTGTTAGTTTCAGTTTGGGTACTTGACGTAGTACGACGGTCAGGTTGCTGATGAGATCATCTAGATCATTAAACTTTGATACTTGACCCTTTAATATAGTTAGTTTTTATTACCTTTTACAAAATTAGTGATGTGTATTATCTTGGCGGACAGAAATTTTTAACAGACTGTTTGTAAAACCAACGCACAATTTGGACTTGGCTATCCTACTGTATATTTACTCTGAGGTTCCGTTAGGATTCAAGTGAACTCAAACAGATAGAGAATATTTTAAGTAAAAATCACAATGCGAATATTTCTGTCTTTGATCATGAGTGCTCTAATAAATCCATCATTGATTAAATAATAATGATTGAATTAATAATAATTGATTAAATAACATCATATATAATGCAAGGAATGTATGGAAACGGGTAGCTTGACGTACGGTTCTGCAGACAACACGTTGAGGCAACCCGCCAAAAAATCGATAAATTTGACGTCATTTTCTCACATTGTGACGTGAAAGCTGAATTGTACCTTTAGTCGTGGCGCGTCATAAGAAAATCCACTGAAGCTATTAATTTTGTTGTATATCTAATGCATATCGTTCTAAAGCTAATATAATTATATATGTTCTTATTTCAGTCCCTGTGAGCAACGTATATGTACAGGATAATTCTGGAACTCTACAAGGAAATATTATAGTATATGAAAATACACCAAAGACAATTTATTGTATAACTACTGGATGTCGACCTAAAGCTAATGTTACTGTTACTACAACTGGTGTAACTAAAGGACAATTTACAGAAGATTTTATACCACAGAACGGTGATCTGACCATAACAAGAGTATCACAAGCCATTACGACTACCAGAGGAGGGAGTACTACAAAGACGATACAGTGTTCAGCAGTAAATAAACAAGGGATACAACCAGTTATATCACAATTGGCAACAATAGTTGTTTATTGTAAGTACTATTAGTTCACTTGATCAATAGATTTATTGCAATGAACTTTTAGATATTTAATACAAAACTTATATCATAAAACTTGACAAGAACTTAACAAATACATCCAAATAAGTAATAATAGCTGATTAATGTAAGTAATGTTACGGTAATATTTAGTTTAAAATTGTGAGTTACTGCCCTGTGGAAATTTGTAACCTCTTTCTCACAAACAGGATGACATTAACAGAGAGAGTCACTGAGTTTTGATCCTAGTTGACCTTGATGTTTCTCGAAGGTCACATTGATATGAACCAAAATTTTTATCTTCATATTTAGATACAGCGCAGCAAAGAGGTTTGAAAATTTTCAAAGTTTATTAACCTTGACCTTTTTCATGTTCTCACTGATCATTTTTAAATGTTTTGAGTCAAAATGGCTTAGTGATTTTAGTATAATTACATGAAAGCCGAATATATTTGTTTTGTTGATTATGAACCTCTAAGACTTTATGTAGTGGATCGTTAAACTGTATTAATTTATTTCTGCAAAGCATAGTTATATATCTCTTACTTTATTCTTACCCAATTTCAGAGAAAGGAATAATGCAAATATTTCAGATATGCAAAGGTTAAATATTATTTACATATATGAGTCGAGACTTTACTAATAATCTAAATTTCAATCTATTCCATGCATTATAACTCATTTATTACGCCAAAACGTATTTTAATTAGGCGTATTTCATGCCATGTAAAGATGACGGGAGAATTATTGACGTGATTGTGTAAGGGGTACGATGAAGGGTACCTAAAAGGTCGGAATAAGTTTAAAAGTTTCAACATATGTCATTTTTTTCAGTTGGAATTGCAGAAGTTCAATTGAGTAGTTTATTAAATAAATTCAAGTCAACCCAGTTTAACAAAAATCAATCCGTTCTTGAGCTACACTAACCTACGTAGATAGTCAACTCTCCTGTCATTACCATATCACATAAAATACCCCCACTTTGTAAAACAAATTACCATTGTAAGCACCTACCCAAGTTATATTTTGTAAAATAAAAAGTTTTGTAAAGCAAGGATAGAGCCGAAACAGAAATTTTTAGTAACGTCTGACTCATGTAAGTAAAAAAGAACATTGATTTTTACCCGTCCTATTGAAAATCTACAAACTATTTGCGTGCTTGCTTTCGCCGAAAAAAAACTTAAACAAATAGTAATATGTACCATTGTAGATTCCCTATAATAATAACGGTGTCAAAAATAGTGTCTTCTTGTGTTTGTTTTGGATTCATACCTCGATTCAATATTGATAATTATAAATTTTAGATATTCCATCTGTGGAACCCACTCTGACAGGATACACCACTGGAACAATTCTGTATGAAGGTGACAATGATATAACATTAACCTGTCAACAGTCTGGTGGATATCCGTTATCAGTGATCACGTGGGCGTGTGACGGTCAAACAGGAACCACAAACAACAGTCAGACAGTGGCTAGTTCATATGTACGGTTAGCAGTCAACAAAAACTTAAACGGAAGAACGTGTACCTGTACTGTACGTCACCCTGATAATAACTTGGCTTACACAAGGACGTTATCTGTTACCTTTACTGCTTACTGTAAGTTTTGTTTATTCATTATACTTTGAATGGTTGAAAATTAAGCTAAAACTTTTCAAACTTTATCATGTTTACACAATAGAGGTTTGCTTATTTTCATTCTTGGGGGGGGAGGGGTTGCATACTGATAAACTGTTATTCTAGAGCTAATGTAATAAAAACAATTACATTGAATTAAAACAAAACCAAACATTTGTTATACGAATGCTTAGCTTGCTAACACATAATTGTAGAGAACAAATGTCCGACCTAATTCTCAGCGTGCAATGTTCAAGTTTTATATTAAATTATTTTTCCTTCATGTTTTAGCTCACCTGAGTACAAACTCCCAAATTGAGATTGGTGACCATTCTTTGGTCGGCATGTGTCGCGGGGCATGCCTTATCCGACAACATTTGTTTAACCATAGTACAACAAACACTTGGTACAAGTTTAGGCCAATATTTGGAACATTGGGTCAAATACTAGAAACACTTGGTACACACTAGTAGTAAAAATATTTGCCCTGCTTCTTTCAAACTTGTCCAGAGTGATATCCTTAACCAAAGCGGCATGGGTCATGTTTCGTCAGTACATGTATCTAGATCAATAGGTTATATCATAGGAATGACCTAATCTTCTTCAAACTTGCCTAGAATGATCTTCCCGACAAAAGTGCCTCAATAGGTCACTAGGCCAAATAATACAAACACCTTGTAAACAACCTAGAAGTGCAATGTATCGACTAATCCTCAATCGTGCGCCTAATTGTCTTCTATGCAATAAGTAGGTCATAGGTTAAAATTATTGAAGGATTCTGTTAACCTTCTTTTGGTTACATTATTTCAAATTAGAGCTATATACACATCATAGTCAGGTGAGTGTCCAGCACCTTTATGACCCTCTTGTTAAATTCTTTCTTAAAATCTTTAATAATAAATACTGTTGTCATTTTGTGAGTAAATAGAAATTTTGTGAAAATTCTTCCCAACAGCAATAACCATAAATAGTAAAATTATTCCGTCATCCAGAAATTAAATCTGCATCAACATTAGTGAAATATCAAATTCATCAATTCCGTTACGTTTCTTTTCTCAATGTTTCAGACCCTCTTACAACCCCTACACTACAAACATCTGGAGCCAGCTTCCCGTGGGTAGAAAACACTCAGGGAGTACTAAAATGTGTTACAACACCAGGTTTTCCTACAGCTACAACATATGAATGGATACAGAACGGTCAGGTTATAAATGGACAGACATCAGAAACATTTACCATACCTTTATTATCATATAAACACAATGAATTACGTATACAGTGTAGAGTATCAAACGGATATACAACACAAAGACCACCAACAACTATAATATCTAATACATTGATACTGGATGTACAGTGTAAGTATAAATGTATAATGGGATATATATATAATATACTACAGTGTAAAGTGTCAAACGGATATACAACACAGAGACCACCAGCTATGATATACAATACATTTATACTGGATATACAGTGTAAGTATAAATGTATACTGGGAGATGTATAATATACTACAGTGTAAAGTGTGAAATGTATATACAACACAGAGACAACCAGCTGTAATATCTAATGCATTGATACTGGATGTACAGTGTAAGTATAAATGTATAATGGGAGATATATAATATACTACAGTGTAGAGTGTCAAATGTATATACAACACAGAGACCAACAGCTATAATATCTAATACATTGATACTTGATGTACAGTGTAAGTATAAATGTATAATGAGAGATATATAATATACTACAGTGTAGAGTGTCAACTGTATATACAACACAGAGACCTCCAGCTATAATATCTAATACATTGATACTGGATGTACAGTGTAAGTATAAATGTATAATGGGAGATATATAATATACTTCAGTATAGGGTGTCAAATGTATATACAACACAGAGACCGCCAACAGCTATAATATCTAATACAGTGATACTGGATGTACAGTGTAAGTATAAATGTATAATGGGAGATGTATAATATACTACAATGTAAAGTGTGAAATGTATATACAACACAGAGACAACCAGCTGTAATATCTAATGCATTGATACTGGATGTACAGTGTAAGTATAAATGTATACTGGGAGATATATAATATACTACAGTGTAGAGTGTCAAATGTATAAACAACACAGAGACCACCAGCTATTATATCTAATGCATTGATACTGGATGTACAGTGTTAGTATAAATGTATAATGACAGATATATAATATACTACAGTGTAGAGTGTTAAATGTATATACAACACAGAGACCACAAGCTATAATGTTTAATACATTGATACTGGTTGTACAGTGTACGTATAAATGTATAATGGGAGATATATGACATAATATAGTGAAAAGTGTCGAATTATGTTTAGTGCATTTAAGTGAGGTATGTATGATCATCTGTTCACTTGCAACATTTGCCGAGGGAAAAAACTAAACCCATAAGTTAAAGAGAATTAATCTAAATCAAACTTTTTTTTCACGCCGTCATTTCCCTGTCAACCAATCGGTAATTGCTCAAACTCTCAACTACATGTAGTATGTAAAGTTTTATTTTGATTTTTATAAAGTGTCTATAAAAAGTCATTTCATACATCTTATAAAACAACCTATATACAACTATGATACCTTTAAAGTAAAAAGTGTTTTATGTGAAAAACACCTTAATTTGCTGATCGGTATTTAGATAAGACTTCATCAGATCAGAAACAAACAGGCAAGGACTATATTGACAGAAACTTTACTTTGTATGCGTTATGTGATTTATCTAATACGGAAATAAAAAGCTAATATTTTTAATATTTGAAATATTTTATTTAATTGGCTGATCCTTTACTTAAAATCTAATGTTTTCCGAACTCTTTTATTAAAGGAATGATCGTATTTATGCCGCGTGCACAAAATAATTTTATTTATGACCTCATAGATAGAAAAAATACAATCCTTCCTTATAACAAAAATTAAAAATAAGTTCAATATCCATAACATACATGTACTCTTTTATCTAATTATACACATAAAACAAAAAACCAGCGCATTAAAGCAAAAAATGACGCATTTATTTAAAAGCGGCACACAGCTAATTACTAATGGCAACTGCCGGTAGCTAGCCTTGCATGAGCATTCTCTACACAATCTGACGTCATGTAAACAATACGTCGATGACGTCATCGAAAAAAATAAAAAAGTAGTTCCGGCATGTTTCAAAAAAATTCTTTCTATGTAATCATAGACATAGAAAATTTACAACACTGGATAGTATTAGAATTTAATTATTTCTATATCAAAACAAAATCAGAAATCACTCTTTGTTGTCTTTTTAGTGTTTATTGTTAAGTGTTTTTGTTTCCTTGTGTGTTGTCAAGTTCATCTCGTGTAGTATTAATTTCTTCTTCTATGTTATTATATTGAACTTAATAATTTACTTTATAGATACTCCAATTATATCCCTTAATAAAACACCTGTAGTTGTAACTGAATTTCAAGGTGTCAAAAGAACTTGTTCAGCTATTGGTAACCCTACACCAACTGTGAACTGGTATAAGGATAACAGACCTTATACGTCTAGCACGGGGACTTCAGCTACGTTGATATTACAAACAGTGACAAGAAACGACACCGGAACATACACATGTAAAGCTGCGCAAACTGGAAACCAAAGAAACATATTTACAAATGTGGAAGATTTACAGATATATGTTTATTGTAAGTTTTTAGTATATACTGAAATCATCATATAGTGTACTTAATGATGTACTTTGTTGCTCAAAAATTAAATGAAACTAGTTACCTGTCACATAGTACCTGATTCAATAATACACAGCAGCTGCTTATCCTTCCAAATTTAACCCGATTTGCCTTTTTTAAAGTTTTTAGTTTGCTTTTGGGAATGTAGTTTCTAAATGGATTGGTATTTTTGTTTTTGATTAATATCAAAAAAGAACTGGACGTGTATTCTTATATTAATTATTTAAGTTTCTGTTCTGTGAACAAAGTATTACTGATTGTTTTATTGAAGATAAACAACTTAAATTAAAAATCAAGCCTTTATTCAATGAAATTTCAATAGCCATGTTTTAGGTTAACAGTCTTATATGCAAATTTAAATGTGTGTGTGATAGTGCAGATGATTGGAGAGAAAGTGAGAGTTATAAATGTGAATTTATGGAATCCGTTAATTTTGTCTCCGAAATATATTTATAACGGCGAGTGTCATCAGCGGAAACACTACAAAAGAATTATCGTAAGTAAAATTCATGTCTAATTTATAGCACATATTTTCTTTCTACCACCTTTATCCCTAATATCAACTAAATATTCACATTGGCGTAACAGACCATATAATAAGAACTATACCCGTCTATGTTTTAATCACAATGCAAATAAAAATTAAAGCTTCTGAAAATGACTAGTTAAATAAAGAAAATATCGTGTTCCATTCCATCATTTAAGTGATACGAGGTGTTCTGGATCGAAGCACCGTATTGAGCACTCAGCATCATGTAGAAATACAAGAGTAAGTGATGTGTAAGTTTTATTATTTAAACTCTACAGGATTGATTCTATGAAATAAAAAAAACATGTACAGGTTCTTTGTTTTTGTCTTTTAGTATTCCTCTTAAAAATTGATATTGGGATTCCAATGTCTTCTGCTGAAGGATAACATCTCGGATAACATTTATTACAAATCAAAGTATTGATATTTGCTTTTACACTTTTCTATTATTTTCATAAATGATTTCCGCTGAGATTTATTTTCATTATTAATCTTCTTTCCATAATTATAGAATTATTTATTTAAAATTACACTACTATATTTTTATATCACTCGATTTATTAGTCAGATTATTCAATCACTTTGTCATTTAGGTTTGTTCTTTTGCATAGATATATCTATAAATAAACCAGCACCAGTTTGTTCATCATCAGAGAGTATAAGTATCAGTTGCTGTGCTGTAATCAACGCCCCCAAACCATTAAGATTCCATGGCTGGACACATAGGATTGGAAATACAAATATACGATCTTTTGACGGAAATCTCTTATCACCATATAATAACTCCTTAAGTATAGATTATTGTGGGTATTATGATTCAGGAATTTATACATGTGAAGCAGCAGTTGATATAAACAATAACAACACATGGCAACATTTTAACAGTTCAATAGAAATAATTGTACCAGGTAAGTGAAAACAAGCAACATATGCTAGTTACCTATTGACCTTAATCAAAGATACATTAAAATAAAATTTGCTGGATCTAAACGTTTGAAATAAATTCTTGTTAAAAAGTGAAATGTATAATTACAATTTAGAGACAATCTAACTTAAAAAGTCACAAGAAGTTCAATACCGAATAATTCAGAGATATTGCAAGCCAGGACTTATCAAGACTCAAAAAGTTTTATGGCGGTCACCAATAGTTTTATTGATATGTTTGATGTCTCTGTGTCAAGAATTGCCCTGGATATACCTGACGTCCAATTTTTCAGTGTTCCTTTTACACAATTTTGATTTCATACGGGAAGGGGTTTTTTTGTGGAATTTCATTTGTCTTAGAATTCGCAAGTTCAGAAGTTTTTTTTTTCTGGATTGTGATTCTGACATGAATACGTATGTTTGTTTTTAATTGCGTATTTGATATTTTTATGTTGATTACATATGTGGTTGGTAAAGCTACATAAACAGGAAGTGATAACACTTTTAAATCACCTGGCCTTACTTCCCTGGTGAAGGTGCACGTGTAATTTTGTTTTGGTAATAGATTGGTATGTTTGCTTCCTTATGTATGTCAGGCAGTTGAAAGTAAGCAATCCTGCAAATCATCAATTTGCAAACAAAAAACAATAATTTGCCATTGGATATTTTTGTCTTCAAGTGTACAGTAAATGGACATGGCTTAGTAGGTTGCTGTTGCTTATATGATTATTTAGGTCAAACGTAGAAGAATCTAATGCATCCGAAGAATAAATTTAGTGTCATAGAAAAGGAAAATACAATTGTAATTTGTTATTTCTATTATCTTTTTAGCACCGCCAGTTGTTTCCTCAAACAGTGTAAAAGACAAAGTTGCCGACAATAAAAAGACAATGTCTGTACAGTTTTACTCAGTACCCAAACCAGTGATTGTCGAATGGATCAAAGATGGTGAAAAGCTGACTTTTAGCAATAAATACCAACAAAAAACGTCATTTGCAAATGTAACATTGCTGTTTGACGCTGTATCTGTGAAAATTCAAGGATATGAATCTTCGCTCTCAATATTGAATTCAGTTGATAAAGATTTCGGTACCTATATTTTCAGAGTTCAAAACTCAGAAGGAAGTGCACAAATAAAACTACAATTGAACAAGCACATAGTGGGTGAGTAACACGTACACATTGCATATAAAGGTAATATGTATTTTGTAATATTAATTTCAGCTCAAATCATCAGATTATGTATAATATTGTTCGATTTATAATAATACTTGAAATATCGTTCAGTGTATTAAAGTTGATTTTTGATATTTACGTATCCGGTTAAAAGAAATAGAACATTGTGTTTTTTCTTTCTGTTGTCTTTTTGACTCTTTGTTTCATCGGACTTTGCTACTGTTTATTAGTTACAAAATGTGGTAAACCTAACCATCTTTTTACCAATTCAGATAAATATACCATTATCAAGCAGAGACATACCTATCCAGAAAAAGAATACTTAGGTGTTTCGAATGTAAAGAGTAAAGAAAAAATAAGGGATAGGAACTTTCCGTTTTTGTTATACATCTTCAAGACATTCTTGTTAGTTTTTTGCAAGTTGTACTGTATCTACTACCCATTAGTTCATCGGGCTTGTAATAACGTAATTATAAATTTAAATACTTGCTACTACATATCTCTAAATCTTAAAATAAATTATTCATTGCGTTGGAATACTTTATGGCTCAATGTCATTATTATAATTAATTTTTTTTACTTCCAGATGATAACCACCATGAAAATATAATTGGTGCTATAGTTGGTGGAATTATCTCCTTCATTGTCATAATAGCTATTATAACAGTAGTAGTTTGTATTTTTAGAAGACGACGTAAAAACCAAAATAGCTGTTCAGGTTGTGTTTTAAGTGTTACCGTGTACTGATAATACTGAATTGGTTTCCCTACTTGTAATCATAAAATCAATTCAATAGTTTTACAATTAACCACAAGTTACGCTATACACACACAGAGAGAGAGAGAGAGAGAGAGAGAGAGAGAGAGAGAGAGAGAGAGATGTTATTACTACAAAAGAGAGAAACAGAGAGAGAGAGAGAGAGAGAGAGAGAGAGAGAGAGAGCGAGAGAGAGAGAGAGAGAGAGAGAGAGAGAGAGAGAGAGAGATTTTGTGCGTGTGTGCACTAGTGTGTGGTTTACTACAAAATTAACCTTGATTTTTTATATTACAATAATAAGAGAAATCTTGAAAGCTTGAACTTGCTATACAATGTTTGAATAAAATCGCTGCACATGAAAAATGAAATGAATTAAGCGAAAGTAATAATATTTTTTTATATTTCGATATAAATAGGGAATCAAGCCGTGTCTAAAGCTGCAAATCCAGAATGCTCAACAGACAGGTATGTTGTATATTAAGGTTGGTAGGTTTGTTGAATGTTGCTTAACGTCGCATCAGCAATTTTTCAGCTATTCGCGACGAGAACTATTTAATTAATCTCTATGGATTAATCTATGTACAATTTGGTGTATGCATGTGAAGTGCGAGTGTGTTGTATGGTCTGCCTTGTACTAGCGCGCACTCAGGGCGACTTTACCGTGCTAGCTCACAGAGTCAGTACGCCGCAGACAAGCGTACTACTCCCCCAGTCCATTATACTGATGCCAGCTGAATCAGTAAAGGCCAACGGTAAGGAAAATTCACTTTCCCACATGTGGTCCGAGCGGGACTCAAACTCACAGCGGTGAGAGACCCTGGATTTGAAGACTGACGTCTCATCCATTAGGCCACCGCGCTCCTCTTATATTAAGGCCTTTTGGAATATTTTAAGTTTTAAGCTTTGAATTTATTAGATTATAAAAGCTAATACTTCATTACATTTATTGATAATATAGGTTCTAGTGATTGTTTAATGATTTATTGATTGATATTTTGTATTTACTTCTGTTATTTATTTTTTCATAGCGGCAGTAAAGAAGACAGATCTTACCAGGACATTGATATCCAGATGTATGAGATTTTAGGTAGGTTAATACACAGGATTTGCTAATTCATAACTGTAAAGTAATGTTTTAAGCTGATTGAATTGTGTCTTGTTGCTTCGGACTTGTGTTTTAGGCATTTGTATATATGTTTGGCTGTTGTGGAGGTTGTTTGAACAAACGCATTTGCTTTTTAAAAAAAGTGGTTTATTTGCTGTACTGTTTTTTACTGTTGAAAATTTTATTAGATTTCGTAAAATTTGTTGTTATTTCTGGACTTTAGTACAACAAAGCCAGCTTTATATATATTAAGCATGGATATTACTACACTAATTTTAACAAAATGAATTATGAAAAATGTTTATGACCACGATCACAATATTGCAATATTGTTAAAAGCTCTCTATTAAAAATTAACCTAAATACTTTTGACATTCCATATCGACAGGATCCTTTCATTCTCAACTTTGATAGCACTTCACAGTTTAACAGACAAGACATATTTACACTTTCCTGGGGGACGTTTACACTTACTGTATGCTTTGGGATCGTATTTTGAAAATGGATTGGTACGTTTGTTTGATCAAAACTTTAGATAAGGCATTATCAAAGAGAAAATGTTTGCTTAGTATTTATAAGTTTGTCTTTTGGAACATTTTAGTTTCAATGACATACATTGTGTTTCCTTAAGTAATTGATAACTCTGTTTAAACATAACTATAAGCTCGTTTTAACCATGGTGACATGCATTTTAGTGATTATTCTGATGAAAAGTTATAATTATAAAATCTCTGAAGTTATGTTTTAAAAAATATTTTCCTTTTTTTGTAATTCAGATTCACCAAGCATATCTCCGAATCAGTATGAAACCCTATCAGAACAACACAGCGCTGTAAACAGATAGGGAAGATACTTGACTTTGATAAATTATTTATATAAATATTATAGTTATTAACAATATATAATACTTTAGTTATTATTGCTGTTGTCGCTTTATTAAGCATCCTTGTGTTCAAACAGTATGAATACAACTACGACTGACTAATAGGTATTGGGAAACAGTATATTTGATTAAACACCGACAAGAACACTGGAGTATTTACTACAACGTGGGTAAATTACCATCAAATACCTTGTTGATGACACTCTAAACTGTTTATCGTTATCGGGGCATTTTAACCAGGCAGACAGAGTTCTTGTTTACATATATTTGAACGAGGGATGATATTTCGATAGATAACACACACACACACACACACACACACACACACACACACACAGATATATATATATATATATATATATATATATATATATATATATATATATATAATATATATATATTATATATATATAAGCTGTGATTTTTCCTGTACCACAAAATACATCAAGAACAATGTTAAAAACATGAATTACAAAAAAATATTCTTTACCGTGGATGCACCTTCTATTCGATGATAAATCTTAATAGAGGAAGAGATGAAGCTTTACGTATAGTTTCGTAGTTTTCACCGTTTTTATGTCTTTCTTTTCATGGATTTTGTAATTAGGGTGCAAGAACTTTATAATTGTTTTAACCATTTTGTCTACTACATAGTTATGCAATTTTTAGGGTTTCTGGTGTCATAGCAGGTACCTAAGTATTTTAATCATAAGTATAACGTCTCTGTATCCAAAATTATCCGACAATTGTTTGACATGATAAAATCCCAAGTTTCTATAATTTCGAACTTAGATTACAGACAATAAGGATGGCGTAGCTACCTAATTAGGTAGATCTTACCCTCCCGGAGCACTTGTGTCACTTCCCTCATGGAAGTATTAGCAAACTTCTTTGCCTTGAAATTTTGGTTCGGGCATGAATTAGTATGTTTGTTGATACTTTCCTTTTGTATTTTGTTTTTAACATGGGTTTGTATGTTTATTTTTACTTTGTCATATTCGATCGTAAAATAAAACATGTACATTTTAAACATGGCAGTACAGTGTTGAATCATATGTTATGAACTGTCATTAAACTGTCAACTGTTAAATATGCCATTGTGAAAACTTGAGTTTGACATAAACCCAGAAGACATGGAGTCAATATATTAAAAGTCAGTTTCTTTTATCTAAATGCTTTAGTGTCTGATTGGGATAATGTACATATTGAGGGCCACTAAGTGCTTTGAACCTGCTATTAGGTTTTGGCATTGATGATGGTTATGACATCTCTTCTTGAAAAAGGGCTTCAAAGTTGATGATTGTAAAATTTTCCATTTCAATTTTCTTCAGATCGATAATTGTTTCAACATCTCCAAGTTGTAACCGCCGATAGCGAACATGCTTTTTACGTTTTCATTTTTTAATAAGCTGTTTATCAAGGTAAACACAACAAATAAAAAAATAAATAAATAACCTCTTGTGTTTATGATTTATTTGTTACCTAAATCAAACTTATTTTAAATAACGCCAAAATTCAGATAAAGCTAAAACGTACATGTGATATAATCGGTCCATATTCTGACCCATTTAACCAGCTTGTCGGAGTGAAAGTAGTGCCTTGATTTTTGTTTCTATGGTTTGATTGTTTTATCTAAGTATAAAAACGAGCATGTGCATGTATCATACTTTTGTATTGCAATTTAATATAACTGAATTTAAAAATAAAATTATATCGACTTAGATGCAATGCAACAATTTTAGAAAATAACGTATATAGATTGCTTTCATAATATAATAAATTACCACTTCAGATAACTAAAATGTTTTTTGTTAATGAATACTATTCGTATCATTATGCCAAATCCCTTTTTTCATTTTCCAAGAATACCATTACTAAGGGATGCTGAAATCAAAGAAAATATAAACACATGTAATTATGTAATACGTTTTACTTAATATAATGGTGAGAAACTCAACATTTGAAGAACTCAATCTTATTTATGAAGTATATAAAAATGCAATTTGAAAAAAGAAATTATAAAAGACTAATAGAATCTCATCTGGCATAGCCTCGATTGGGATATATGTTACTTCACATCAACCTCGACTGAGATCAACCGGTATCGGTCACAACCAGGTGACAGATTCGATTTCTCGTACCATTAAAATGTTTTTAACTGTGATACGTACAAAACAAAACACGTACACTCATGGGACGTCTTGCATTCTTTTGGACACATTAAGCATTGTACACATCCGCACTTTGAAAATAATCCGATCGACAACACTTCAAATTTAAAGGTATAAACGATTTGTAATCAATACAGATATAAACAACTATGACAATAAAATAGTTTGAATAAAATATATAAAAACACATATTTTAAAAAATAATTAAAGAGAGCGTTTGTTTTGATGACGTCAAGCACAACGATCGGATACGTCATCCTTTTTCAATTGTCGCACGAGGCTGTACCAGACAAACTGGACAAGACAGAAAATCTAGCCCTGGTGTGCGCGTGAGATTTTTATGTCCGAGGTACGAGAATACCAAGTCTTTGTTACCAAAATATTTGAATCGCAAAGTACAATTAGTATTTAATTATTTTGTATTGGGGCATTTTTAAACGTATTAAACACATCAATGATAAGCCAAAAGCAGGAAACCAAAGATAATATTTTTGTAGTTTGATCAACAAAGGTTTAGTCCTTGTCTTTTATAACAATATTTTGTTTTGTCAAGTATATAAAACCACTAACCCACACAAATACCTACAGTACACTTATGTTAAAATTTCATTAATAGAAGCTACTAAAAATAAATTGAAAACTGACAAATCACTTACATGGACAAGGTAACAGTACTGAAGATGATGTAGAACTACCATATGAACAAGACCAATCACCTCTATCTCTTGTACAGTTTAAGGAAGGAATAGTAAGTCTTGTAAATGTGGCATTTAGAGGAAATACTAAATATCCTAAACCAAGACCAGATCCGCATAAACCACTTGATGTACATCCACCTGCTAAACCGTAGTAGGGATGGGTGAAAGATATCAAACTTGCTTGGTCAGAAGTTTTACAGTCGATATTACACTGTTCTCCATTTCCTAATGTACAAACGTGAATTGATTGAGAATCTGAAAATTAATAAGGAATATATACAATTTTATTTATCGCAAAGAGCCTTTGTTATAAGGCATTATTGATAACTTTTACAATAAGATTTGTTTTACAAGTTTTGAATATAAATTATAAAACTAAGATCGTAAACAATAGAATGAGAACACTGCTAAAAAGCTAATTTACTAAACACAGCCCAGCTATCTGTCTGAGGGGCAACAAAATATTCTATGAAAACGCATTTGTGCATTAGAAGATAATAATACTAATAAACTGACTAGATTTAAGCTTTTTGATCAGAGAAAAATAGACTGTTAAAACATTTTAAAGTCTTCTATCAATAAAACTTGACATAAATTAGGCTTTGTGGAACATAATCCAGGGACGCTTTCAACTTCAGAATAGCTAGGCACATATTGTTTGTGTTTCAAAGAGTTTAAAGCATATATATGCTTGATTTTAGTTATACTAAAATACAGCAAATTAATCACTGGAAATTACCTGTCAATCCTTTCAGTTGTAACAGTATAAACAATATTAGAAAAAAGCCCGACATTCTTCTGAATAATAAAATCTGTAAATCTGAAGAATGTAAAAAGTAAACTGAATAAATTTCAATATAGGTTTTTGATCTTTCTCTCTCTCTCTTCTCTCTCTCTCTCTCTCTCTCTCTCTCTCCATCTTTAAGTAGAAATGTCTGTAAATAGTTGTTATGGTTCATCAAGTATTATTTAGTTTGAATTGTATATCACTCACAAATAAGTACATGATGTTTTAGGGTTATTGAATTACATATTATACCAGTTTTATATTTACAGCACTAGACGGCCGTTTCGGAATACAATTCCTCATCAGAAGTGCTTGGACCAAAATTATGAAACCAAAATTATTTCGAGGCTGTGGAAAAGCTACCCTAAGGACCAAAATATATCTATCAAATTAAGCTAAGAAAATACTTTGCATGAGCTGTTGACTCCACATTTGCACAAACTTGCAAGTGCAAATTTTGAGACAACGAGGTCCAGTTTTCACAATATCAGTTTAATAACCTTTTTACTAAATAGCCAAATATATGTCGCTTCCTTCCGTCAAATATTTCATCTAAAATGCCGTCTTGTCGCACGATACATAAATATTACACTAGTTCTTGTATATGGATATAAGAGCTGGCATTTTGTGACACCAACACAACGATGGCATCTTCAGACATGTTACAACAATCGTATGACGTCGTTAACTTCAATGTAATGTGAAAATGCGTGCAATATGAAAAAATGGATTCGTGGAACTACCGACTGGAACGAAGTCCGACATTTATTGCACGCTAACGTCTCGGAATTTATCGTTTAATTTCTATGCGAAGCACATTTTGCTATATAATTAACTACTTTATTAGATAAATGGATTCATCATAATTAAAAAAATAATAATTTGCAATAGTGTTGCATAAGTAAAAAGAAGTCCCAAGACAAGGCTGCAAAATCAAAAGAAAATATGCTTAATAATTCGAAAAATTAAACATAAAGATTTTATCGCCATGAGTTAATTTATTTTAGCCCAAGTTTTCTTTTTCTTTGATATACTCACTTTTTGTTAAAGTTACGTCTCTTACTTCTTCTACAGCAAACGTCAATACCTATCGTGCATATAAAACAGATAATTTATGACCAAATTGAGAAATATCCTGGCGATAATAACACAATCGCAGGTAAGTTTTACATTTTCTTATCTAAAATATCGATTAAATACTAAAAATAAAATTATATCGAAGGCAATAACAAGATAAAATTCTACAATCACCAATGTTTTTTCATAACCTTAAATCTCATATTTGAGTGCATTACTCTACACCGGTAACGTATGTGCTTTTTTATTTAAGGAATGACATTGTTTCGAGGTCACTTCAGGGTAGTATGACACCGCCTATTCCTGTTACAATTTGCACGAAGACCGACACTCTTCGTATTAACTTTGTACTGATTCTTTGAATTAACTTTCTGCTATGAAGAATGAACTGCATCTCTATGTTGTTTATTTACTACCTTTATTGGTAATATTGCACCAATCTGTGTACCAAATCTCGATAAAAAGTAGATA
This sequence comes from Anadara kagoshimensis, assembly GCA_021292105.1. Classification (NCBI taxonomy): domain Eukaryota; kingdom Metazoa; phylum Mollusca; class Bivalvia; order Arcoida; family Arcidae; genus Anadara; species Anadara kagoshimensis. The sequence goes on from CM037866.1 coordinate 37,626,665, forward strand.
TCATTCATGAGTATGGTGAAAAGTGAACCCGGCTACTTCTATTACTTAAATAGACTCAAATGGAATAAAATCATTTTATTGATAGTTTTTAACGAATAAATTATTGAAGTATAAAAAGTATTGTCACCCTTCAAAGAAATTTCTCGCATAGCGATTGGTTAACTTGCCGGGGTACATGGAACGATGTTCGGAAATCTGCCGGGGTACATGAGAGCACGCGACGTTTAGCGGTAAAAGGGAAGTAACTCGTACATCTCTGACGTCTAGTTACGGCAAACAAACATGGCGACATCGCACGCAAGTCACAGAAAATACGAAATGGAAGTTAAAAAGATCCAACTGGTAACGCTTTGAAGGGTGACAAAAACGTTATACAGGGCTTTGGCAGGTAACACGGTCCCATGTACCCCGTCAAAGATGAATGTAACCTTCGCTTGCGGCGCAGGGTACATAAATCTTTGACGGGGTACATGGGACCGTGTAACCTGCCAAAGCCCTGTATTACTTATAATATATCCATATCTACAATAAAAAAACAATGTCTAAAAATGAAAAAAGAACGCTAGAAGTATTAAACAATCTTAAGAATACGTATTTAATGACGTATGATGTAGATATTGAGAAATAGTTGTCATAGAAAAATAGGTAAAATTGTAAATATAAAATAACTATTATTGATAGTATTAAACGAATAAATTATTGAAGTATAAAACGTTATATACGCATATCAACAATAAACGTACAATGTCTAAAGGTGAATAAAAGAACGCTAGAATTTTTGAAAAAAAAAACGTTATATAATCCAAACTTACCAAATCCATGTTAAATTTGTTTCCGAAAAAGGGAAAACACACTATATTTATCAATATATTTAGGATATTCATTACTAGTTTTTTTATACTTTCGTCATTTTACAACGTGTTTTTAAAATTGACGCCCCTTCTTTTCCATCAGCTTAACCTAGAGTGGACAAACCCGAGGTCCTATGTTGCTTTTTGTGAATTTCTAAAAAAGTCATCCAAATACTTTCTTGTATTTTTAACAGACAAGATTTGTTATCGATATAAGTTACGAGTGAAGTCCTTTTTTTATAATTTCTATCTTGCGTATCTTAAATGTATTACCGTTGACTATGAACAAAACATAATGCACCTGTAAATTTATATATTTAAGAGAATCAGATTCCTGTATTTTGCATAAGGTCATTTATCGAGCGACTGACATGTACAAAACAAAATCCACACTAAACGCGGCATATCTGTGCATGATAGAGGAGGAAGTTATGTTTAAGAGCGTTACACATTTGTGTTTTTGTGTTTATTGAGTGTAATAAGATTTTTACACTTGTTTACATTCATGTTGATATATATAAACACTCGAGGTCACAACAAGGAAGTTAAAATATAAAAATGGATACCCGTGCTTTATGTCAGTTATGTTTACTTATAGTTATATTATTTCTTGGAGTTACAGGTATTTATACAAATTATATTTGAATATAGTTTCACATTACATAAACAATTCGCGTGGTTCATAATTTTTTGATTATGGTGTGTTAGAATATACTTTAAACTAACATTAAACAATTTAATGACTTCATTGACAAACACAAATGACCTTATTGGTTGTAGGCTTATTAACGTTATATAAAGACGGGCGGATATTTATAGAATAATGTTATCTACTATACGCATCCTAATGTGAAATTAAGTTATAGAGAGTGCAGCGAGCTCTTTAGATATCATGTACATGAAAAGAGCAAATGAGTAATCCTTTAAGTTTAGTTTTGGGTGCCATGTTGATGACGTCACTTCCGCGGTCGTCTGGGAAAAAAACGAAAGTATTTTTTTTAATCGTTTATGAAGAACAATAAATGAAAACACGAAGAACAAAATAATTGCAAATAAAGCATTAACCCTCAACGCGAGACTTACAAACACTTCCAATGACTGTTTATATATGATGATGCTACGGAAACAAGCGAGTTACGACGAATACGATAATTATTGCAATCGGATGAATTTCAAGTAATAACAGTTTGGCGAGAAACAATAAAAAACTTTACGACTGAAAAGATTATGAGGACCCCCTACACCAAACATTATCTTTGAAAAAAAGTAAATCGTTACATTGTACAATGTTTATGTTGTTGAGAAAACTTGGCACATACCCAATATGACGTTATGGGTAATTGAGGTCAAAGGTTAAAAATTAAATCGCCAGGATCCAAACGAAAACAGTCTGCCAGTGTCCCATGGTCATGTCTTGTTCAATGTTTGTCATTTTGAAAATGTAAATAAACACTAAAGCATGAATTACTGCATCGACTCTTACAGTTAATTATTGTCCAGAATCTAACAGAAAGTTCAAACATGAACGTGATGAGCACATAAATCATAGTCAGACGGTGCTTTCGTCCTGTAAACGGTTTAACCCTTATACTGCCAGCGGGTCGATTTCGGCCGATTTGCTTTACGTTTCACCGCCAGCGGGCCGATTGAGCGTGTCTTTAACTGCCAGCGGGCCGACTGGGCCGATTTTTGTTGTCATTAACTGCCAGTGGGCTGATATTGGACCGATTTAAGTTGGCAAAAGGTAAAAATGAAAATTATAATGTAAAATATAAAATACAAACTTTGCTTAGAACGTAATTAGATATTTGCAGATGACGTCACTTGTATAGTTTTGTGTTACGTCCGTGACGCCGTAAAACCTAACGTCATACAAAAACTACAAGTGACATCATCAACAGATGTATTAATATGGGGACATTTGACGAAAACAAATTATCGGAACACCTTGTAGGTACTTGTTTTCTCCTGAACCCAAAAGACGTTCTTTAGCGGATATCTAAGTATTTATTTGCTCTTTACTTATGATTTGATCATGATGTGAGAGATTATTAGAAAGATCAACAGATAGAAGTATAACTATTTATCTGTTTAATAAATTATATTATATTTTGCAATACCCATGCAAATCGAGCCCCGATTGTGGTTGAGATGCGATGCTCAAAGATCACAATAGTAATATAAAGGATCTTTTAAACATGTACATACGTAGTACATTCCATACTGATTAGCTATCTAGAACATGATATATATGTACAACGTACTATGCTGAAGCTAAATTATTTATATCTATATTAACCATCTTTCTTTCGCAGTTTCGGTCTTTGGCCCGTGAAGATGGACCTATGGACTCATATATACAATCATATATCTATTGTTTAATTTGATTCAATAGGTTTTAACCTTATGTCCCCCGGGCATAAAAAGTACTAGGAGGTATTTATACAATTTAATTTTAAGTTCGACATTATATTAACAATTCGCGTGATTAATAATGTTTTGATTATGGTGTGTTAGAGATACTTTCAACTGACATTAAACAATTTAATGTCTTCATTGACAAACACAAATGACCTCATTGGTTATAGGCTTATTTAATGTTATATAAAGACATGCGGATTTTTATAGAATATACGCATCCTAATGCAGAATTAAGATATTTGTCTATTAATATATTCCTACGGTCGTTTGAAATAAAATCAAATGTACAGGATCTTAATTCTTCTGTTCCTATGTTGCGTTGGTTTTTGTCAATTTTATGCAGCAATATACCTGCTTCTCCTGCTTATGATGTATTTGTTTCCCAATTAAAACGCTATGGTAGCTTGTCCTACTACGCGACTTTGTACAACAAAGTAGGCTGCTTGCAAATAAATGTTGATTCTCGGGATATTGCAAGCCTAAGCTTATCAATGCCCTCAAAAAGTTTTATGGCCGTCATACAGTATTGTTTATAAATTTGATGTCTCTGTGTCAGTAATGCCTGGATATATTTGACGTCTCATAATTCATGTTCCTTTCACACAATTTTATTACACACGTGGCGGGTGTAGCTAGCTAAACAGGGGGTGGTTACCCTTCAGAGCACTCATCCCATTCCCTGGTGGAAATTCACGTGTTTAACCTGACTTGTCAGTTCCAAAACTTTTTTACTTTCTTCTGAAATGATTTCGGACATGGATTAGTATGTTTTTTTTGATCTTTAAATTTTGATCCAAAAATTTAATTATATAGTCACTTTGGATTCCAAATTTCTACAAAACTAAAAGCAATAAATTAAACAACTGATGTAGGATTTTACAATTTATTGTTACACTTAAATGTCCCCTGGTATTATTATACAGTTATACATCATGTCGGTCCTCTGATGAGAAACATTTCCAATGTCACTAGCTTTTCCTGCCAATTGTCTTTTATAACAAATTAAAGGAACATAGGATACTGGTTGTCGAGTGCCTCACATATTTTATATATATAATTCTTATTAACACTATGTTGTTGGCAGCCATAAATTTTTCAGTTCCTAATAGCCTAAATTGCAATATACATGCGTCAACAATATTTATCAGCAGCTTGTATATAGTTACCGTATTGTAAACAAAGCTCTGTCGAAAGACATTGGTGACGTTTTGATAAACCTTAGGTGGCAATATCAATGTGTCAATGTCATATTTGTTAGTCGCTCGATTCGTTTTGAAATAAATATATTATTTTAAAAATGTTTCTGCTGCACGTAACGTCATTTGGCATGTCCTTGCTGGTTTTGCATGTATTTTAGCTGTATTTCACATATTCCATTAGAATAAATAGAATGTAATCCACATAAATAGTAATGTATAGCTGTATATGGTGCTTATATTCCAGTGCAGATACTAACAGAATATCTTTATTCGTTTCATAGCAGTGTGGACATTGATAGGATCATCAATGTTTGCAGTAGCTGGGGAATTATGCATTAACATGTTATCCACAAACAAGTTATGCTGTAGTTGTAATATGGAGCGACTTGATACTGTTATTACTTTTACAGATACTAACAGAACATTTTCAATTTATTTTAGAAGCATCATGGACACTGACGGGATCTCGAGATTCTGCTCTGGCTGGAGAATCGTTTACATTAACATGTAATCCACAAGATAGTAGTGCCGGAGTTATTTTTGGAAGCGACTTGATATAGATACTACTAGTACAGGTACTAACAGAGCATCTGTACAAGCTAATGGATGCAGTTGGCCAAGGATCTGATACACAATACCAGTACATATGTGAACCTGGACCTATATATAAACTGACAATACCAGCTAATGTGATGACAAACAGTCAGAACAACATAGTATGGAGATGTGAAAGTTTTTTTGGTGGTGGTGAAGCTGATTATACAGTGACAGTAGCAGGTAAATAAAACTTACCTAAACATAATGAATAACTACATAGTACAATGCTTATGTTTATTATTCTTGGAGATAGTGAATCTTCAATTTTAATTTTTATAAGCCAAAGGACCAGAAGACCTATCACTGGGTACAGCTGTTATTTGTCCACCATCTGTTGTGCATCATCCATCTTCCATAAAACCAAATGTACTTTTAAAAAAAAATATTAATAAATATCATATCACAATAATAACTAAAAGACGTATATATGTATTTATTGGACCTATATAATACTAATCAGGAGGTGCTTATCCTTCCGGAGCACCCGGCCTCACTCCCCCGGTGAAAGTTTACGTGTCTATTCTAATTTGTAAGTTCCAAAGTGTTTACTTTGCGTCCTGGTTGTGATTCGGACATGGATTAGTATGTTTGTTTTTGATAATAACCTCTTTTTAATGTAAGTTTATACTTTATGCATATAAAGACATATAAAGTCATTTTGTGTCATGTGGCCTATGAAATGGTCATTTGTGGTACATGGTTTTATAATTTGGTCATTCAAGTGATCTAAATATCTGTCATAGCTTGATTGATGATATTCAGTGTCATATATGATTTTAAAGGTCTCTTATTTTCCCCCTTAAAATTTATTGATTTGGTAAAACCGCGTTTTGTAAAATCTAAGTAAACCTTATGCAAACTTACTTAAGAATCTACCCTTACATTTTATTAGAATATGATTATTTTTTTGACTTTGCAAGTCATCAGGTAACGTCCCACATTTAAAACCTACCTATTTTAATTCATTAAGCATTACTTAAAGAGCATGTGTAACAATTTTAAAAGATATTACAATAATTTAAACTACCACATTAAAATTGGTGACGGAAAAAAAAGGTTACACGGATTTGAAATCCATATTTTTCATGTTTTTGTCATTATTAAAGGATTTCACTCTAACCCAAAATAATTGTTTCTGCCATGACAGGTCATATAATATAGAAATATTCGAATGAAGATACTCATAGTGGAAATTTTTATCCTCTATGGGTCGCACGTAAAAATTAGCGCTGTTGGCATCATAATCAAAAGACAACTGCATTACACTATCATGTTGGGAACATAGCGTCATTGTGCGAGAAAAGGACACCCAATTCTTCAAAATTTAGAAATTTTGAACGCGTTTTAAATGTTCATTTTAGTAATTTTGGAAAATTTAGTATATATAACATACGCATGTCTTTCTAAAGTCAATATACTTTCTTTGATTTCAGTCCCAGTGAGCAATATATATATACAGGAAAGTCCTAGTGGGAACCAACAAGTAAATGTTATAACAGTATATGAAAATACACCAAAGACAATTTATTGTATAACTACTGGATGTCGACCTAAAACTAATGTTTCTGTTACTACAACTGGTATAACTAAAGGACAATTTACAGAAGAGTTTATACCACAGAACGGCGATCTGATCATAACAAGAGTATCACAAGTCATTACGACTACCAGAGGAGGTAGTACTACGAAGACGATACAGTGTTCAGCAGTAAATATACAAGGGAGACCACCAGTTACAGACTTGGCAACAATTTTCGTTTATTGTAAGTATTATAAGTTCACTTGATCAAAAGTTTTATTGCAATGAACTTTTAAATATTTAAAACATCTATCTTAGAAACTTAAAAGCGGAAATTTACAAATACATCTTAATCAGTAACTTGTTACGATGCTTATTGCGTTCTTACGTAATTTAACATTTTGATGCTGCTTCACTTTCGACATCTTTCAGCACAGTGTAGCGTTATAAATGAAAGTTATAGTGTTTTAGATTTTATGAATCTTGCTCTAAAGTCTGAGTGGCATCTTCCAAAAGCTTGCAACTTTATATTAAGCAATATTATGCCTAACATATTATACCAGGGCATCATAAGGGCATTAAAAGAAATATCCAAAGAACCAAAATATATTAAAAATATTTTACATCAGGGTATATACCTTACATTTTAGCTTCTTTATTTATTATAAAAAAAATCCAATCGATTTGAGTAGAATGGATAAAGGTCTAATATATTTCTTAATTTTTAATTTCAAAATAAAAAACCACAATGACATTTATTTTGTTCGCTCACTTAAACTGTATACGTGTGTAGCAAAATCAGATCAGGTATATTTCAGTGTGAGAAACATATCTAGATTCGTTAATATTTATAACTTTCAGATATTCCATCTGAAGAACCCACTCTTACAGGATACATCACTGGAACAATTCTGTGTGTAGGTGACAATGATATAACATTAACCTGTCAACAGTCTGGTGGATATCCGTTATCTACGATCACGTGGGCGTGTGACGGTCAAACAGGGACCGCAAACAACAGTCAAACAGTGGCTAGTTCCTATGTACAGCTAACAGTCAACAGAAACTTAAACGGAAGAACGTGTACCTGTACTGTACGTCACCCTGATAATAACTTACCTTACACAAGGACGCCAGCTGTTACCTTTATTGTTTACTGTAAGTTTGGTAACTTAATTACACTTTTAATCGTTAAACAAATTAAGCTTAAACTGTTCAAGTTTTATAATGTTTATACGAAGTTTGGTGATTTTCATTCTTGGGCAGGTAATTTTGCATAGTGATAAACTGTTATTCTAGAGCTAATGCAATAAAAACAACTACATTGAATAGAAACAAAACCAAACATTTGTTATACGAATGCTTAGCTTTCTAACACATAATTGTAGAGAACAAATGTCTGACCATATCCTCAGCGTGCAGTGTTCAAGTTTTATATTAAATTATTTTTCCTTCATGATTTAGCTCACCTAAGTACAAACTCTCAAATTAAGATTTGGTGACCATTCTTTGGTCGGCGTGTGTTGCGAGGCATGCCTTATCCGACATCATTTGTTAAACCATAGTGCAACAAACACTTGGTACAATTTAAGGTCAATATTTGGAACATTTGGTCAAATACTAGAAACACTTGGTACACACTAGTAGTTACAATATTTACACTGCTTTTATCTAACTTGCTCAGAGTGATCTCCTTAACAAATGCGGCATGGGTCATGTTTCGTCAGTACATGTATATACATCAATAGGTTATATCATAGGACTAACCTTATTTTTTCAAACTTGCCTAGAATGATCTTTCCGACAAAAGTGGGTCAATAGGTCACTAGGCGAAATAATACAAACACCTTGTAAAATATCTAGAAGTGCAATGTATTGACTAATGTTCAATCTTGTGCCTAATTGTCTTCTATACAATAAGTAGGTCATAGGTTAAAATTATTGGTTACATTATTTCAAATTAGAGCTATATACACATCCAATCAGGCGAGTGTCCTACATATATATGACTATGCAGTCAAACAAAGTTTAGATTTAAAAATGTTTTACTGCCTCCTCGAACAGATTGTTAATCTTCGGGTAATTAAGAGGGTGAGAAACTACAAATACAAAATCACAGAAAATACAATAAAATACAACATGAAATACATGTACAGTAGTATAAAATACAACCTGAAATTGGAGACATATAAAATGCACATGAAAATACACATTTCCGTTAATAATGCAAACGTTACAAAAAATACAAATCAACAAACTATAGAATGTCATGTTTAAAACAGTAGTGTAGCCCATTAAAAATGTCCTATTGAAATTCAACTGTTTATATACGATAAATGTTTATGTCAAATTACGTGGGAAATAAACAGTAAACAAACGTGTACTTTTAAAGGGAATGAACGATTATTTACAAAATCATGATTTCAGTCCGTAATTGTCACGATCAGATAAATGTTCAATTTGTTCTTGTAATAAACAGCGATAAACTCACTCCTTGAGGCGTATTACTTGTGGGTAAACATTAAAACTGTCTTAACATTTTTATTAATAAATACTGTTGTCATTTTGTGTGTAAATAGAAATTTTCTGAAACTTCTTTTCAAGATCAAAAACCATAAATGGATAAATTATTCCGTTTAATTTGAAGTTATCCAGAAAATAAAACTCCATCAACATTATTGGAATATCAAATTTATTAATTGTGTTATGTTTCTTTTCTTAATGTTTCAGACCCTCCAACAACTCCTACACTACAAACATCTGGAGCCAGTTTCCCGTGGGTAGAGAACACACAGGGAGTACTGAAATGTGTTACGACAGCAGGGTTTCCTACAGCTACAACATATGAATGGATACAGAATGTACAAGTTATAAATGGACAGACATCAGAAACATTTACCATACCTACATTGTCTTATGTACACAATAGAATACAGATACAGTGTAGAGTATCAAACGGATATACAACACAGAGGCCACCAGCTATAATATCTAATACATTGATACTGGATGTACAGTGTAAGTATAAATGCATAATGGAATATATTTAACATAGTACAGTGTAGAATGTCAAATGTATATACAACACAGAGGCCACCAGCTATAATATCAAATACATTGATACTGAATGTACAGTGTAAGTATAAATGTATAATGGGAGATATATAATATACTACAGTGTAGAGTGTTACATGAATATACAAAACAGAGACCATCAGCTATAATATCTAATACATTGATACTGGATGTACAGTGTAAGTGTAAGTATAAATGTATAATGGGAGATATATAATATACTACAGTGTAGAGTGTCAAATGTATATACAACACAGAGACCACCAGCTATATTATCTAATACGTTGATACTGGATTTACAGTGTAAGTATAAATGTATAATGGGATATATTTAACATAGTACAGTGTAGAGTGTCAAATATATATACAATACAGAGACCACCAGCTATATTATCTAATAAAATGATACTGGATGTACAGTGTAAGTATAAATGTATAATGGGAGATATATAATATACTACAGTGTAGAGTGTTAAATGTATATACACCACAGAGACTATCAGCTATAATATTCAAAAACAAACATACTTATCCATTTCCGAATCACAATCCAGAATTTTGTTTGTGCATCTAATACATGTATACTGGATGTACAGTGTAAGTATAAATGTATAATGGGAGATATATAATATACTACAGTGTAGAGTGTCAAATGTATATACAACACAGAGACCACGAGCTATAATATCAAATACATTGATACTGAATGTACTGTGTAAGTATAAATGTATAATGTGATATATATAATATACTACAGTGTAGAGTGTTAACTGTATATACAACACAGAGACCACCAGCTATAATATCAAATACATTGATACTGGATGAACAGTGTAAGTATAAATGTATAATGGGAGATATATAATATACTACATTGTAGAGTGTCAAATGTATATACAACACAGAGACCACCAGCATTAATATCTAATACATTGATACTGGATGTACAGTGTAAGTATAAATGTATAATGGGAGATATATAATATACTACATTGTAGAGTGTCAAATGTATATACAACACAGAGACCACCAGCATTAATATCTAATACATTGATACTGGATGTACAGTGTAAGTATAAATGTATAATGGGAGATATATAATATACTACATTGTAGAGTGCCAAATGTATATACAACACAGAGACCACCAGCATTAATATCTAATACATTGATACTGGATGTACAGTGTAAGTATAAATGTATAATGGGAGATATATAATATACTACATTGTAGAGTGTCAATTGTATATACAACACAGAGACCACCAGCTATAATATCTAATACATTGATACTGGATGTACAGTGTAAGTATAAATGTATAATGGGAGATATATAATATACTACAGTGTAGAGTGTCAAACGGATATACAACACAGAAACCACCAGCTATAATATCTAATACATTGATACTGGATGTACAGTGAAGGTATAAATGTATAATGGGAGATATATAATATACTACAGTGTAGAGTGCTAAATGTATATACAACACAGAGACCACCAGCATTAATATCTAATACATTGATACTGGATGTACAGTGTAAGTATAAATGTATAATTGGATACATATAGTATACTACAGTGTAGAGTGTCAAATGTATATACAACACAGAGAGATACTGGATGTACAGTGTAAGTATAAATGTATAATGGAAGATATATAATATACTACAGTGTAGAGTATCAAACTGATATACAACACGGAGACCACACGCTATAGTATCTAATACATTGATACTGGATGAACAGTGTAGGTATAAATGTATAATTGTATATATATGACATACTATAGTGTAAAGTGTCGAATTTTATTTATTGCATTTAAGTGAGGTATGTATGATCATCTGTTCACTTGCAACATTTGCCGAGGGAAAAACTAAACCTGTAAGTTAAAGGGAATTAATTTAAATCGAATCTTTTTTACGTCGCCATTTCCATAATACCTGTCAACCAATCCGTAATTGCTAATACTCTCAATTACATGTAATATATTTTATTTGAATTTTTTTATAAAGTGTCTCTAACAAAACTATGAGAAGTTGCGTTATACATCTTATAAAATAAACAATTTATATATAGATATGAAATCACTCTTTGTTGTCTTTTCAGTTTTTATTGTTTAGTGTTATTGTTACTTTGTGTGTTGTCAAGTTGATCTTATGTAGTATTAAATTTCTGTTTCTATGTTACATATTATACCAGCCTCAACCCCACAGCACCAGTTATTATATTAAACTTCATTATTTACTTTATAGATACACCAATTATATCCTTTGATGAAAAACCTCTAGTGGTGTCTGAAGGTCAAAGTGTTAGTAGAACTTGTTCAGCTATTGGTAACCCTACACCAACTGTGAACTGGTATAGAGATAATATACCCTATACATCTAGCACGGGGACTTCTGCTACGTTAATAATACAAACAGTGACAAGAAACGACACCGGAACATACACATGTAAAGCTGCGCCAAATGGAAACCAAAGAAAGATATTTACAAATGTGGAAGATTTACAGATATATGTTTATTGTAAGTTTTTAGTATATGCTGAAATCATCATATAATGTACTTAATGATGTATTTTGTTGCTCAAAAATTAAATGAAACTAGTTACCTGTCACATAGCACCTGATTCAATAATACACAGGAGCTGCTTCTCCTTCCGATTTGCCCTTTTTAAAGTTTTTACTTTGCTTTTTGGATTGTAGTTTCGACATGGATTGGTATTTTTGTTTTTGATTGATATCAAAACAGAACTGGAAGTGTATTCTTATATTAATTATTATAAGTTTTTTCCTGTGAACAAAGTATTACTGATGGTTTTATTGAAGATATCTGACAACTTAAATCGAAAATCAAACCTTTATTCAATAAAATTTCAATAGCCATGTTTTAGGATAACACTCTTATATGCAACTTTAAATGTGTGTGTGATAGTGACAGAAGATTGAAGAGAAATAGAGAGTTATGAATGTGAATTTATGCAATCCGTTATTTTTGTCTCCGAAATATATTGATAACGGCGAGTGTTATTAGCGGAAACACTACAAAAGATTTATCGTAAGTAAAATTCATGTCTAATTTATAGCACATATTTTCAATCCACCACCTTCATCCCTAATATCAAATAAATATTCATATTGGCGTAACAGAACATATATATAAACAAAATACCCGTCTGTGTTTAAATCACAATGCAAATAAAAATTACAGCTTTTGAAAATGACTAGTTAAATAAAGAAAATCACGTGTTACATTCCATCATTTAAGTGAGACGGGGTGTTCTGGATCGAAGCACCGCAACGAGCACTTAGCAACATGTAGAAATACAAGAGTGACGGGTGTGTCAGTTTACTCATTTAAACATGTAAAGGCTCTTTGTTTTTGTCTTTTATTATTCCTCTTAAACAGTGATATTGGGATTCCAGTGTCTTCTGCTGAAGGATAACATCTCGGATAACATTTATTACAAATCAAAGTATTGATATTTGCTTTTACACTTTTCTGTTATGGTTATTTTGATTCATCATTTCCGCCGAGACTTATTTTTATTAATCTCCTTTCTATAATTATAGAATAATTTCTTTAAAACTACATTACTATATTTTTATATCACTCGATTTATCAGTCAGATTTTACAATCACTTTGTCATTTACCTTTGTTCTTTTGCATAGATTTATCTATAAATAAACCAGCACCTGTTTGTTCATCCTCAGAGAGTATAAGTATCAGTTGTTGTTCTGTAATTAACGCCACAAAACCATTAAGATTCCATGGCTGGAGACAGAGGATTGGATATACAAATGTACGATCGTTTGACGGAAATCTGGTATCGGCTCATAATACCTCCTTAAGTATAGATTATTGTGGGTATTATGATTCAGGAATTTATACATGTGAAACATCAGTTGATATAAACAATAACAACACATGGCAACATTTTAACAGTTCAATAGAAATAATCGTACCAGGTAAGTAAAAACAGCAAAATATGCTAGTTGCCTATGGAACTTTATCAAAGAAACATAAAATTTGCTGGATCTAAACGTTTGAAATAAATCCTTGTTGGAAAGTGAAATGTATAATTACAATTCAGAGACAATCTACCTTAAAAAGTCACAAGAAGTTCAATACCGTATAATTCAGAGATATTGCAAGCCAGGGCTTATGAAGACTCAAAAGGTTTTATCGCGGCCACCAATAGTATTATTGATATCTTTGATGTCTCTGTGTTAAGGATTGCCCTGGATATATCTGACGTCCCATTTACCATGTTCCTTTTACACAATTTTGATTACACATGGGACGGTTTTTTTTTTGTTGTGGAAATTCACTTGTCTTAGAATTCGCCAGTTCAGAAGTTTTTCTTTCTTTCTGGATTGTGATTTTGACATGAATATGTATGTTTGTTTTGAATTTCATACATGTATTTGATATTTTTTATGTTACATATGTGGTGGGTAAAGCTACCTAAACAGGAGGTGATAACCCTTACAGATCATATGGCCTTACTTCCCTGGTGAAAGTTTACATGTGAAATCTAATTTTGGTTTGGTAATAGATTGGTATGTTTGCTTCCCTATGTATGTCAGACAGTTGAAAGTAAGCAAATCTGCAAATCATCAATATGCAAACACGAAACTATAATTTGCCATTTGATATTTTTGTCTTCAGGTTTACAGTAAATGGACATGGCTTAGAAGGTTGCTGTTGCTTATATGATTATTTAGGCCAATTGTAGAAGAATCTAATGCATCCAAATAATAAATTCATTTTTATAGAAAAGAAAAATACAATTGTAATTTATTATTACTATTATCTCTTCAGCACCGCCAGTTGTTTCCTTAAACAGTGTAAAAGACAAAGTTGCCGACAATAGAAAGACAATGTCTGTACAGTTTTACTCAGTACCCAAACCAGTGATTGTCGAATGGATCAAAGATGGTGAAAAGCTGACTTTTAGCAATAAATACCAACAAAAAACGTCAGTTGCAAATGTAACATTGCTGTTTGACGCTGTATCTGTGAAAATTCAAGGATATGAATCTTCGCTATCAATATTGAATCCGGATGATAAAGATTTTAGTACCTATATTTTCAGAATTCAAAATTCAGAAGGAAGTGCACAAATAAAGCTACAATTGAACAAACACATAGTGGGTGAGTAACACGTACACGTTGCGTATAAAGGTAATATGTATTTTGTAATATAAATTTCAGTTCAAATCATCAAATGATGTATAGTATTGTTCGATTTAAAATAATACTTTAAATATCTTTCATACTATTAAAGTTCTTAAATATACATTTGGATATTTACGTATCCTGTTAAAAGAAATAGAAGATTGTGTTTTTTTTTCTTTTTTTTTTCTTTTTGACTCTTTTGACTTTGCTGCTGTTTATTAGTCCCAAAATGTGTAAAACCTTATCATATTTTACAAAGTCTATTTATAAGTTACAAACTAACATCCATTTTTACCAATTCAGAGAAATATGCCATTATCAAGCAGAGACATACCTATCCAGAAAATGAAAACTTAGGTGTTTTAAAAAATAAAAAGTTAAGAGAAAATAGGGGATATTTCCATTTTTGTAATACATCCTCAAAACATTCATATTAGTTGTTTGCAAGTTGTACTGCATCTACTACCTCTCAATCAAACGGGGTTATAATAACGTAATTTTCAATTTAAATACTTGCTACTACATATCTCTAAATCTTAATATAAATAAAACATTGCGTTAGGATACTTTATAGCGCAATGTCATTATTATAAAGTAATTTCTTTAAATTTCAGATGATACCCGTCATGGAAATGTGATTGGTGCTGTAGTCGGTGGAGTCATTGCATTTCTTGTCATCATATCTATTACAACAATAATAATTTGTATTCTTAGAAGACGACATAAAAACCAAAAAAGCTGTTCAGGTTGTATTTATTAATTGTCATTTGTGTAATACTGAATTTGGTTTTCCTACTTGTAATATTATGAATTAAATAGTTTTGCACTTAACCGACAAATTACGCTACAACTACAATGAGAGAGAGAGAGAGAGAGAGAGTGTGTGTGTGTGTGTGTGTGTGTGTGTATGTGTGTGTGTTTGTGTGTGTTTTTGTGCGTGCGCTAGTCTGTTTTACAACAGAATTAACTGTGGTACAAACAGTTCTTTAAAATTATTTTCATTTTTATTCATATTACAATAATAACAGAAATCTTGAAGGCTTAAATTTGAAATGCAATCTTTTAAAAACATCACAGAACATTGAAAAAGAAATAAATTAGCTAAAGTAATACGCGTTTTTAATTTTAATATAAACAGAAAATCAAGTGGTGTCTAAAGCTGAAAATCATGAATCCTCAACAGACAGGTACGTTGTATATAATGTCCTTTTGAATTTTTGACAAGTTTTAAGTTTTGTATTTAATTTGATTAGTAAAACTAATACTTGATCACAATTAGTGATCGTATATTTTATAGTGCTGTTAAATTGAAACTGGTATAATATGTAATGAACACTGGTTCTATACAAAAGATAGATTTGAATATCTAATTCGGAAAAGACTTATCGTACACTTTTTTAGTTTTTAAGTGATCAGAGTAGAAAGTAAGTGTCAGATAATATATGTTCTTATCTTTTAGTTTTTAAGTGCACAGGGTAGAAAAAAGTTAGAAGTGTCAGAAAATTCCGTATGTATTTAATTCTGTTATGACTGGGATTGTTTAACAAATTATTAATTGATATTTTGTATTTTGGTCTGTTATTTATTTTTTCATAGCGGCAGTAAAGAAGACAGATCTTACCAAGACATTGATATCCAGATGTATGAGACATTAGGTAAGTAAATAGTTTAATACACCAGAATATAAGCTTACTGCTATCATCATGAATATTGCTTTTAACAGATTATTTAAACCTGCTCGGGAAAACGATATTGATAACGATGATCAACGCCAATATCTTAAGTTACACTATGCTAACAAAGGCATAGATGTTATACACATTTCTAATATTCTTCAAAATAAACAAGTCTAATCTAAAATGCCTGCTTATTTCAAAATTAATTCTCCACCTCTAGTTTCCTACTCCAACAATAAACCTTTTGCATTCAAAATATTTAATTATAAACAAACATTGCAGTGTTTAAACTTTCATAATTTTACTCCACCTACCTGCTCTTGTTCGTCTTCTCCCTATATTTATGGACCGGCTGGACATGTAATAACTGGTGATCTCAATATAATCGAGATCACCAAATTAAGATCTTTACTTTATAAAGGTCCTAAATATAGAGAAGCTTAACCTATTACTTGGGAACAGAACTTCAGACTTGTCAAGGATTCCGTTGAAGAGTACGCCAGACGTTGGGCTAAATTAGAAGATGTTGAGCTTGATACCTTATCCGATTGGATAAAGGTTGTGAGATCTATCGTTAAAACAAGGATTAAAGGGTCTATGAGTACTAAATCGTCTTAAGTACTCAAGGATCCAAAAATCAAGGCAATTCTAACAGACATACACAACAAATATGTTGTTGTCCAAGCTGATAAGGCTTCCAACAACATTATTCTCGTTTGTAAGAGATTCTACCTTGAATGTCTTATTAAGCAGCTTGGTTTAGATAGTATATCAAATAACCCTGCATATACTAGAACTGATTTTACCAAAGATGAAGTTCTTTCCAACCATATGGGAGTTCTCGAGTCTTTCGGTATCAATCTTAAAAAGGAAAATCTTGATCTTCCTTACTTGTATTGGATTCTTAAAATACATGCAAGAAAAAAAAATAGAGCAGGCTCGTCTAAATGTACTACTTAATCATTAACTTTAACACAAAATTTGACAATCGTCAATGATGGTCTTCAGTCTTATTCCGAAAAAGTATATTCTATATCTGGAATCGAGCAAATGTAGATTCTCAAAAATTCTAAAGAATTACTTGAACATCTTGCTTCTAATACTTTATCTCATGTAAAAAGTATAAAAAATACATTTGATTTTTCTACACTATACACCACTATCCCTTATTCTAAGTTGAAAGAACTTCTTAAAGAAATTATTCACTTGTCTTTCTTTTACAAAAAAAACGGTAAGCCAAGATACAAATATCTCATGCTGAACAGGGATTCTGGTTATTTTGTCAAGCATCATACGGATTCCAAACAAAAAATTACTGAAGATACCATCAACAAAATGTTGGAGTTTTTGATAGATAACATATTTGTTGTGTTTGCTAATAAACATTTTTCAGCAAACAATCTGTGCACCATTGCTTGATGATTTGTTTCTTTGTTCTTATAAATCTGAAGAGAAGACTGTCGCCAAATTATTCAACTCAACATAAAGATATATAGATGTCGTTCTGTCTCTTAACAATCCTAAATTTTGAGACTATGTAAATATAATCTATACCAGTGAGCTTGAAATAAAAGACACGACTGAGTCCTCAAGTTCTGCTTCATATTTAGACTTATACCTGAATTATGACGCACACAAAAGGCTAAATTTGGAACTTTATGACAATCAAGATGACCTCAATTTTTCTATTGTCAACTTTCCTTTTTATATGCAGCAATATACCTGCTTCTGCTTATGGTGTATTTCTTTCCCAATTAATACGCTATGGTAGAGCTTGTTCCCACTACGTAGACTGTACAACGAAGTGACTGCTTGCAAATAAATTATTGACTCAGGGACATTGCAAGCCTAGGCTTATCAAGGCCCTCAAAAAGGTTATGGCCGTCATTACAGTATTGTTGAAAAGTTTGATGTCTATGTGTCCAGGATTGCCCTGGATATATTTGACGTCTCCAATTCCCATGTTCCTTTTACACAATTTTGATTACACACTTGGCGGGTGTAGCTAGCTCAACAGGAAGTGCTTATCCTTCCAGGGTACCCAACCTCACTTCCCTGGTGGAAGTTCACGTGTCTAACCTATCTTTTCAGTTCCAATGTTTTTACTTTGCTTCTAGATTGTGATTCGGACATGAATTAGTATATTGTTTTGATTGGTACGTTTGTTTGATCAAAATTTTAGATTAAGCATTATCAAAGAGAAAATGTTTGCTTAGTATTTCTAAATATGCTTTTTGGTGAATCTTGACAACATCAAAAATAAACATACAAGTCCATGTCCAAATCACAATCACTTTGTTTGTGCTGCCTATATAAATATAAAAGATACAACTAGGCTAATGGTATCCACCAGCAGTAACACCGACATGCATTACATTCATTGTGATTGATAGCATATTGTAACATAATTATTTTTTACCATAAGGGACAGCCATTTTAGTGATTATTCTGAATATCTATCTGATGTTTTCGATAATATGTTATCCTTTTTTGAATTTCAGATTCACCATGCACGACACCGAATCAATATGAAACCTTATCAGAACAACAAAGCAGTATAAACTAACAGGAAAGAGACTTGACGAATGATAAATGATTTTTATGGTCATTTATAATATATCGCAATTTAGTTATTTAATTGCTGTTGTCGCTTTATTTCACATCCTGGGGTATAAATATAATTCCGACTGAGTAATGTGTACTGTAAAACAGTCAATTTGATTAAACACCGACAAGAACACTGAGTGTTTACTACATCTTGAGTAAATTACAATCAAAGCTCTTGTTTATGGCACTCTAAAATTGTTATCGTTATTGGGACATTTCACCATTCAAGGAGAGTTATTGTCCACATATATTTGAACGAGGGATGATATTTCCATATCTGACACAAGTTGTGATTAATTGTATTTCCTGTACCACAAAATACATCAAGAACAATGTTAAAATATTCATTACCGTGCGTGCACCTCCTATTCATTGACAAATTTTAGTAGGGGAAGAGATGAAGTTTTACGTATAGTTTCGTAGTTTTACCGTTATTTATGTCTTTTCATAGATCTGCTAATTAGGGTGCAACAATTTTACAATTGTTTTAATCATTTTGACTACTACAGAGCTATGGAATTTTAGTCTTGCTTATGTTGCTTGCTATAGCATGTATCTAAGTATTTTAATCATAAGTATAACGTCTCTGTATCCAAAATTACCCGACAATTGTTTGACATGATAAAATCCCAAGTTTTTATAATTTCGAAATTAGATTACAGACGATAAGGATGGCGTAGCTACCTAATTAGGAGGATCTTACCCTTCCGGAGCACCTGTTCTCACGGTCCTTATGGAAGTGTACATGTTAAACCTAATTTGCAAACTAATATCTAAAAGGTCAGTTTCTAAGATCTCCAAGGTATAGTGTCTGATTTGGGTAATGCATATGTTGAGGGCTACCAAGTGCTTTATATCTGCTATTAGTTTTTAGCATTGTAATGGAGATGACACTTCTTGAAAGGTGATGATCGTAAGATTTTTCATTTTAAATTTCTTCAGTTCAAATATTTTTTAAACATCTCCAAAGCAGACATGCTATTTACGTTTTCATTAAATGAAATAAGCTGATTATGGAGGTATACAAAATATATAAATAAATATCCTCTTGTGTTTGTGTTTATGATTTATTTGTTACCTAAATTCATTCATCATATCATTGTGAAGGAAAATGTAACATTTATTTTTGAAAAATGACACCAATAACCAGATGAAGATGAAACGTACATGTGATAAGTTCGGTCCATATTCTGACCCCTTTAACCAGCTTGTCGGGATGAAAGTAATGCCTTGATTTCCGTTTCTATAGTTTTATTGTTTTATCTGAGTATAAAAACGAGCATGTGCATTTATCTTGCTTTTGTATTACAGTTTAATATGACCAAATTGAAAAATAAAATTATATCGACTTAGATGCAACAATTTTATAAAATAACGTATATAGATTGCTTTCATAATATAATAAATTACCACCTAAGATAACCAAAATGTTTTTGTTAATGAATACTATTCGTATCATTATGCCGAATCCCTTTTTTCATTTTCCAAGAATACCATTACTAAAGGAAGCTGAAATCAAAGAAAATAAAAACACATGTAATTATGTAATACGTTTTACTTAATATAATGGTGAGGAACTCAACATTTGAAGAACTCAAGCTTATTTATGAAGTATATTAGAATGCAATTTGAAAACAGAAATTATAAGAGACTAATAGAATCTCATCTGGCATAGCCTCGATTGGGATATATGTTAAACCACATCAACCTCGACTGAGATCAACCGGTATCGGTCACAACCAGGTAACAGATTCTATTTCTCATACCATTAAAATGTTTTTAACTGTGATACGTACAAAACAAAACACGTACACTCATGGGACGTCTTGCATTCTTTTGGACACATTAAGCATTGTACACATCCGCACTTTGAAAATAATCCGATCGACAACACTTCAAATTTAAAGGTATAAACGATTTGTAATCAATACAGATATAAACAACTATGACAATAAAATAGTTTGAATAAAATATATAATAAAACACATATTTTAAAAAATAATTTAAGAAAGCGTTTGTTTTCATGACGTCAAGCACAACGATCGAAAACGTCATCCTTTTCCAATTGTCGCAGAAGGCTGTACCAGACAAACTAGACAAAACAGACAAATCTAGCTCCGGTGTGCGCGTGAGATTTTTATGTCCGAGGTACGAGAATACCAAGTATTTGTTACCAAAATATTTGAATCGCAAAGTACAATTAGTATTTAATTATTTTGTATTTGGGCATTTTTAAAATGTATTTAACACATCAATGATAAGCCAAAGGCAGGAAACCAAAGATAAAAGTTTTTAGTAGTTTAATCGACAAAAGTAAGATGTTTTAGTCCCTGTCTTTTATAACAATATTTTGTTTAGTGAATCATAAAATACCACTAACCTACACATAATCTAACAATTATGTTAAAATGTCAATAATAGAACCAAATTAAAAACTTTTGAAAACTGACAAATCACTTACTTGGACAAGGTAACAAAACTGGACTTGATACAGTGATCCCATAGGAACAAGTCCAATTACCTCTATCTGTTGTACAGTTTAACGAAGGAATGATAAATCTTGTAAATGTGGAATTTACACGAGCTACTGTATACCCCAAGCCAAAACCAGATCCACATATTCCACCCGATGTACATGCACCTGCTAAACCGTAGTGTGGATGGGTGAAAGATATAAAACTTGCTTGGTCAGTAGTTTTACAGTCGATATTACACTGTTCTCCATTTCCTGATGTACAAACGTGAATGGATTGAGAATCTGAAAATTAATAAGGAATATATACAATATTATTTATCGCAAAGAGCCTTTGTTATAAGGCATTATTTATAAGTTTTACAATAAGATTTGTTTTACAAGATTGGCATATAAATTATAAAACTAAGATCTCAAACAATAGAATGAGAACACTGCTACAAAGCTAGTTTACTAAACACAGCCCAGCTATCTGCCTGAGGGGGCAACAAAATATTCTATGAAAAACGCATTTGTGCATTAGAAGATAATAATACCAATAAACTGACTAGATTTAAGCTTTTTGATCAGAGAAAAATAGACTGTTAAAACATTTTGAAGCCTTCTATCAATAAAACTTGATATCGATTAGGCTTTGTGGAATCTAAACCAGGGACCCTTTCAACTTCAGAATAGCTAGGCACATATTGTTTGTGTTTCAAAGTGTTTAAAGCATATATATGCTTGATCTTAGTTACTGTAAATGTACTTATTTTCTCGCAATCAAATTTTAGCGCAAATGCTGTGTTGTCACTAATTTTCGCAATCTTAAATTGGCGCCTTCAGCTCACGAGAAGTGCCGAAATCAATTTCTAAATCGGAAAACGGACAAAGAATTTAGTCCAGTATAAATTAATTTCCAAAATGGAAAACGGTTAATACTTACGGTATTGATTTCTGATACTGTCTGAATATTGTAGTTAGCACAGAACAGTGCTCACATTTAATAAAGATGTTAATACTATATTAAATACATATCACAGTTTTATTCAATTGGTCTCCAAAATGTTAAGCAAATGGTTGCTAAAATCTGCAGAGAGCAATATTAAACGGACAAATCAGTTTTCGGTCCGACAAAAGTAAACTACCGCTAGTCTGTCTGTCGGTCTTTTAAACTCTAGCTGACTTCACTTAGTGCATTGTCCTTACCGCGTGTTTACCTGTCAACAACAGTAAGATCTAATAATCAGGTGATTGTTTATTAATCAGTTAATACCTGTGGACTTAAGTAGTCGCGTGACGCGTGTCTTACTCTCCATTTATTTTTGTTTTCCAGTCCGAATCATAATAACTTTCTTTAAACGTGTGTTTGTTTTATAATAAGTGCATAGTGGTAACTGTGTTGATTACTTAAGCCATAACGAGTGTCGATCAAGTGAACGGTTTGTTATCAAAAAGGTTCAACGCGGGGTGTTGAAAAATACCTACTACACGTTTAGTAACTGTTTCTTTATTAAATACAGAAACACAATAAAATTTTCATTTTAATAAAAGTTTAGTCATTAATATCGTTTATTCACATAAATATATTGGAACCTCGTCAAGCCGTTCCCGTTATATCATATTTCGTGATACCTGAATTCCTATTTAGAACCTCTCGCCGTAATTCTAATTACAATTCGTGTATCTTCGGAAAACGAAAGTTCATTATTGTTAGTAAGCAATATGGCGGACGTTCAGTATCAAGTATCGTGGACAGTAAGGCATATTGATAATAACAGCATATCGCGAAAGCACATGGATTAAAATTGGCAATCGCGGGAGCTCAAAAAATTTATTTGGTTAGTTTGACAATAAACCACAACATGCACGCATAGACGGCCGTTTTTTGTTTGTACAAAAAATGTCCGACGGGCCGGACCAAAGTTTCCGAGGCCCTCATGTAAGCCTATATTTATAAACACTTTTATTCGTGGTAATCATAAATTAGCGCAGTTTGTCTAGCGCCAAAACCGCTAAAATAAGACTACCGCTAAATAAAGTACATTTACAGTATACTCAAATACAGCAAGTTCATCACTGGGAATTACCTGTCAATTCTTTTAGTTGTAACAGTATAAAACTTATCAGAAAAAAGCCCGACATTCTTCTGAATAACAATATGTGTAAATCTGTAAAATGTAAAAAGTAAACTAAATAAATTTCGATATAGGTTTTTGATCTCTCTCTATCTCTCTCTCTCTATCTCTCTCTCCATCTTTGAGGAGAACTGTCTGTAAATAGTTGTTATGGTTCATCAAGTATTTTCTGATAGTTGGTTTGGATTGTATATCACTCACAAATAAGTGCATGATGCTTTAGGGTTATTGAATGACATATGATACCAGTTTTATATTTACAGCACTAGACGGCCGTTTCGGAATAAAATTCCTCATCACTAGTGCTAGGAACAAAATTATGAAACCAAAAAGATTTTAAAGATGTTAAAAAGCTACCCTAATGACCAAAAACTTTTTTACCAAATTAAGCTGATATTGTAAAACATTTTCTCGAGTTGACTCCACATTTGCACAAACTTGCAAGTGCAAATATTGAGACAACAAGGTCCAGTTTTCACAATATCAGTTTAATCAACCTTTTACTAAATGGTCAAATAAATGTCGTTTACTTCCGTCAAGTATTTCATCTAAAGCCATTTTGTCGCATGATACATAAATATTTCACTAGGTCTTGTATATGGATATAAGAGCTGGCACTTTATGACACCAACACAACGATGGCGTCTTCAGACATGTTACAACAATCGTATGACGTCGTTAACTTCAGTGTAATGTGAAAATGCTTGCATTATGAAAAAATGGATTCGTGAAACTACCGACTGGAATGAAGTCCGACATTTATTGCACGCTAACGTCTCGGGATTTATCGTTGAATTTCTATGCGAAGCACATATTGCTATATAATTAAATACTTTATTAGATAAATGAATTCATCATAATTAAAAAAATAATAATTTGCAATAATTTGATATACTCACTTTTTGTAGACGTTATGTCTTCTTACTTCTTCTACAGCAAACGTTAATACCTATCGTGCATATAAAAGAGATAATTTATGATCAAACTGAAAAATATCCTGGCGATAATAACACATTCGTAGGTAAGTTTTACATTTTCTTATCTAAAATATCGATTCAATACCAAAAATAAAATTATATCGAGTGCAATAACAAGATAAAATTTTACAATCACCAATGTTTTTCTTCACAACGTGTGAAGTTTATATTGCTAATTTGGTCTTACATTATTCTTGTGTTAAGGAAAAGGCTGATCATTAGAAAATGTATGAGATCGCAAAACGGCCATAACCTATAATCTCATATTTGAGTGCATTACTCTACACCGGTAACGTATGTGCTTTTTTATTTAAGGAATGAATTTGTTTCGAGGTCACTTCAGGGTAGTATGACACCGCCTATTCCTGTTATAATTTTCATGAAGACCGACACTCTTCGTATTAACTTTGTACTGATTCTTTGAATTGACTTTCTGCTATTAAGAATTACCTGCATCTCTATTTTGTTTATTTACTACCTTTATTGGTCATATTGCACCAATCTGTGTACTAAATCTCGATAAAAAGTAAATTTCATTAATGAGTATGGTGAAAAGTGAACCCGGCTACTTCTATTACTTAAATAGACGCAAATGAAATAAAATCATTTTATTGATAGGTTTTAACGAATAAATTATTGAAGTATAAAAAGTAATATATATCCATATCTACAATAAAAAAACAATGTCTAAAAATAAAAAAGAACGCTAGAAGTATTAAAAGTTTTAAGAATACATATTTAATGACGTATGATGTAGATATTGAGAAATAGTTGTCATAGAAAAATAGGTAAAATTGTAAATATAAAAAAACTATTATTAATAGTATCAAACGAATAAATTATTGAAGTATAAAAAGTTATATACGCATATCAACAATAAACGTACAATGTCTAAGGGTGAATAAAAGAACGCTAGAATTTTTGAAAAAAGCGTTTTATAATCCAAACTTACCAAATCCATGTTAAATTTGTTTCCGAAAAAAGGGAAAACACACTATATTATACAATTATGGACTTTTTAGTGGTTGTATATGGTGTGATATTCACCGGAAAATAAATATTGATCGAGGCGACAGCCGAGGTCAATATTTATTTTTCCGGTGAATATCACACCATATACAACCACTAAAAAGTCCATAACTGTTTTATTATATAATTTAGCCACTGTGGCACTTCGGTTGACAATGTTTTCTCAAACCTGTGATCAGGCAATCTAACTATTTTACCGATGTTAGATTTCCTTGTCCACCCTGGTTGATCACACTAAAGTTATTCCGCATTAGTTAGCTCAATCTGACTTTTTAAGAAAAATAAATGACATTCCGGATGAGTCACAATTAATTACACACTACATTGTAAATTGATAATGCCATAACGTCAACGTTCTATGAAAAAAATAACAAGACACAATCACTTGCGTACACTTAATTGATGACGTTCTAATCATTTTACGGAGAACGTCGACAAAAATCGATGACGTACACCGAATTTGATATTCACCGGAAAATCCGTGGTATATGATGTGAGATCCAATGGTCACGTGTTACCGTTTTAGCCAATCATAAAGATGGAATTTTTTAATATTATAATAATTATCAATATTTTAGGATATTCATTACTAGTTGTTTATAGTTTCGTCATTTTACAAAGTGTTTTTAAAATTTACGCCCCCTCTTTTCCATCAGCTTAACCTAAAGTGGACAAACCCGAGGTCCTATGTTGCTTTTTTGTGAATTTCTAAAAAAGTCATCCAAATACTTTCTTGTATTTTTAACAGACAAGATTTGTTATCGATATAAGTTACGAGTGAAGTCCTTTTTTTATAATTTCTATCTTGCGTATTTTAAATGTATTACCGTTGACTATGAACAAAACATAATGCACCTGTAATTATCCAATATTTAAGAGAATCAGATTCCTGTATTTTGCATAAGGTCATTTATCGAGCGACTGACATGTACAAAACAAAATCCACACTAAACGCGGCATATCTGTGCATGATAGGGGAGGAAGTTATGTTTAAGAGCGTTACACATCTGTGTATTTGTGTTTATTGAGTGTAATAAGATTTTTACACTTGTTTACATTCATGTTGATATATATATAATAAAACACTCGATGTCACAACAAGGAAGTTAAAATATAAATATGGATACCCGTTCTTTATGTCAGTTATGTTTACTTATAGTTATATTTTTCCGTGGAGTTACAGGTATTTATACAATTTAATTTTAATTAAGTTCGACACTATATTAACAATTCGCGTAACTCATAATGTTTTGATTATGGTGTGTTAGAAGATACTTTAAATTAACATTAATCAATTTAATGACTTCATTGACAAACACAAATGACCTTATTGGTTGTAGGCTTATTAACGTTATATAAAGACGGGCGGATATTTATAGAATAATGTTATCTACTATACGCATCTTAATGTGAAATTAAGTTATAGAGAGTGCTGCTCTTTAGATATCATGTACATGAATAGAGTAAATGAGTAATCTCTTAAGTTGGGTGCCATGTTGATGACGTCACTTCCGCGGTCGTCTGGGAAAAAACGGAAGTATTTTTTTAAATCGTTTATAAAGGACAATAAATGAAAACACGAAGAACAAAATAATTGCAAATAAAGCATTAACCCTCAACGCGAGACTTACAAACACTTCCAATGACTGTTTATACATGATGATGCTACGGAAACAAGCGAGTTACGACGAATACGATAATTATTGCAATCGGATGAATTTCAGGTAATAACAGTTTGGCGAGAAACAATAAAAACTTTACGACTGAAAAGATTATGAGGACCCCCTACACCAAAAATTATCTTTGAAAAAAGTAAATCGTTACATTGTACAATGTTTATGTTGTTGAGAAAATTTGGCACATACCCAATATGACGTTATGGGTAATTGAGGTCAAAGGTTAAAAATTAAATCGCCAGGATCCAAACGAAAACAGTCTGCCAGTGTCCCATGGTCATGTCTTGTTCAATGTTTGTCATTTTGAAAATGTAAATAAACACTAAAGCATGAATTACTGCATCGACTCTTACAGTTAATTATTGTCCAGAATCTAACAGAAAGTTCAAACATTAACGTGATGAGCACATAAATCATAGTCAGACGGTGTTTTCGTCCTGTAAACGGTAACACTTATACTGCCAGCGGGCCGATTTCGGCCGATTTGCTTTACGTTTCACCGCCAGCGGGCCGAATTGGCCGATTGAGCGTGTCTTTAACTGCCAGCGGGCCGACTTGGCCGATTTTTGTTGTCATTAACTGCCAGTGGGCTGATATTGGACCGATTTAAGTTGGCAAAAGGTAAATATGAAAATTATAATGTAAAATATAAAATACAAACTTTGCTTAGAACGTAATTAGATATTTGCAGATGACGTCACTTGTATAGTTTTGTGTTACGTCCGTGACGCCGTAAAACCTAACGTCATACAAAAACTACAAGTGACATCATCAACAGATGTATTAATATGGGGACATTTGACGAAAACAAATTATCGGAACACCTTGTAGGTACTTGTTTTCTCCTGAACCCAAAAGACGTTCTTTAGCGGAAATCTAAGTATTTTATTTGCTCTTTACTTATGATTTGATCATGATGTGAGAGATTATAAGAAAGATCAACAGATAGAAGTATAACTATTTATCTGTTTAATAAATTCTATTATATTTTGCATTACCCATGCAAATCGAGCCCCGATTATGGTTGAGAAGCGAACGATCAAAGATCACAATAGGTAATATAGAAGGATCTTTTAAACATGTACATACGTAGTACATTCCATACTGATTAGGTATCTAGAACATGATATACATGTACAACGTACTATGCTGAAGCTAAATTATTTATATGCTATATTAACCATCTTTCTTTCGTAGTTTCGGTCTTTGGCCCGTGAAGATGGACCTATGGACACATATATACAATCATATATCTATTGTTTAATTTGATTCAATAGGTTTTAACCTTATGTCCCCCCGGGCATAAAAAGTACTAGGAAGATATTTATACAATTTAATTTTAATCAAGTTCGACATTATATTAACAATTCGCGTGATTAATAATGTTTTGATTATGGTGTGTTAGAAGATACTTTCAACTGACATTAAACAATTTAATGTCTTCATTGACAAACTCAAATGACCTCATTGGTTATAGGCTTATTTAATGTTATATAAAGACATGCGGATTTTTATAGAATATACGCATCCTAATGCAGAATTAAGATATTTGTCCATTAATATATTCCTACGGTCGTTTGAAATAAAATCAAATGTACAGGATCTTAATTCTTCTGTTCTTATATAGCGTTGCAACCAAATTGGTTTTTGTCAATTTTATGCAGCAATATACCTGCTTCTCCTGCTTATGATGTATTTGTTTCCCAATTAAAACGCTATGGTAGAGCTTGTCCCTACTACGCGGACTTTGTACAACAAAGTAGGCTGCTTGCAAATAAATGTTGACTCGGGGAAATTGCAAGCCTAAGCTTATCAATGCCCTCAAAAAGTTTTATGGCCGTCATCACAGTATTGTTGATAAATTTGATGTCTCTGTGTCCAGTAATGCCCTGGATATATTTGACGTCTCATAATTCCATGTTCCTTTCACACAATTTTGATTACACACGTGGCGGGTGTAGCTAGCTAAACAGGGGGTGGTTACCCTTCCAGAGCACTCGGCCCACTTCCCTGGTGGAAATTTACGTGTTTAACCTGACTTGTCAGTTCCAATTTTTTTTACTTTGCTTCTGAAATGTGATTCGGACATGGATTAGTTTGTTTGTTTTTTATCTTTAAATTTTGATCCAAAAATTTAATTATATAGTCACTTTGGATTCCAAATTTCTACAAAACTAAAAGCAATATATTAAGCAACTGATGTAGGAGATTTTACAATTTATTGTTACACTTAAATGTCCCCTGTTATTATTATACAAGTTATACATTCATGTCGGTCCTCTGATGAGAAACACTTCCAATGTCACTAGCTTTTCCTGCCAATTGTGTTTTATATTAAATTAAAAGGAACATAGGATGATGGGTTGTCGAGTGCCTCATGGGTAATTTTGTATATATATATAATTCTTATTAACACTATGTTGTTGGCAGCCATAACATTTTTAAGTTCCTTAATTAGCCTAGAATTGCAATATACATGCGTCAACAATTTATTTATCAGCAGCTTGTATATAGTTACCGTATTGTAAACAAAGCTCTGTCGAAAGACATTGGTGACGTTTTAATAAACCTTAGGTGGCAATATCAATGTGTCAATGTCATATTTGTTAGTCGCTCGATTCGTTTTGAAATAAATATTTAAACAAGAGGCCCATGGGCCTTGAGTCTCACCTGAGGAAGGGTACATATCTTATGCAGAGGTTCAATGGTCAAGACATTAATAAAAAAGATATCAAAATTTTCAGCAGTAAGGGCCAATAATATGCAAGTATTTTTGCAAATTAATTATAATAATTATTATATAAGTATGTTATATATAACATATTTAAAGTCTAGCTACAATATATTATTTATAAATAGCTAAAACATCTGTATATTAAAATGTGCATTAGGCCAATACCTACAATATTCCAATATACATGCCTATACAAAGAGTTTATAGTTTTTGAGATAATTAACCATTTAAGTATTCGTTTGCATCTATTACATTGACCTTTGAACCTATGACCTTCATTCATATATCAAAATGATTGTTGTGCAAATGCCTACAATATTCCAATATACATGCCTATACAAAAAGTTTATAGTTTTTGAGATAATTAACAATTTAAGTATTTGTTTGCATCTATGACCTTGACCTTTGAACCTATGACCTTCATTCATATATCGAAATGATTGCTGTGCAAATGCCTACAATATTCCAATATACATGCCTATACAAAAAGTTTATAGTTTTTGAGATATTTAACAATTTAAGTATTTGTTTGCGTCTATGACCTTGACCTTTGAATCTATGACCTTCATTCATATATCAAAATGATCGTTAGGCCAATACGTACCTTATTCCAATATACATGCCTATACAACAAGTTTATAGTTTTTGAGATAATTAACCATTTAAGTATTAGTTTGCATGTATGACCTTGACCTTTGAACCTATGATCTTCATTTATATATCAAAATGATCGTTGTGCAAATGCCTAAAATATTCTAATATAAATGTCTATACAAAAAGTTTATAGTTTTTGAGATAATTAACCATTTAGATATTCGTTCACAGCTACGACCTTGACCTTTGAACCTATGACCTTCATTCATATATCAAAATGATCGTTAGGCCAATACCTACAATATTCTAACAATTAACCTTCAATTAATTCTACAATTAACCATTCAGGTATGCATTCACATCTGTGACCTTGACCTTTGAACCCATGACCTTCATTCATATATCAAAATGATTGTTAGGATAATACCTAAAATATTCTAATATACATGCCTATACAAAAAGTTTATAGTTTTTGAGATAACTAACCATTTAAGTATTTGTTCAATTCTATGACCTTGACCTTTGACCCTATGACCTTCATTCATATATCAAAATGATCATTAGGCCAATACCTACAATATTCCATTATACATGCCTATACAAAAAGTTTATAGTTTTTGAGATAATTAACCATTTAAGTATTTGTTCGTGTCTATGACCTTGACCTTTGAACCTATGACCTTCATTCATATATCAAAATGATCGTTAGGCCAATACCTACAATATTCTATATTACATGACTATACAAAAAGTTTATAGTTTTTGAGATAATTACCCATTTCAGTACTTGTTTACATCTGTGACCTTGATCTTTGTACCAATGACCTTTATTTGTATATCAAAATGACCATTGTGCCATTACCTACAATATTCTGATATACATGCCTATACAAAAATTCATAGTTTTGCAGATAATTAACTATTTTGGTATTCTTAAACATCTGTGACCTTGACCTTTGAACCCATGACCCTGATCTATGTATCAAAATGATCGTCATGTCAATACCTACAAATAACTAAAAATCCTGCGCCATTATCACAAGAAATGTTAAAAAATAGGATTTTTTATCAAAGGTCAAAAACTGGGACATGACCTTGACCTTCGACCTTGACATCAATAGGAAGGAAATTGCAAGACAAGATCAACAGTGAAAACTCCATACAATTATCTTCAACCGTTATGAAGTTATAACAATAAATGTCTCATTTAAAAAATTAGGTAATTTTACGCAAAAAACACGTAACCTATTTTTCGTCTTATTTTCATGAAAAACACAATTTTAATGTTCCCAGGTATGCTGAATCTAAATATCCAATCAAAATTTGCCTGCACTTTTTGGTTTCAGAGAAGAAGATTTTTTTGTCTTTTTGCTATTTTTTAGTAACAGCGGCCATCTTGTTAGGCGTGGCCAAAGCCCGAACACAATTTTGAAAGACTGTTACCCAGGCATGATAATCACCAAGTTTCATCAAATATGGCCAGTAGTTTTGGAGGAGAAGATTAAAATGTAAAGTTTACACACGACGGACGACGGACGACGCACGACGGACGGTGATAGATTGCAATAGCTCATCTGAGCCTTTGGCTTTTGGTGCACGTAACATCATTTGGCATGTCCTTGCTGGTTTTGCATGTATTTTAGCTGTATTTCACATATTCCATTTAGAATAAATAGAATGCAATCCACATAAGATAGTAATGCTATAGCTGTTATATGGAACTTATATTTCCAGTGCAGATACTAACAAAATATCTTTATTCGTTTCAGAAGCAGTGTGGACATTGATAGGATCATCAATGTTTGCAGTAGCTGGGGAATTTTGCATTAACATGTTATCCACAAACAATTTATGCTTTATATAGTTGTAATATGGAAGCGACTTGATACTGATATTACTTTTACAGATACTAACAGAACATCTTCAATTCATTTCAGAAGCAGCATGGACATTGACAGGATCATCAGAGTTTGCAGTAGCTGGAGAATCTTTTACATTGACATGTGATCCACAAGATAGTAATGCATTAGCGATCATTTGGAAGCGACTTGATATAGATACTACTGGTACAGGTACTAACAGAGCAGTTGTAGAAGATGATGGATGTAAAATTAACCAAGGATCTGATACACAGTACCAGTATACATGTGAACCAGGACCTATATATAAACTAACAATACCAGCTAATGTGATGACAAACAGTCAGAACATCATAGTATGGAAATGTCAATTTTTATTTGGTGGTGCTGGAGCTGATTATACAATGACAGTAGCAGGTAAATAAACCTAGATAAACATGAAGTATAACTTAATAGTTCGAGTGCTAATATTTATTATTTCTTGAGACCTTGGATTTATTGAAGGTTCTTGCTCGCTTTATAAAGCATTTACAGTTGAACCATTGTCACTGAAAGATGCCATCTCCGTTACGATATGTCGCAGAATAAATAAAAAGTTTCAAGTTTAATTTTAAAACTAGTTTAGCAACCTGTTGAATTGTAGGCTACGTGCAAAGTTTGTACCAAGAACACAATAAATGCCGCATATGCCATTTATGTTTAGTTCATGATTTTAATTTATTTTTTAATTATTTGATTTTGTTTGAAATCACACACACACACACACACACACACATCAGAGAGAGAGAGAGAGAGAGAGAGAGAGAGAGAGAGAGAGAGAGAGAGAGAGAGAGAGAGAGAGAGAGAGGCGTTGCGTACATATGTATGTGCTTACAGTGTGCGCAAGTTTAAATTTAGATTTTAAATACCGGTAATCTAGAAAAAAATTAATCCGTCTTGTTTTATTTTAATTTGAAATTCTTTGACGATCTGTCAAAATAAAATATGAGTTAAAATGAAAGATATTTGAAAAAGCATAATGAAATCAAGAACATCAAGACCACTGTCGATACCTATCCGACTATCATTATGTTCCTATTACCACTTGATTGACCAACTTTACACGTCCCGGGAAATATTGTTAATGGCATCCAGAAACATCAGTGAATTCTTTAACAAACAGAATACGCAAAGTTAAAGTCCAAGAAAAACCCAAAAATTGTCCCATTTCTGGCCCCAGTAAAATATTTGAACCAGAACAGGGTCCGCCTGATATAGACATGGCCATAGGCAATAAAAAGTCCGACAGTTAGAACAGGAAACGAAATTAAAATCGTTGCAAGCTCGATGGGAAACTTTTGAATATCTTAAAAATAAATACCCAGCTACTCGTCCTGAATGTGAAAAATCATGGAATGTTATTTACATTAAAAAAATATCGGGACTACATTCGTGGTAAAAGAAATTGTTCGTAGTTTTTGCGGAAGTTTTGATCCATAAATCTAATTCGTTATTAGGTAGTGATGTGTAGTAAATAGATGATATTTTTTCAAAGTAATCAACTGCTTGTCTAACAAATAACTGGCTACTAGTAGCTAACTTTTCGTCCACAAGTAACTGGCTACTAGTAGCTAACTTTTCTTCTACAAGTAGCCAGTTACTAGTAGCTAACTTTACCTATCTACAAAAATGCATGTATTCCATTTATCTTGATCTGTAAGGAATTTTGGGTTTTCGCATTCCTGGCATACATCATCACCGGGTGTAAAAGGTTTTATTATGTGCAGGCAGCATTTGAGCTATATTGCCCTTCAAACACTATAAACTTATTCTCTCTCATTTGATTCTGACATGCCTTCATATATATGCGAAAAACATAAAATTTGGCGTTACTTTGTTCAAACTCAATTAAAATTATACTAATAATATGCGTTAGATAAGTCAAATGCCATCTCTATTATCTTCTATATTCAAAGTCGGAATCGGGCCTAGAACAAGGTCTCGCTATCAAATATGTTTTCTATATGAAGCTCTATAGATTCTGTCTAATGCTTTTATCCGTTACTCTAAAATGTTCGTTAAATTGTTTATTAACCTTTTACAACGGTAATATTTACTTTTTCAGATATTGTTTCGAATACACATCGATAATTGTTTTGTAAAATATTTTTATTCTAAAAGTTTGGTTGATGGGTCATTAGGTTGAGTTGATTGTCACCTTCCAATAGAACTTGTATCATGCCAAATGGTATTTATTTCAGTGATCTTTCAGGAGTTTTATACATGTTATAATCAGTGGTATCAATTCTTCACCGGTCTTATTGGGATGTTTTTGTTACAATTTCGTATTGGGTTGCATTTCTGAATATTGTTGCTCGTGCATTTTAAGTTATCTAAAAGGTTATCAGTGCCCAAGTGGTCTACTTATAACGCGCGTATGGATTACATCATCTCTCAAAAGCCTAGGTTTATCTTATCTGATTCAATACATTTGAATTCCACATGTGAGGCGGTGTGGTGTGTCAGTTCTTTTGCCGTATATCGATGGCTTTTCCCATTTATTACTGAAAGCTTTCTTTGCCATTCCACTGAGAAGTGATTTCCTCAATATAAGTGAAAGAATCTTGAATGAGGCGTAAGCCACTCAATATAAAAAACCCTTGATTTAAAAGAGAACGGCATTATCAGTTATGTTATAATTATATTATCATTTATTTATTTATTTATTTATTTATTTATTTATTTATTTATTTATTTATTTATTTATTTATTTATCTATTTATTTATGACCCGATTAACTATTTATTTTTTTTAATTCCTGAAATATTTTCATAAGTTAATTAATAGCTCATTATTGGGCATCCCCATAACTGGAGATCCATTCCTAACCCCTTCCAGGGCCTCTAAAATGTAAACAATAGTGTGAGAAACTGTGACGCTGAGTTCGCAAATTGATTTTGCCGTTTTGAATAATGCATGGTTAATATTTATATTACGGGGAAAATGGGATATTAAAACACCCTATATAATGGAAATGGGTCAAAACTGAGACTTTTGGCAAAAAGTTGTTGTTAGTTTCAGTTTGGATACTTGACGTAGTACGGCGGTCAGGTTGCTGATGAGATCATCTAGATCATTAAACTTTGATACTTGACCCTTTTAATATAGTTAGTTTTTATTACCTTTTACAAAATTAGTGATGTGTATTATCTTGGCGGACAGACATTTTTAACAGACTGTTTGTAAAACCAACGCACAGTTTGGACTTGGCTATCCTACTGTATATTTACTCTGAGGTTCCGTTAGGATTCAAGTGAACTCAAACAGATAGGGAATATTTTAAGTAAAAATCACAATGCGAATATTTCTGTCTTTGATCATGAGTGCTCTAATAAATCCATCATTGATTAAATAATAATGATTGAATTAATAATAATTGATTAAATAACATCATATATAATGCAAGGAATGTATGGAAACGGGTCGCTTGACGTACGGTTCTGCAGACAACACGTTGAGGCAACCCGCCAAAAAATCGATAAATTAGACGTCATTTTCTCACATTGTGACGTGAACGCTGAATTGTACCTTTAGTCGTGGCGCGTCAAAAGAAAATACACTGAAGTTATTAATTTTGTTGTATATCTAATGCATATCGTTCTAAAGCTAATATGATTATATATGTTCTTATTTCAGTCCCAGTGAGTGGGGTATATGTACAGGAAAGTCCTAGTGGGAACCAACAAGTAAATGTTATACCAGTATATGAAAATACACCAAAGACAATTTATTGTATAACTACTGGATGTCGACCGAGAGCTAATGTTACTGTTACTACAACTGGAGTAACTAAAGGACAATTTACAGAAGACTTTATACCACAGAGTGGTGATTTGACCATAACAAGAGTATCACAAGTCATTACGACTACCAAAGAAGGTAGTACTACAAAGACGATACAGTGTTCAGCAGTAAATATACAAGGGAGACAACCAGTTATATCACAATTGGCAACAATAGTTGTTTATTGTAAGTACTATTAGTTCACTTGATCAATAGATTTATTGCAATGCACTTTTAGATATTTAAAAAAAACTTATATTATAAAACTTGACAAGAACTTAAAAATATATCCAAATAAGTAATAATAGCTGATTAATGTAAGTAATGTTACGGTAATATTTAGTTTAATATTGTGAGTTACTGCCCTGTGGAAATTTGTAACCTCTTTCTCACAAACAGGATGACATTAATAGAGAGAGTCACTGAGTTTTGATCCTAGTTAACCTTGATGTTTCTCAATGGTCACATACCAAAATTTTTATCTTCATATTTAGATACAGCGCATCAAAGAGGTTTAAAATTTTCAAAGTTGATTAACCTTGACCTGTTTCATGTTCTCACTGATCAATTTTAATTTTTTTGAGTCAAAATGGCTTAGTGATTTTAGTATAATTACATGAAAGCCAAATATATTTGTTTTGTTGATCATGATAGCCTCCAAGACTTTATGTAGTGGACCGTTAAACTGTATTAATTTATTTCTGCAAAGCATGGTTACATATCTCTTACTTTATGCTTACTCAATTTCAGAGAAAGGAATAATGCAAATATTTCAGATATGCCACGGTTAAATATTATTTACATATATGAGTCGAGACTTTGCTAATAATCCAAATTTTAAACTATTCCATGCATTATAACCCATTTAATACACCAAAACGTATTTTAATTGGGCGTCTTTTATGCGATGTAAAGATGACAAGATGACGAAAGAATTATTGACGTGATTGTGTAAGGGGTACAATGAAGGGTACCTAAAGTTTAAAAGTTTTAATATATGCCAATTTTTTTAGTTGGAATTGCAGAAGTTCAGTTGAGTAGTATATTAAATAAATTCAAGTCAACCTAGTTTACCAAAAATCAATCCGTTCTTGAGCTACACTAACCTACGTAGATAGATAACTCTCCTATCATCACTATATAACATGAGATTCCCCCATTTGTAAAACAAATTACCATTGTAAGCACCTACCCAAGTTATATTTTGTAAAATAAAAAGTTTTGTAAAGTAAGGATGGAGCCGAAACAGAGATTTTTAGTAACGTCTGACTCATGAAAGTAAAAAAAGATTTTACCCGTCTCTATTGAAAATCTACAAACTATTTGCTTGCTTGCTTTCCCTAAAAAAAACTTAAACAAATATGTATCATTGTAGATTCCCTATAATAATAATGGTGTCAAAGATAGTGCCTTCTTGTGTTTGTTTTGGATTTATACCTCGATTCAATATTGATAATTATAAATTTTAGATATTCCATCTGTGGAACCCACTCTGACAGGATACACCACTGGAACAATTTTGTATGTCGGTGACAATGATATAACATTAACCTGTCAACAGTCTGGTGGATATCCGTTATCAGTGATTACGTGGGCGTGTGACGGTCAACCAGGAACCACAAACAACAGTCAAACAGTGGCTAGTTCATATGTACAGTTAACAGTCAACAAAAACTTAAACGGAAGAACATGTACCTGTACTGTACGTCATCCTGATAATTATTTAGCTTACACAAGGACGCCAGCTGTTACCTTTACTGTTTATTGTAAGTTTTATATTTTAGTTGAATGCATTGCTTATACTTCTTCGGGGGAATTTCGCATGGTGATAAACTGTTATTCTGGAAACTAATGCATATATTGAATAGAAACAAAACCAAATACATGTATTTGCTATACAATTTGTAGTTTACTAACACTTTAAGTGTTTACTTAAATCATAGGAAAAACTTGGCGATCATTTGTTTAACCCAATCTGCTTCAAACATGCCTAGAATGATCTTCCTGACAAAAGTAGATCAATAGGTCACTACTACACCTTGTAAACAACCTAGAAGTGCAATGTATTGACTAATCTTCAAACTTGTGCCAACTTGTCTTCTATGCAATAAGTAGGTCATAGGTTAAAATTATTGAAGGATATTGTTAACATTATATTGGTTACATTATTTCAAAATTAGAGTTGAATGCACATCATTGTCAGATAAATATCCAGAACCTACATGACCCTCTTGTTTCATTCTTCCTAAAAATAGTACGAAGTACTGTTGTCATTCCATGTGTAAATAGAAAGTTTGTGCATATTCTTTCTCTAAGAACAATATTTATAGAAAGATTAAAATTATTCACTATAGTTTGAAATGATCCTGAAAATATCAAAATAAAGTAATACCAAATTTATTAATAATGTTTATATTTCTAAAATATAAATATAAAATCAGTCATACCAAATTCTCCAAAAGCAATTTTGTTATGTTT
The DNA here is from genome assembly GCA_021292105.1 of Anadara kagoshimensis. Lineage (NCBI taxonomy): Eukaryota > Metazoa > Mollusca > Bivalvia > Arcoida > Arcidae > Anadara > Anadara kagoshimensis. The sequence continues at coordinate 37,665,554 of CM037866.1, forward strand.
ATATTTTTAATTTTTCAGATCCTCCAACAACCCCTACACTACGAACATTTGGAGCCAGCTTCCCATGGGTAGAGAACACTCAGGGAGTACTAAAATGCGTTACAACAGCAGGTTTTCCTACAGCTACAACATATAAATGGATACAGAACGGTCAGGTTATAAATGGACAGACATCGGAAACATTAACCATACCTTCATTGTCTTATATACACAATGGATTACAGATAGAGTGTAGAGTGTCAAACGGGTATACAACACAGAGACCGCCAACAGCTATAATATCTAATACATTGATACTGGATGTACAGTGTAAGTATAAATGTATAATGGGAAATATATAATATACTACAGTGTAGAGTGTCAAATGTATGTACAACACAGAGACCACCAGCTATAATATCTAATACATTGATACTGGATGTACACTGTACATCCAGTATCAATGTACATTGTACAGTGTGACAATAAATGTTGGAAGTGAAAGTCTGTTTTAAACCTAGGCTGGTTCTTGCCATTTAAAAGACCTAGGTATTGACAGTTTTCAACATATATACAACACCAAGGTAAAGGCTCATAGTGATGGGTGTTTGTCTTTCAAAATGCGTCCTGTGGCAAGAGTCGTGCATCGTAAACTATTAAGCATTTTACAACTTCTTTTCCAAAACCATTTAGTCTGTAATTGTGATTATGGATGTTACTTGGACTTAGTCCTTTCCAATTTGCAAAATTGGTAAACCTTGACCTACATTCAAGGTCAAAGTGACCTAAAGTAACAAAACCTTTAAACATCTTCTTGTCATGAATTTAAAGTCCTATGAGCATGGATCTTCATATATATATATATATATATATATATATATAATATATATATATATATATATATATATATATATATATATATATATAAATAGCATCAAAACAAGAACCTCTTTGGAATTTGTGAAGCTAGTTGACCTTGACCCACATTAAAGTCTACAGTGACCTAAAATTATCTATTTTCAAGGACTAAATAGATGGTTGAATCTTCATATATTGCATAAGGGCATGAAGCCCACCAAGTTTGCAAAACTGATTAACCTTGACCTGCATTCAAGGTCACAGTGAAGTAGTTAAACCTTATAAATTTTGTCATAGACCTAGAGGCCTATGAGCTTGAGACTGCATATATAGCATCAGTACCAAGTTTTTAAAGCTTACTGACCTTGATCTCAGGTGACCTTTAGGGCTATTGGGCGTCTTGTTTATTTATGTTCTTACAAACTAGATTAAAATACTGTACAGGGGGCAATATTTAGCTTATTTTGCTTTAAACAGATTATCGTGGAAATTTTACCCTAGCAATAATTTCTTTAACCCTGTACTACACTATACAACTTACTTTATTTTATAATACAAATCACATTGATTGCCTGTCATTAATAATCACTGGAAATAGAGCAGGTTTCGTACAGGCCTGGAAAAGTCCTTAAATTTTAAGGTTTGCCCTAAAAAGACCCTAAAAACAAGTTTGACCCTAAAAAGCCCTTGAATTTATCTTGAAGGCCCTAAAAAGCCCTTGAATTTGGCCAGTTTGGTGTCCATATTTCGATATTAAGTGGTTGCAAATAGACTCGTATAAATAAAAAAATAAATTAATTAATAAGTAACATTGAAATGAGCAATTTAAAGGTACCTGGCTCAACGGAACGAACAACGTCAAACTCCACTTCAAGTATCATTACTATGGACACGTAAGTAATTGTTTTATTGATTTAATTGCCTTTGCACCAATATTTTTTGCTAAAATTGTCCTTCTGATTAGGCCTTAAATTTGCAAATAAGACGGTGAAAAGACCCTAAAAAGTCCTTAAATTTGGAGTCCATATGTCTGTACGAACCCTGTAGAGGTGTGCAGTATGGCCAACATACCAATAGATTGTGGTATGAAAGGAGCAATACGATATACCGCTTAGCAAAATAAAACTTTGATATAACGCAGAAATTAAAAAATCACTTGTAGCTTTGTAGTTTTTAACTCCAAAACGTTTGAAAAAATTATGTAACATTTCGCGGGACAATTATGTTATCTCTCTTGATCGTTATGCATCGGCTATATCTGCAAAACTCACCGAACGGTAATACTCGGTTGTGTCTTATCTATTTCCGATTTCTTCCATATAAGGAAAACTCGCCGAATGGTATTACTCGGTTGTGTCTGTCTACTTTCGATTTCTTCCATATATGGAACACACTCATGAAATTTTAATAATGGCAGATATCTTTATTTGTAATCTATCTAAAATATTTTTAAGAAAAAGCAACGTAAAAACCCATGTAATTTACACACTTTTTGAAAGTGAAAAAAGTTGAAGTTTAACGGATGTGTAAATGAGTACAATGTTGTATCTCTTCCAAAGTTAAGACTATCAGACTTCCTTAGAAGTTTGATTGTGGACGCATATGTGCTTGATTTCTAAAATTGAGAATGCGGGTAAGATTATTACTTATTCATTAAATAATTACGAAAATAGAGGGAGCCATTTTCCCCATAATTTCATACTGTATAGACTGGCATCGCACAAAGATGTAAGTTTTTCAGTTCTATACATATGATGTAAGGATGATACTAAGGCACTCTCATTACATCTAGTTTTATAAATATAGAATTTTGTTGCCAGAATCAATATGTTTTCTATAATGCTATTTTTGCTAGGTATTCCAAATAAAATATGTTTTTTAATTAGCTCACCTGGCCTAAAGGCCATGTGAGCTTTTGCCATCACTCGGCGTCCGTCGTCCGTCCGTCAGTCAGTCCGTCCGTCAGTCTGTCAGTCTGTAAACTTTTCACATTTTGGCTATCTCCTCTGAAACTCCTGAACCAATTTTAACCAAACTTTACAGGAATGATGTATGGAAGGTCCTTTACTTAGATTGCCGAAATTTTTTTGATCCGCCAAAAAACATGGCTGCCACAGCAGAAGATAATTTAACATTGGACCCTATGGGAAAAATGCATTTTTGACTATTTCCTCAGAAATGACTGAAGCAAATTTAACCAAACTTTACAGGAATGCTGTAAGGAAGGTCCTTTACTTAGATTGCCAAAATTTTTCTGATCCGTCAAAAAACATGGCCGCCAGCGCAGAAGATAGTTTAACATTGGACCCTATGGGAAAAGCATATATTTGCTATCTTCTTTGAAACCGCTGAGCTTATTTGAACCAAACTTTACAGGAATAATGTATGCAAGGTCATTTACTAAGATTGCCCAAACTTTTCTGATCCGCCAAAAAAAAAAATGGCCGCCAGGGCCAAACAAAGTTTAACATTGGGCCGTATGGGAAAACACAGATTTTGGCTATCTCCTCTGAAACAACTGAAGCGAATTCAATTAAACTTTACAGGAATAATGTATGGAAGGTGTTTTGCAAAGATTGCCGAAATTTTTATGATCTGCCTAAAAATATGGCTGCCAGCGGGGAATATAGTTTAACATTGGACCCTATGGAAAAAAAACATGTTTTGGCTATCTCCTCTGAAACTATTAAAGCAAACTTAACAAAACTTTAGAGGAATGATGTAATGGAGGTCCTTTACATAGATTGCCAAAATTTTTCTGATTGGCCAAAAAACATGGCTGCCAGAGCAAAAGGTAGTTTAACATTGGACCTATGGGAAAAACGCATTTTTGACTATGTCCTCAGAAATGACTGAAGCAAATTGAACCAAACTTTACAGAAATGATGTATAGAAGGTACTTTACTTAGATTGACAAAATTTTTCTGATCCACCAAAAAACATGGCTGCCAGCACAGAAGATAGTTTAACATTGGACCCTATGGGAAAAGCACATTTTGGCTATCTCCTCAGAAATGACTGAAGCGAATTTAACCAAACTTTACAGAAATGATGTATAGAAGGTCCTTTACTTAGATTGTCAAAATTTTTCTGATCCACCAAAAACATTGCTGCCAGCACAAAAGATAGTTTAACATTGGACCCTATGGGAAAAGCATATATATGCTATTTCCTCTGAAGCTTGGGAATCAAATTGAACCAAACTTTACAGGAATGATGTATAGAAGGTCCTTTACTTAGATTGCCAAAACTTTTCTGATCTGCCGAAATACATGGCTGCCAGCGCAAAAGATAGTTTAACATTGGACCCTATTGGAAAAACGCATTTTTGACTATGTCCTCAGAAATGACTGAAGAAAATTGAACCAAACTTTACAGGAATGATGTAAAGAAGGTCCTTTTTATAGATTGCGAAAATTTTTCTGATCCACCAAAAAACATGGCTGCCAGCAGAGAACATAGTTTCACATAGGACCCTATGGGAAAAGCATATATGCTATCTCCTCTGAAGCTAGTGAAGCAAATTAAACCAAACTTTACAGGAATGATGTATAAAAGGTCCTTTACATAGATTGCCAAAATTTTTCTGATCTGCCAAAAAACATGGCTGTCAGCGCAAAAGATAGTTTAACATTGGACCCTATGGGAAAAACGCATTTTTGACTATGTCCTCAAAAATGACTGAAGCAAATTGAACCAAACTTTACAGGAATGATGTATAGAAGGTCCTTTACATAGATTGCCAAAATTTTCCTGATCTGCCATAAAACATGGCTGCCAGTGGAGAACATTGTTTCACATTGGACCATATGGGAAAAAGCATATATTTGCTATTTCCTTTGAAGCTACTAAAGCAAATTGAATCAAACTTTACAGGAATGATGTATGGATGATTCTTTACTTAGATTGTGGACATTTTTTTGATCCGCCAAAAAAGATGACTGCCAGCACAGAACATAGTTTAACCCTATGGGAATAGCATATATTTGCTATCTCCTCTAAAGGTACTGAAGCAAATTGAACAAAACTTTATGGGAATGATGTATGGAAGGTCCTTTACTTAGATTGACAAATTCAAATTGCCCGTTTCATTTACAATAAAGGCAAAACACTTTCAAAATCTCGAAAGCTGAAATTTCATTGGACAATAAATATTACAACAATGGCTCATTTACATATGCCCCTAAACGGTGTTTCCTCAGATCTCCCACTCCGCGCCTATATCAAAAAATGGGGGAGCAAGTGAGAGATGTGATTTTAATCAGATTGAAAAAACTGTGAATGGTACATATAGTTCTACAGTGATTTCCTTAGCCATTCTGTCTGATATAAACAGTGCATTTTTTCATCACTGGAATACAAATTTGCTTTAAAAGCATTTTAGTCAGGTGAGCGATACAGGCTCAGCCACACTGAGCCTCTGGTTATGGGTAAATTCTATCTTGCATTTAGCCACAATTAAGAAAGTAAAATTTTGCCACAGAGTTTGTGTTTCAGGGCATTCTGTAAATAAATGTTCAATTGTCTCTGGGCGATTTTTGCAAAAAGTGCAGTTTGGGGAAGGGAGAATTTTTATTTTATGTAAGAATTTATTTGTTGTTAAAATATGGTTGTTAATTCTATATTGGAACCATCTGAAAGAAGTACTCTTGGTAATTCTATAGGGTAATATATTGATCTTTTTCCAATCCAAGCGATCAAAAATACTTTCCCATTTAATCTGATAGTTTGGTTTCGTCCAAAATGTTTGTAATCTGTTATATATGGACTTACATCCTGTTTTAGCTTCCATAAAGCACATTAAATGAAAAGGTATCAGTGGGTTCGGTATTTTTGTCACGAGAGTTTCAATATTATATGATAATAGTAGCTTTTTCTAACTGCTTTTACCATTCCTTCAAATTTTAGAAAGTTTTCATCAATGTCATATTTAATTTTAAATTCGCCAAACTGTATGAATGCTCCAGAATTGTTAACCAAGTCATTAACATTACATATGCCTTTACAATACCACGATTTGTAGAAAACGGGTGTATTTCCTATTTTGATATTTGGGTTATACCACAAACTCAGTGACAAAAAATCTTTCCAATTAGCTGGCTTGATAGATTCTAACAATTCAATATATCCTATTATAACATCTCTCCAAAACATATTGCTGATAGTACCTAGTTTATTTTTCCAAAAGTCTCTCTCGTATATTAAATAATTTTGCAGCATTTAAGATCTATAAAAAAAGTCGCTGCCATTTTGATCCGTTATTAATTGTGCGTCTTATCCATGTTAGTTTTAAGCTTTTAACGAAGCTTTCCAAATTTGGCATTTTAAGCCCCCCATTTATATAAGACTGACTCAATACATTTCTCTTTATTTTGTTGGGTTTCCCGTCCCAAATAAAACTATAAAATAATTTATTCATTGTTTTAAAAAAAGTCGGGTCGTGGATTTGGTAACGACATAAATAAATGATTAAGAGTAGGAATTATTAGAGTTTTTAATACTGTTATTTTCCCATAGGGCGTTAACTTTCTTTTTGACCACTGATTAATCATTGCCTTTATCTTGATAACTTTTTTTTCATAATTTAATTTTACCGTATCTTCTAGATGTAAAATTTATTCCTAACAATGTAAATGTTGTTTTACCCCAGTCCAATTTACATTCTGTGCATAATTTAACGTTCGAAAATATATTTTTACCAATCCATATAACATTCGTCTTTTGAAAATTAATTAAGAGACAGCGACATTTAATACAGCCTATCAATAAGACAATCTTAAATAATCAGATTTCAGATTCTAAATATAGATTACTTCCTCTGTCGGTTATGGTCGAGTGTCACCCAAGCTGATGTTCATTGATGTGTGTATTATGATTCAGATAAGCTCCTATGTCAAATTAACAACACAGGCATTTTGCAGTTTGTAGGTTAATATCTTTTTATATCATGACACCTTTTTCCGTAATTTTGATTTGATAAAAAATGATTAAATCTATTCATATTTACTTTACAAGAGTAGAAGTTTTTTCTATCAAAAATTTAGCCTAAAAATCACCTGTATATATAACACAACCTGCCAAAGGCATTGAACACCCTAACAACCATCCGATTGGCAAAAAAAAATATTGTCTTGAACGGTCATGCCATCCTTGGAAACAAATCGCTGATCAAGAAATAATTTAAAAAATCATAAAAACTAACCATAGTGATAATAAAAGTAATAGTTTCAACCCAGGTGTTGCGATAAACCTTACCAATTTCATTCATAAAAATTCACTTCAATTCATTGTCACTTGATAATTAATCTGTTAATTAGAAGTAAATACTCCGGTTCTTAAAGCATGGCCCACAAATCGGATAAAAAAAATTATCGATTAAATGCCGAATTGAAAATCAGTCATTCAGTTTTTTCCTTGATAACGGACAAGCCTTGTATTGTTAATTTCGACTGAGTTAGTTCACAATCTAAGTCGTTATATCGTAAAATCAATGTGATAAGTAATCAGTATTAACTGTCTAATAATCAACCCAAGGGCTGATCCTCTAATCACTTAATTCGGAGTCCATGCGCGTGTTCAACAAACGGTGTAAACAAAAACCCCTACAAGATCAATATAGCTTTTCTTAAAAAATCAAAGTTACCACTAACGGAACAAAATAGTTTACAAATACATTATTTTTAATCACATTTCAAACAATTTTCATCTTGGAAAAAATTAAATACATTGTAATGTCTATCTGCCCGTTTTTAGTCAGATGAAAGTATCGGAAGATTGGGAATTCCCATAGTTGACATGTATTGAATCGGGGAATTCTACAAGTTTTCTCATCCAATGAAATTCATTGATAACGTCAGTTCCTGAAAAATGTCTGTGTATTGACAGAATTTCTGGTCTTGTGCAAGAGTTTTAATTTCAATCAACTTCCACTTTCAAAGAAAATTAAAGCACTTAATACAGGTATGGCTTTATTGAGCTTACATTAAAATCGTAAATACATCGTAAAATACATGTCCTCCCATGTTACAGTCATGACTCCATCACGCAAATACACAACGCAACAGAAGCATAAAATTAACACTAACAACAAAACAACATCGTTTCTTCTTGTTTTTCAACATTTATTAGAAGAATATGTATCAAGTGTTCCAAGTGAATTTCAGCAATATCGTGTGGATTTCAGATGCAGAAATTACCGTCCGAAATTAGACGGAATTTGAAAATTATTAGAGTGTCCGAAAACATAGCGGACCGATTACGGTAAACGAACTGAAAGCACATGGCAGAATCTGTCAGATTGTAGTCTTTCCCGTTTTTTGGTGACTGTTTCGATGAATAACATTTTCCATTAATAAAATTGAAGAAAGAAAAGAAGCATCTGAAAGTAGGTTCTTTCAAATGAAATATAAGCTGATTCTTTTATCAGAATTATTTTCTTACCACATGTGGGGCTCACAGTGGGATTAAGTTACATGGGCATGTAAAATCTATAAGACCATTTAATACATTAATTACTGGTAATTTTATTGTTGTAGAAAAATATGTTGGACATTTGAGTTGTCCAAATAATTATCAATTAATTTATGTTTAACCCCTTGTTTAGATGGAAATTATTCAATTAATATATATATATATATAATTAGCAAAGGGGCTATAGGTAGGACAAGAACAGTTTATACCAATCCAAGACATTGAAGCTCACTTGGTCCCAGATTTAGGTCACTGTGACCTTGACTTTGACCTTTGACCTATGATATGAGGGGTATTAAACATGTGCACCTCCTATTTTTGTTGGATTGTATTATTTTGCTCATATTTTATGGGTAGTTTAACTTGGTCATTTTTCAACAATATTCCATATGAGGGATACCTATTTTGTGTTATCAACCCCTCTTACAGCTTTTAACAAACAAGTCTGAACTTTACAGGATATTTCTATATACATTGAACATGTGCATTTACGTTTTTGGCTGGATTATATAGTTACTTAATTATATATGATCCAATTTTTTAAAACTATGCATAGATATTGAGCATAATAAGAACATTATAGGTTTCACATGTATTTTGTCGAATTATTAACATTTTCATACACAGAATTTTTCACATTACAATTTGGCCATACATACAACTAGTCCCCAGATCAAAAGTTGGGAACGGGGGGTATTAGCCTCTTTCAGAGACAGTTCTAGTTTTATTTAATTTAAGTATTAAATAATTTTATTTTATTTTGAATTAAATGAATTTAATTGGGGTTTTAATTATATTTATTCGGTTTTATCAGAATAATATCATTTGTCTTTGATTTCAAAATGCAGCATTTGTTTTAGCTCACCTGTGCCAAAAGCTCAAATGAGTTATTGTTATCTTTCTTCATCTGCTGTGAGTCCGGTGTAAACTTTTCAAATTTTGATCAACTCCTTCAAAATTACTGTCCCAAGTTGGATGATACTTGGCAGAAATGATGTCTAAGTAAAGGGTTTCAGATTTGCACAAATGAAGTAACCATGTCCCTTGGGGGACCCAAAAGTTAGGAAATAGTGAAAAATCTTTAAAACCTCTTAAAGGTACAATAGATATAACTTCAATCTTTCATGTACAGTCAAACCTGTCTATAAAGGCCACCCAAGGAAACCAGTAAAAATGGTCTTTATGAACAGATGGACTTTATATACAGAGTCAAATAATATGATAAAAGAGCAATTGGGATACAATTCTACTGGCCTTTACAAAACAGGTGATCCTTATATAGAGATGGTCTTTAAGGCAGGTTGGACTGTATAACATACTTAGGACACCTTGTTTCAGAATTGCAGATATCTTAGCTGTATGGGCCAATTAAATGGGGACACGATAAGGTTTTAAAGGTAGAAATTGCCAAAAAAGAGTATTTGTCAATATATTTGGACAACTATTAGCTTTTTGTATAGGCATATTTATTAGAATATTGTAGGTATTGGTATTATGATCCTTATGATATATGAATGAAGGCCATGAGCTCAAAGGTCAAAGTCACAGCTGCAAACTATTACTGAAATAGCTAATTATCCCAACACTATTGACATTTTGTATAGGCATGTATATTAGAATATTGTTGGTATTGATATCCCAATCATTGTGACATATGAATGAAGATCATGGGTTCAAAGGTCAAGGTCACAGATGTATAAAAATACTAAAACGGCTTTGTTTTTAGCTCAAATGACTAATTTTCAGTTTCGGATAAAAAGATTTTTAAAGATATTTTTGCATCCTTCGGTCACCTTTACTAGTTATAGTAGCCATGGCAATGCTATAATCAAATGTGAATTGCACCATTTTAATTTTAATCTGTCAGGTAGTTTCAGAGAAGACAAAAATAGATGTTAATGACACACACACATACTCATGCTACACTATTCATGTATGTGTATGTGCATGTCATCTGATTTCAAAAGAAGTGATATATACAGATTTCTTGAATCACACCATTTAATGCTTTGAGCAAGTTCTGTTGGTTTTCATGTTCACTCGATTTTGAATATGTACATGGTTTTGGCTGCGAATAGCTGCAATAATGCTGATGCTGCTTTAAACGTTAATCCACTCACCCATTCTTTTAAAAACAGGTTTTGGAGTTTCAGTACTTTCAGTACTTTGATTGATAATTGTTGTTCACAATTGTCGCTTGTTTCAGTATCGTCTTAATCTCTTCTGCATTTGTCAAAAATTTTGACTAAGAATATTGAATAAAGTGCATTCAACACACAGATTACACTGCCTTATATATAGTAACAGTTAACTAATGCAGAATTAACAGATGAAATGTAAAAACCAGGGGGTCATTGGTGACCCTTTATCTTGAAATCTGGGGGTCATTTTTCAGTTTTAAGGGTCACCTAAAAATTTTAATTTTGTATTTAAATTTGAGAATAAAGAGAACATTAGGTGTACCATGAGACAACACTGGATATTTGTTAATTCCATTTTATCATGTTCATTGAATTCTTGTTTAATTGCAACTTTTGGCTGCATGGTTGAAAACCACTGCGGTAGCTCAGTTGGTAGAGTGCTCGCTCCATAAGTGGGAGGTCATTGGTTCGATCCCCGGCCCGGTCTGGCCCAAGACTTGAAAGTGGGTAGTGACTGTTCTTTCGCCAAGCACTCGGCATTACGAAATGAAAGTCATGGTTCTTTCGGATGGGAACTTAAAATAAACGAGGTCCCGTGTCACGGTGGGTTTGGCACGCTTAAGAACCCTGTTGTATAATGCCATCAGCGCAACGCACAGGCAAAATTTCTGCACCTTAACCTATAGTTAGCGACGTCTCGATATAAGTGAAATATTCTTGACTGGGACGTTAAACACCATTACTCAACTCAACTCGCATGGGTGAACTTGGCTTCAGACCATCTAGTTTGTCAAGTTTTTTGTTTTAATTAAAAATTATTTCATTGTTCACACAGGTTTTGAAAACTCTTGAAAATGAGTTTATCACTTGAAAAACACCTTTGAATTTTAGGTTTGGGTTTTCAAAAACAATTAAACTTTGATTAAGATAGAGAAATTATAATAATGTTTCTGCAAGTAAAATCGGCAAGTTGTTGACACCTGCCAGTAAAATAGACAAATTATTGAAAACAATCTGAATTCTTTTTTATGATGATACGATTATGTCCCTATTCTTTATCATTTCTGTGTATTAGAATTGCAAGTCATGGTCATCACAGTGTTTTGTACACATGTGGATTTTTACCAGGCATTTGTATAACACAGAGCAAGTCACATTATTTGAGTAGGGAGCCACCTCACTTCTAATAAATGGAAATTGAATTTAACCATTGATGGTTGACTGAGCCATGCAACATGCACTGGATCAAATAATTGAAAGAAAATAAACACATAGTATTATGTTGATATTTTTTTCAATAACAAAGTAATTGAATTCAATTTGTAAGATTGGCTGCATCAAAAATAACACACCATCCATATCGATTTGCGTCATTTTTAAAATCATCGCGCTTAAAATGCAAGAAATGCACTCTGAAGAAAACACTGGTAACATTCTTATGTCAAAAATATACATTATTTTAAAAGTTTGTGTAACTATGCAATATATTGCAATACACATTACAATATTTTCAGAAGTATTGCAATATATTGCAATACCATTTTGACCCCAATACCCATGTCTCTAATCAGAATTACGGGCAATGCACATTGCCATACAGATTCCAATTAAATTCAATTACAGAATGTTTTAAAATCAGTATGGATTTTCAGGATAAATTTAAAGTGGACTATTTTTGTGTTGTGCAATAATCGGATTAAGAGATTAGTTACTAATACTGACAGAGTAGTACTCGATAGTCCAGACTAACTGTTCCATTTTGATCCATTACTTTTGACGAAATCTGTAAAATGGTTTCAGCCTGTGGTTTGTTTACAATGCCAAGCCACATGTCATTCCGTCAATTGAAAAACATTCTATTAAACGAAAGACATTGAATTTTCATTAATTATATACCTTTGAGAAATGTTCAAGCCCTCAAGGTTTATTTATATAGGATATAGTAGAAATCTTCTTGGGACCGGTAGATGACTTTTGAGTTATCCTGGGTTTTTGAGATATGGTATTTCTAGAACCTGATCCTAATAGACTGGATTTGCTTGTTCAGATATTGAATTACACCTCATTACTGATTTTGTTTATTTTGCAAAGGTGACTGGCCTTGTTTATTTATGCTACCAAGATAAACTGATGGTTAAACAGCTTGAAATAATCAGGGAATAGTAAAACTGCAAACAGATATGATGGGAAAGTAGGGCTAAAAAAGGATGTTGTTGCTAACAAAACAACATTTACGACATATCAATCGGCCAGTGTTATTTTGTTTTCACTTTACAGATAATGACATAAATGTTTAAAATACTTTTAAAATCCCAAAATTTCTCAAACAACCTTTTCATGCTATCAATAAGGAATTCCTAAAATAGATTTTCTGAACACTTTTGATTTTCTTGATATCCATGGTAACAAGTACTCATTAAAATATATGAACTTTAAATACTACATTATAACTTCTATTTTGTATTATAAAATTGGAAATTCATGTTCCTGATAACTAATGAGGTTATTTTCAGTTTCATTTATTTCTGTTTCATTATAGATACACCAATTATAACTCTAGATACTACAAACATTACAATACAGGAAGGTTTTAGTCGTAGTAGACCGTGTTCTGCTGTTGGTAATCCAAGACCTACAGTTAAATGGTACAGAGGAAATAGTGTGCAGATATCTGGTACAGGGACCTCAGCTACATTAGTGTTCAGTAATATAGACAGAAATCAGGCTGATACTTACGAATGTAGAGCTACATCAACAGGAATACGGAACTTTGTGTCCAGTAAATCTGTGTCAGTCATTGTTCATTGTAAGTGTTTATAACATTAAAATCTAAAACTAGATTATACTTATTTATAGACCTAGTCTAATTTATTATCTGTATCAATTAACTAGAGTACAATACTTTTTGTCCAATATCTATGTACCAAGTATTTCAAACATCAACAGTTTTAGAATTAGCTTATGTCATATCATGTAAATAGACTTTAGTTCAAAACGTGTTGTAAAAGTGCTCGGAAACTTATCATAAGGTCCCTTTTGATGTAGATATATATAAATAACAAAACAATATTTTTTATCTTATAATTCAATAAAAATTTTTAAACATCAATTTGAATAATAATATAATCATAGCAAATAAGAAAAATAGCATCACTATGGTATATTGATGTCCATGATAAGAAAGCTGATCGTGCAATGACAGAAAATGACATTATTCTTTTATTATAGTTGTTAAATATTTGCAGTTATTAAGATCATCATTTAGGTATCCTTCCACATATACAAACACAATTATAATGTGCTGGATTGATAATTTTTATTGAAGATTTTTTTTATATAATTCACTTTACAAAATACAACAGAGAATGCTTCAAAAGCTGTGCTCACTTGTAATGCTGATGGCTTTCCAACAAATTTAGAAAACAAAGCTAATCCTGCAATGACAGAAAATGACATGAAAACGAAAATGATGTTTCAAATGACAGAAAAGATTTGACCAGTCAAAATGCTTGAATTATTCTTAAATATTTGCAGTACCCAAATGTTTAAGTAATTGTTATTAAAATGATAACTTTCTAGATATTCTTCCACAGATAAGAACAAAATTATAATGTATTAAATTGATATATGTTATTTAAGATTTACTCTATACAATTCAGATCCTCCCGTCGTCACAGTCACCTTACAAAATACAACAGAGAATGCGACAAACGCTGTGCTTACTTGTAATGCTGATGGATTTCCGACAAGTTACACATATCATGGATGGACTCAGTATATAGGCAATACACTTGTTCGGTCTTACACAGATTTTACTAGGATGTTGTCTGAGAGGAACAAAACAATAACAATACCTAAAGTAACATTTGAAGATACTGGGAGATACTATTGTAATGCTGAAAACGGAATTCAAGGGAGACAACCAGCTGTTTTTCAGCAAGGATCTTCATATTTTGATGTTAAAGGTATTTCACATTTAGCAAATACTTTTGATGTCTACAGGTATATAAGTCTGCACATACAATTGTCTATTGGCTTTACTGTTGAATTAATAACCGGTAAAAAATATTTTGCCAATAACGTCAGTAGAGATTGTGCAGAAGTGTGACGCCAACTACAAGTAACGTAGGAATACGTCATAAAAATAGAGACGGATTTAGACTTTTCTTTGTATCGGCACAAAAAAGACATGTGTCCTCGACTCATGATTATGTTTATATTGCAAGATTATGTTGTTTACTGTAAATTTTTTTTGTAGGTAAAAACAATGCCCTTATATGTGAAAGCACTTGGTTTTATGAATTACAAATGTTAATAAAACATAAATATTTTTATGCGTGTTTCTCCGTCGTTTATCAACTGTTATGCAATTTGTGCGTGGTTCGCCGTAGTTTATCAACTCTCAAAACACACAGAACACTATGGCAATTCTAAAATAATACTAGAATCGAGCTTATTAATATCTTCTATTTTCTTTTTTGTTCATAGTGTCGGCAAAATTTCGGATAGACGAAGACGTTCGTAAAAAGGGAGACATTGACAAGAAATTTATGATAAGAATTCCATTCTATAGTAATCCTCCGGCAAAATGGAGTGATATTGTATGGTTGAATATAAGTAATGGTCAACAAGTTTCAAACTCAAGTTTAACAAGATATGAACTAATGAATGAGATTGTTGACAAATCTTTCTATGGAAAACATGTTAAACTTAATGGTCAGGTCATTATATTAACAATAAGTGTGTTATCAAAGTACCATTTTGGAACTTACAAAATTAGTGTTAATAATGGCGGATTACAATCGTCTTACAACTTCAAAATAGTTTCTGGTGGTAAGTATGTTCTGGCAAAACATACATTGATTTTTAGCATGTTTTACATGCAAATAAAAGATAATTTGAATTCTTTTATGCGAACACTTGAATTCTTAATACACTAGATATAAAATGGTCAATTGCATAATTTTTTACATTCAGAGATACAGTCAAAACTGTCTATTAGTGAACAATTGGAGCCAATCAACTTGAGCGCAATACATAAGAAGCCCTTATATACATATTCAATTAGCACGAATCTATTGGAATAATATTTCACTGACCTTTAAAAGCAAATTGAGATGTATTATTGAGTATTAATAGTATTTTATTTTCATTTTAGCCACACCTGAGGATCCTAGGAATCTGAGTGTATTTGCGACGGAATATAATTCTATCTCTTTGAAATGGGAGCGAGGATATGACGGGGGTTATCCTCAAACATTTGTGATCTTAGTTAAAGATATGTTGTCAGATTCAATAAGAGAAATCCTCGTTAAAGATGATGAAAGTAGTAGCTACTTTTCGGAGACAATCTACGATTTGCTTCCTTCAACAACTTATCAGATTAGGATATATTCAATGAATGAAAACGGAAACAGCAGTTATCTGTCAGTAATAGTCTTGGTTAGAGGCGTGTTAAAAGGTATAAAGTAATGCCGTGCTCAAGTTCAATCATTTACAAAGATAAATTGAAAAGTGAATTGGGACCAAGATACCAAGATACCTGATCGTGGTATTTCAATGGGTAATGAAAGATAGTATGGCGCGTGCCAAATTTTATGAAGGGCGAAGGCAATTCTTTCTTTTAATAGACATTTTGTACCTTGACGCTATTTTATCCATATTTGCTGGTGTGACATAGGGTTTTTAGCCATGCGAGATCGGCGTGTCTCACATGACCACGCGACACCCTGTCGTAATATGACGTAATATTGCGTAAAAATTGATACACATCAAGGGTCATGACCCTTATTGTCTTTCATTGGGAATTGCAATACAATTGCTTCTGTATGTTTCATCGAAGACAGGTACAGTCATATTGTAAATATGAATAAATATAACCGATATATATACAACGATAATATAATGGATCATATAAATCGTTTTTGAATTATTCCTAATTTATTTAGGAATTCTATATGTAGTGTGTAATAAAGAATACAATATAATATTGTTTATATTTAACGCAATTTCATTCACTGGGTAGTTTTGGCGAACATTAAAAATTGAAGCTGCATTATTTGATAACAGTTAGAATCAATACACTTCATCATACAGTAATTGTATGATAATTAGTTTTGCTATTATCCTGTTTTTTTAAGAGTTGTCGTTTCATTTTTTGAAGACTTCATGAAATTAACATGACCAGGGTTTTCCTTTACTATGTATATGAAAATGTGTATGAAAAATAAAGACACAACCAAGTGTCTACATTACTGAAGCCTCATTATTTGATAGCATTTTAAATAACCACATCAACATGCAGTAATTGTATGATAATTAGTTTTGGTTTTATCCTTTTTTTGTTTAAGATTTGTTGTTTCATTTTTTTGAAGACTTCAGGAATTCTAACATGACCAGGGGTTTCCTTTACTATGTATATGAATGTGTTTATGAAAAATAAAGACACAACGTAGTGCCTACATTACTGAGTTTGATGTTTAATTTCAGATGGTATTAGTGCAGTCAGCCAGAGCGTCAGTAACACACCTGTTATAGCGTTATCTGTTGTTATTGTGATACTTGTTGTGGTATTTGTCATTATTATCCTCGTAATTTGTCGGCGAGGACATAACAGTCCAATAACAGGTATTTAGTATTTAATATAAAAGTAAACTCTCTATATATATAATAAATACATGGTCAAAGCTCGGCTTTCTACACGTTTTCTCATCCTCGCCAAATACGATCTTTATTCACCGTCAATGACCATGTATTTACTTTATCCTGCGACAGATACGTCCTAAAATTATAATTGTAACAGCGTGTTATCCATCTGTTTGACTTGTTTGTTTACACTTCAAACGCCGCAAGAATACAAATGTTTACGTGACGTCACGCTACCCCATCACACCCGTATTTGTCATTTTCGCTCAGTTCGACGTTCAAGGACATGTAGTTCTCAATTATTTATTTTTAAATCTATAACTACGTGCATTGTTTTTAAAAAATCAATCTTTTTTTAAAATAAAATATTAAAATATTAATGAATTTATTGATCATGTTTATTATACTGTGTTTTGTTTACATTGAGAATAGGGTTCATTTAGGTCAAAGGTTACGTCAAATGTTGAATGGAAAAAGTAGTGTCGTAACTGTGACGTCACAGTTAGCGCGTGGCTTTATTGGGTCAGTGACCGAATAAAGATAAGGTTCATTCGGCAGGCTTTATGATGTCAATGTACACGTTAGTTGCAGGATAAATATATATATATATATATATATATATATATATATATATATATATATATATATATATATCAGAAATCTAAACTTAGAATCGTATTCTTTAAATGTTTTTCCATTTGACCGTTCATATTATGTTTCGACATTGATGAGTGAGACAAGATTACAGACAAAAACACAAATCATGTCATGAATAATGATTAACAATAAAAATCATCCCAACTTCATTAGAGATATGTACCTATTTATTTAAAAAAGATTGCCCCATGTGCAGTTTAAAAGAAAAGATTGAAAACTGTCATATTCAGTTAAACTTGATAGACGAAATCGGGTATACTACATCACGCACTAAAATGTCAAACTCTGGTTATTTCTCTAAATTAGAGAGGTATTGGTATTTTTGTTTCAGTCTCATATCGTACTGTCGCGGTCATATGATATAATTTTGTCAATTTATGATTGTTATATAATTTCCCGAAATAAAAAACGTTCAGTTTTGTAAAAACATGATGTAACTCAATTGCCAAAAGTACTTTTACTAAAACCCTATTTAATAACCGTTAACTGTTTAGAGCTGCATTCAGCGCAATAAATACAATTTTGTGAAGTGTCATTATTAGGATAAATGGTTTTTATTGTACCATCAACTATCACTAAAGTGTGATTATTTTACTGCAAATCACAATACACTTGAATACACGTGCTGTAAAATTACATATTTGTGGACTGTACCCCCATACACTGTGACTAGTGTTATTATTTTATTGCAAATTAAAATAAACTTGAATACAAGTGCTCTAAAATCACACGTTTTTTTAATATTTGACTTTAAAAATGATACCTTTTCACAATTACTTGGGTTCCTTTGTAATACAAAAAATATTACACCGTTTTATTCCATCAATAAACAGGAGAGTTGTGTGATATAATTAAAATTTGAATACGTAATATATATAAAAATACTAATTTTATTTACAATTGATTTTTGAAGGTCAAAGAAGTGAAGAAAAACCCCAAATAGCGTAAGTATATACTCATGAAGTATCAATCAATATCAATGACAATTGTGGCCTTCGAATCTGGTAGTTGTGGCCGAGATACCATGAAGAATCCGGTTGTCAAGGTGTTCTTCCCTATAGTTTTGCAACGAATACGGTTGGAACACATAACACAACATACATTTTCTTTGTACGTACAGCATATATATAATTTGTACTACACTTTGAATTGAAAACAAAAAAGTGCATTGCTTAAATTTATAAAAAAAAATAAAGGTATAATGTTGTTTCTGACTTTAAAGACCCCCAGAAATTAATTATGTTTAATACATTAGTATAAATCAATGTTATCAAAAACAAACATACTTATCCATTTCCGAATCACAATCCAGAAGCAAAGTAAAAACTTTGGAACTGACAAGTTAGGTTAGACACGTGAACTTCCACCAGGGAAGTGAGGCCGGGTGCTCCGGAAGGGTAAGCACCTCCTGTTTAGCTAGCTACACCCGTCACGTGTGTAATCAAAATTGTGTGAAAGGAACATGGAACTATGAGACGTCAAATATATCCAAGGCAATCCTGGACACAGAGACATCAAACTTATCAACAATACTGTGATGACGGCCATAAAACTTTTTGAGGGCCTTGATAAGCCTAGGCTTGCAATATCCCTGAGTCAACAATTTATTTGCAAGCAGCCTACTTCGTTGTACAAAGTCCCCGTAGTGGGAACAAGCTCTACCATAGCGTATTAATTGGGAAACAAATACACCATAAGCAGGAGAAGCAGGTATATTGCTGCATAAAAAAGGAAAGTTGACAATAGAAAAATTGAAGTCATCACGTTTGTCATAAAGTTTCAAATGTAGCCTTTCTTGTGCGTCATAATTCAGGTATAAGTCTAAATATGAAGCAGAACTTGAGGAATCAGTCGTGTCTTTTATTTCAAGCTCACTAGGATAGATGACATTTACATAGTCTCCAAATTTAGGATTGTTAAGAGACAGAACGTCATCTATGTATCTGTATGTTGAGTTGAATGATTTGGCGACAGTTTTCTCTCCAGATTTAACAAGGTTCTGCATAAATTCTGCTTCGTAAGAATAAAGAAACAAATCAGCAAGCAATGGTGCACAGTTTGTACCCATTGGTATACCGATTGTTTGCTGGAATACTATATTACCAAACACAACAAATATGTTATCTATCAAAAACTCCAACATTTTGTTGATGGTATCTTCAGTATATTTTTGTTTGGAATCCGTATGATGCTTGACAAAATAACCAGAATCCCTGTTCAGCACCAGATATTTGTATCTTGGCTTACCGTTTTTGTAGAAGAAAGACAAGTGAATAATTTCTTTAAGACGTTCTTTCAATTTAGAATGAGGGATTGTGGTGTATAGTGTAGAAAAATCAAATGTTTTTATACTTTTTACATGAGATAAAGTATTAGAAGCAAGATGTTCAAGTAATTCTTTAGAATTTTTTAGAATCCACATTTGGTTGATTCCAGATGTAGAATATACTTTTTCTGAATAAGACTGAAGACCATCTTTGACGATTGTCAAAATTTGTGTTAGAGTTGCCGATAATGATTTAGTAGTACATTTAGATGAGCCTGCTATATATCTTTCCTTGTATGGATTTTTATGAAGTTTAGGAATCCAATACAAGTAAGGAAGATCAAGATCTTCCTCTTTAAGATTGATACCAAAAGACTCGAGAACTCCCCTATGGTTGGAAAGAACTTCATCTTTGGTAAAATTAGTTCTAGAATATGCAGGGTTATTTGATATACTATCTAAACCAAGCTCCTTAATAAGACATTCAAGGTAGAATCTCTTACAAACGAGAATAATGTTGTTGGAAGCCTTATCAGCTGGGACAACAACATATTTGTTGTGTATGTCTGTAAGAATTGCCTTGATTTCTGGATCCTTGAGTACTGAAGACGGTTTAGTACTCATAGACCCTTTAAGTTTGGCAATCCTAGTTTTAACGAAAGATCTAACAACCTTTATCCAGTCGGATAAGGTATCAAGCTCAACATCTTCTAATTTAGCCCAACGTCTGGCGTACTCTTCAACGGAATCCATGACAAGTCGGAAATTCTGTCCCCAAGTAAAAGGTTGAGCTTCTCTATATTTAGGACCTTTTGAAAGTAAAAATCTTAATTTGGTGTTCTCAATTATATTGAGATCACCAGTTATTACATGTCCAGCCGGTCCATAAATATAGGGAGAAGACGAGCAAGAGCAAGTAGGTGGAGTAAAATTGTGAAAGTTTAAACACTGCAATGTTTGTTTATAATTAAATATTTTGGATGCAATAGGTTTATTGTAAGAGTAGGAAACTAAAGGTGGAGAATTAATTTTGAAATAAGCAGGAATTTTAGATTGGACTTGTTTATTTTGAAGAATATTGGAAATGTTTATAGCATCTATGCCTTTGTTAGCATAGTGTAACTTAAGATATTGGCGTTGATATGATACTTTAGTTACACAAGCTTATCGAAATATAAATATTTTCCTAACCTAAATATTTCTGACATATATTTGTTCAATATATCCAATGTGTTATTGTGGAAACCCCTACTTGCAATTTCAAGTTTGTTTCTGAAAATTACTATTTTATTACTTTAAGTCATTGCAAACATTTGTGAAATAATATAAAGTAAAATTTGGTTAGAAAGAATGGGAATACTTGTTCCTTTGTGATGAATGCAATTTGCTTGTGTCTTTCTTCAGAACTCATTACGAACACATATCTCAGACTAACCAAGGAACAGCCGAATACGAGGGAATAAATGCAGGTATTTTTTTCCATAATACAGTATCCAGTCAAGAGTTTTATATGAAACAGTATGCAGTTAAGAAAATAGTTTTCTTGTGTTGTCATGTGTTCCTGTTTTCTGTGTTGTTTGATTAATTTATTATCTAATTATAAACGTTTAAGAATATTTACTAACAGCAGATTCCCGGTTGATAAATTCCGGGTCCTTCCAAAAACAACTATTTTGCGCGTGACGTTTTATGGTCAATAATTCTATTGTTTCTTATCTTAACTATCCTCCATCGTTATCAAGAATTATCAAAAAAAATACTGTTGATGATAAACTGTTCAGTAGATTAAAATATTAATAATATGGAGTCAAGTTCTAAAATGTGCAGATTGGCATATATTTAAAACTGTATTTTAAAACTTTAAAATGGCATACATTTTACTTTTCAGACCATGAAAATCAAAATGAGAGGTTAGTTACAAATCTTAATAAAAAGCACAATTAATCAATTATTATTATTGAAAAAGAAAAACTTTATCCTTAAATATATTCGGTAATCACGAAAAGACTTACTTGTAATAAGAGTTTAATGCCGTGCATTATGTTTATTAAAAAGCAGACAAATCA
The DNA here is from genome assembly GCA_021292105.1 of Anadara kagoshimensis. Taxonomy (NCBI): domain Eukaryota; kingdom Metazoa; phylum Mollusca; class Bivalvia; order Arcoida; family Arcidae; genus Anadara; species Anadara kagoshimensis. The sequence goes on from CM037866.1 coordinate 37,687,636, forward strand.
ACTTTTATTTTTTTAAACTGTTATACCTTTGACTGAAAGCTTTTCTAAAATGAGCATGATTTTGAACAAGTTTTGGTGAAATTAATTTTGCATTGTATTTCGATATAAGTAGCTTAAACAATATTGTATTTCAAGGCAATTTACATAATGCGAGAAGGCTTTAAACCTGTTTATAGACATAGTTATGTTAGACATTGGATGTAGCTATCACGTCTATAATTTTAAGATGTGCTAAAGTGGTGTTGTTTGTTTTGTATTCAGCAGAGGTGTTAACACATACGAACGTTTAGGATCGACGATAGCTGCAGAAAATCAAAACACCTATCAATCGCTGGAGAAAACAGAAAGTTAGTCAATATATACTTGTTTAACAGTTGTCTTTTGGTTATTTACCATCGTTATCATTATCATTTTTTGTTTTTTTTTAGAGTTAACACTCTTACATACAAGTTCTCTAGAATCTGTTTTTTTATTCAAATCCGAAAATCATTTTAAATGCACCTAAAGTAAACTACTGGAAGCACAAGTGTTATTAAATCCAGAGCTTATCAAATGTTTGTTTACAAATCAATGTCTACTGTGCGTATTTTGTTTAATTTTTTTTGCTGTTCCGTGTTTCTGTGTTAAAAATAAAATATGAAAACTTCATTTCACTAAAGAGTAACGAGTATTTCAAGGCACCCAGATCACATTATACAACACCCAGCCTAACTTACCAGGTGGAGGTTCACATAATTAAAAAAAAGCCAGATTTATATGTGATTTGGACTTTGTTTTGACATAGGTTAGTATGTTCTTTTTGATTGTACATTAGATTTTTATTTGTTTTAGGAATGTCTTTAGGACATGATTTGCATTAGAAATTCAAATATATTTAAACTATGCTGCATATTTTCTTGATATTTGTTCACCTTTAATGTTTTTGTCCATGACCATTTACATCTAGTATATTCTGTATCAGTTGTAATATATGCCTAAAGTTGTTAATATTTGACAATTACAGGTCATGGATCGGAAGGAATTACAATGGAACTGTATGAAAATACAAAAATTAATTCATAAAAGTGACATTTTCGTCGACAATTGCGTCATGATTACCAGTTTAAGGTGTTGACACCTCTTACAGTGCAGGGATCCCTTGGTACTTCAGTTGAGCTGTATGGAACTAAAACAATTACTTCGTAGTCTCTATAATAGTTTGATCTGAATATAAAAAAATAATATTTAAAATCATCCAGAAGACGTTGTAGAAGGATACAATAAAAAGAGTTGGTTCTGACGGTATTTCATAGGAAATAAATAAACATTTCTTCGTAGACTCACTATAATTGTGTTATATACTACTGCTATCAAAACAGGTTAACGATTTAAAATTTGCCGGTAGACGTTGTAGATAGTTACCGAAATTTGAATAAGTGTTTTATTATTGTTTCAAGGAACTGCATAATAATTACAGCAACAACGATTGAGACGGCGGCTACTAATAAAAAACGAACATACTAATTCATGTCCAAATCACAACCTAGACGCAAAGTAAAACATTTCGAAATGACAAGCAAGGTTACACATATGAACTTCCACCAGGGAAGTGAGGCCGGGTGTTCTGGAAGGGTAAGTACCCCCTGTTTCGCTAGCAACACCCGCCAACTGTGCAATCAAAATTGTGTGAAAGGAACATCAAACTATGAGACGTCAAATATATCCAGGGCAATCCTGGAAACAGAGAAATTAAACTTATCAACAATACTGTGATGACAGCCATAAAACTTTCTGACGGCCTTGATAAACCTAGGCTTGCATTACCCCTAAGTAAACAATTTATTTAAAAAAGATGCAACATTCAATACACTTAGATAAGATACACTTACACTGACTTTACTAGACAATGCGAAATGTTTTTTGTTGACACAAAATACAGCGTAATAATTTATGTAAATGATATAATACGTATACAGTAAAATCTTGATTAAATGTCAACAGTCAAATCCCCGTTAAATCGATTGCCATGAGCGCAGACAAAAGACAGAAAAGATGAATATCAGGATTAATAATTAAAAAATGATGATGGATATGGAATATAATATAAAAAGGCTTTACTGTACATAAGTTGGAAGACAAATATTTAATTTTGCGATTATGTAGTATAGGACAGAAAGTACGGCATATGTTTATTACTGAATGAAAAAATGTGTATTTAGCTAAATATTATTTATATAGTTCTTATCATACAACTTGTATAAATTTAAGAAACTCTCTTAACACACTTGGAATAAAATATCAAAATGAATTTTACGATGGTGAATGCGTTTATTTTTATACTCGTGTGTTGCATGTAAACTCTCAGGGTAGCCATAGCTGTTCACTTGTCCTCGGATGTCAAATAATAGATATAGTAACATTAGTAATATGTGAAATAATTATAAACGGTAGCAAGACTAATGAATTCTCATTTTTTTAGTTGATATTATATTTCAAGCGGTGAATTTAATGTAATAAAAGACGACACGGGGGATGTTAAAATTACCGCCGATTGACATTTGTGGCGTTTGTGGAAACTGCCAAACTTAAAGGGTCTATGAGTACTAAACCTTCTTCAGTACTCAGGGATCCAGAAATCAAAGCAATTCTAACAGACATACACAACAAATATGTTGTTGTCCCAGCTGATAAGGTTTCCAACAACATTATTCTCGTTTGTAAGAGGTTCTACCTTGAATGTCTTATTAAGGCGCTTGGTTTAGATAGTATATCAAATAACCCTGCATATACTAGAACTAATTTTACCAAAGATGAAGTTCTTTCCAACCATAGGGGAGTTCTCGAGTCTTTTGGTATCAATCTTAAAGAGGAAGATCTTGATCTTCCTTACTTGTATTGGATTCCTAAACTACATAAAAATCCATACAAGGAAAGATATATAGCAGGCTCATCTAAATGTACTACTAAATCATTATCGGTAACTCTAACAAATTTTGACAATCGTCAAAGATGGTCTTCAGTCTTATTCAGAAAAAGTATATTCTACATCTGGAATCAACCAAATGTGGATTCTCAAAAATTCTAAAGAATTACTTGAACATCTTGCTTCTAATACTTTATCTCATGTAAAAAGTATAAAAACATTTGATTTTTCTACACTATACACCACAATCCCTCATTCTAAATTGAAAGAACGTCTTAAAGAAATTATTCACTTGTCTTTCTTCTACAAAAACGGTAACCTAGATACAATATCTGGTGCTGAATAGGGATTCTGGTTATTTTGTCAAGCACCATACGGATTCCAAACAAAAATATACTGAAGATACCATCAACAAAATGTTGGAGTTTTTGATAGATAACATATTTGTTGAGTTTGGTAATATAGTTTTTCAGCAAACAATCGGTATACCAATGGGTACAAACTGTGCACCATTGCTTGCTGATTTGTTTTTATTCTTACGAAGCAGAATTTATGCAGAACCTTGTTAAATCTGGAGAGAAAACTGTCGCCAAATCATTCAACTCAACATACAGATATATAGATGACGTTCTGTCTCTTAACAATCCTAAATTTGGAGACTATGTAAATGTCATCTATCCTAGTGAGCTTGAAATAAAAGACACGACTGATTCCTCAAGTTCTGCTTCATATTTAGACTTATACCTGAAATATGACGCACAGGAAAGGCTACATTTGAAACTTTATGACAAACGTGATGACTTCAATTTTTCTATTGTCAACTTTCCTTTTTTATGCAGCAATATACCTGCTTCTCCTGCTTATGGTGTATTTGTTTCCCAATTAATACGCTATGGTAGAGCTTGTTCCCACTACGGGAACTTTGTACAACGAAGTAGGCTGCTTGCAAATAAATTGTTGACTCAGGGATATTGCAAGCCTAGGCTTATCAAGGCCCTCAAAAAGTTTTATGGCCGTCATCACAGTATTGTTGATAAGTTTGATGTCTCTGTGTCCAGGATTGCCTTGGATATATTTGACGTCTCATAGTTCCATGTTCCTTTCACACAATTTTGATTGCACACGTGGCGGGTGTAGCTAGCTAAACAGGAGGTGCTTACCCTTCCGGAGCACCCGGCCTCACTTCCCTGGTGGAAGTTCACGTGTCTAACCTAACTTGTCAGTTCCAAAGTTTTTACTTTGCTTCTGGATTGTGATTCGGAAATGGATAAGTATGTTTGTTTTTGATTTTATTTTTTCACATGTGATAAAAGTAAGCGGTGTACTTATTTTCGCGGTTAGGAATTGACCGTGAAAACCGCGAATATTAATACATCGCGAATATTTCTCGTTATACAGTACCTGCTGTTTCATGAACCAAAGTATCTGAAAAAGATAGCTTTTGCACAATTAACACCTAACAGAGTTCAATTATATACTAGGTAATATAATGATGTTCTAACATAAACTGTTACCCTTTTTCTTGTGCTAATTATTCCCTTGTATATACAATGTATTTGTAGTTGAAATGCTATTGTAATTGAGTATATCACATGCTACTGTTTATGATAATTATTAAATAACTACAAGGAAACCATTTAATGTAGAAAACATCTCTCCTTGACAACGCATAGCAATGGTTTTATACCTAAGTAAAGTTCTTGACGTGAGAGACGATACTTTATTATTATTCGATATTTGCAAATGAACATTAATGTTGACATCATTTATTAGTTATTTATTCATTATCACAGTTTATTATCGATGTTATTGAATAAAATTGAAATCATTTAAATCAAAGATAGGTTGTGTGCTAAATTTATTGTGAACCTTTCCCTCGGGAACTGTTCTTCACTTATTCTATCGGTTTTGGCACAATACGTGTACCTCTTCAGACAACACTATAGAAGAACTGTTTACTCGAGTCATTATAGATTAACAGTAACAAGAATTAACACTTTTTGTTTGTCAGGCGAGCTGATTGAAATTAGTATTCCCGTTCGTTTGCATTCGAATACATCAATTCACAAATTTAAATCTCGAAGTAAAGCATTTTGAATTACTATTCTTCTACCGGACTCTAACAAAGCTATACAATTTTAGAGGAGACAATATACTTAAAACATTTATTTATATTATACCAGACTTAAAGTCAGTAATGCTTTGAAAACTAATAAAATCTTTTGAAACTGGTTACTTTTAAATAAATACACCGAGTGACTTCACAACAAGGAAGTTAAAATATAAATATGGATATACGCCTGTTATATCTCGTTATATATTTCCATGGAGTCACAGGTATTTATATTTCAATACTTTTACATTAATTGTACAAATCTGCTGACAAACATCAAAGTAATATTAAAGTAATAGTGAGAACTGTTATATTCATATCTAACAAGCAAAGTACGTCATTCATAAATTCAAAATAATTTATACTTTAGTGTCTTAACTCTCAATAACATACTGATGAAAAACAGCGTGGAGAAAAAATGGGACACACACACACACAAACAAACAGTAGTATTGCTATATCCCCCTCGTCAGTAGTGGAGAGGGGTAATAAAACCTCTTTATACCATCACTATACTGTCGACTTGACCGATAGGTGTTACCACTGAACCAAGGATTAGTGTGACTTGTCTTGCCAAATATTAAGTTGATAAAAGGAAATACCTGAATGCATTTTATGACAAACCGTTCCACAAAAACTCAATTACATTATACGTAATACATATTGATTTTATAAATATTACACAACATTAAAATGTATTAGAGGATTTAGATAATAAAATTATGTGGTTGATAATTATTCTTAACATTTTAGTATATTAACCTCGTACACTTGTACCGGTTCGTATTTTTTAGTCCATGCGTCATGGAAACACTGCAATAATTTGGTTATTTTTGAATTGATTTTCTTGCGGTGTATATTACTTTATCCAGAACGGGAAAGGGTTAAAGTGTCATTTTAACATTTTTTGTAGTAATTGCAACATGCATATTGTTAAGTTGACGGAGGTCCGTGTGGTTATAGGTCAGCTTATTTAAAAATCAATCAACCCGGATATGCCAATTTATCGTGCGCGACTTATAAAAAAAGAAACTGGACTATATGGGATATTTATCAGTTAGGAAGGTTTCTTTTGTGTTCCCCCTGTGTTTCCTTTCTGCTCTCTGGTTTTTAACGTATTATTAACTATTACAAGATTTCTAACTTCTCTCACAGCTCAGTGTCCTACAGGATTTTATGGAACTGGCTGCAATATACCATGCGATCCAAACTGTGCGGTTTGCTCCATAACAGATCCAAGTGATTGTGGTTGTAATCAGAATACAGGATATTGTAATGGTGCATGTCCAATTGGTCGCTATGGTAATTTCTGCGAGAACAACTGTTCAATCAATTGTGTAGATGTCGACTGTTACAGATCAAGTGGTTACTGCAGGAAGGGGTGTAAGCAAGGATGGAAAGGCTTCATGTGTAATGAACAGTGCCGAAAGGTTGTACTTACGGATGTGATCAAACACAGGATGAATGTGTTCCGTCATACTGTCGACATTGTAATGGTGGATTAATTAACTGTGATCACAATCAACAAAAATGTGCTTCCGGTTGTACCACTGGTTGGTATGGCGACAGCTGTGATCGAGGATGTGCAGAATTGACCGGCAAAACAAACTGTCTAAACTGTGTAGTATTATCAAGCATGTATATTTGTAACGAATGTGATTCAGGCTGGTATTATAACTTTTCGTCCTGTCAGAGATGTAGCACTAATTGCATCTCTGTAAGTAGAGGGGCTAGTTGCCATGGTGATACTGGTTCATGCAAGTATGGATGTACTACCGGATGGTCGGGGACTAAATGTGAGACGTCTGTCTGTAACATAGTCAACTGTCTGAAATGTTATCCAGGTAATACGAATAGATGTCTTACTTGTAACACCGGTTACTATGGTGACGGTTGTGCGATATCTTGTTCAACATGTACAAATAATAATTGTAGCATGGACGGAACATGTTTACTTGGATGTGAGCCTACATATTACGGTGTTAAATGTGACAACAGATGTGGTTACTGCAGCAATAACGAATGTCCTACAAGCGGATTATGTCCCGGAAGTTGTTTTCCTACTTTTTATGGAAGTTATTGTAACGAGACCTGTCCATCATCGTGCGCAAATAGCCAGTGTGACAAAATGTCCGGTAAATGTTTGTCATGTAACGCCGGAACAACGGGAGATAATTGCGATAAGCCTTGTAGCAAATATTGTTTTCAAAGTGAGTGTCATATTGATGGCGTATGCTCAAAAGGTTGTGTTCCGGGACTATACGGACAGAATTGTAACTTGCAATGTGGACATTGTGCGAATAACGTGTGTGATTCAAACACGGGCGTGTGTGGAAATGGTTACTATGGAATTTACTGCAATCAGACTTGCAGTTCAAATTGTCTCAATTCTCAATGTGATAAATTTAGTTCTAAATGTACAAATTGTTAAACCGGTCGATATGGGGATTATTGCATTAATGTATGTAGTACAAACTAGCGGGAATTCTTGTGATCAACAGACCGGAAACTGTAACAAGGGATGTATTTCGGGTTGGACAGGAAGTAAATGTGAGTCATTAATATGCGCAGTGAAACAGTGTTTGCAGTGTTATTCCGGACAAGGAGATCGCTGCAAGCTTTGTACAGCTGGAACGTATGGCGAAAGATGTGACAAGACCTGTAGTACGACATGTGCAAGAGGCGAGTGTAATAAGACCGGATCTTGTATCTATGGTTGCGACCCTGGTTACTATGGTGAATCTTGTGACTTCAGGTGTGGCTATTGTTTTAACACGACATGTAATTTTAATACTGGAATTTGTTCTAGCAGTTGTGTCATCGGTTACTATGGTGATGATTGTAACAACACCTGTAGCATTTCGTGTTCACTTCGGAGTTGTGATAAAGGAAGTGGGAAATGCACCGGCGCATGCGCTATTGGTTTGTATGGAGAGTATTGTAATAACACGTTTAATGCGAATTGTGCTTCACAAACCTGTGATAAAATTACCGGTGATTGTTATAACGGTTGTATTACAGGTTGGTCGGGTTTGAAATGTGATTATAAAATATGTACCGTCGGTAGATGTACCCAGTGTTATTCCGCACAGAATGACAAGTGTATGACGTGTCAGACTGGTTACTATGGTGATAAATGTGATGAAAACTGCAGTGGAAACTGTAACCAAGGTAAGTGTAGCATGACAGGCTAATGCACGAAAGGTTGTCTAAGTTACATGTAAAAATCATTCCACAAAGATACGACAGACCTTATTTCCAGAAAGAAACGTCACACCTAATACAATAATAGTAACAAAAAAATACAAAAAAACCAACATTTTCATTTAGAAATGATTTACTTAGAAGGAGTGGCATTTTTGTTATTAACATAAGCTAAGTTACAGCTAATATATTGTAGAAGCATGTATTGTATAAATAACAACTCTAACTCGAGGAGGTAGTGTTCGCTACAAATTTTCACATCCTAATTTCTTGATCTTATACCAATGCTTTTTAACAGTCTACAAAAGCCGTAATGACGATTTAGACTATCTTCCACTACTCTCTTTTTCAGAGAGTCCTATAAGGGGCCAGTCAAGAATAGAAATGTTCATTGTTTCAAAAAAGCTGATTTAGAGGCGTGAGCAGGAGCAATATTTGCTGAAGTTTTTTTGTTGTTTTTTTTTTTTAGAAAAACTGAACAGTCACACCAAATTTGTAAAATGTATGTTTAATTTATTTTGTGGCGTTGACTATTTAAGGTTTGAGTGACTTTTTGGTACATATACTTCATTTTATTAATACATCCCCAAATATTACCTGTAGGAAGATTATTCACCGTAAATTGCGGACAAGCTATGGTAAATTTGACGTCTAATCCTAAAGCTTTTTTTTTCTCAAACCTAGTTAAATCTGGAGAGACGAATGTTGCCAAATAGTTAAAGTCAACAAACAGATATGAAATAATTAGTTTGTCTTGCATATCAGTTGCGTTCATATAGACTATGAACCGCATTTCTAAACAGTTCAATTGTTATATTTACGTTTAAAACTATTTTCTTTTCTTTTTCTTGGTTCAAAAACATTTTAGAAAATTTTAATTCCGCGCTTTGTCAACAACGATTTTTGATTAACGGGACAGCTGATGGAACAGCAAATCCAACTGATCAGTGTGCCAGAAATTCTAGGACAAACTAGTGCGTGGAAAAAACAACAAATTACATACAAAATTTATACTAAATTGTTCAATTTTTTATTAAATACAATTATTTCAGTAATAACTAATCACAATTATGCAAACAATCAACACAGGATGAAATCACATCTTTATGCATTGCATAAAGATGGCATAAAGATGGTCTTTATGCCATCTTTAAGCATAGCGTAAAGATGCATAATGTCCAAAGTCCTTTATGCATCTTTAAACCATCTTTATGCATGAAAATATTATAAATTACAATTATAATTCATAAATTATAAATAAAAATATATAAATTGAAAATAAAAATTATGTTTTTTAAATAAATTTATTTATTTATTATTTTTTTTATTAATTAATTAATTTATTTATCTATTTATTTCTTCATTAATTTATTTATTTCTTCATTTATTTATTTATTTCTTCATTTATTTATTTATTTTTTTATTTATTTATTTATTTATTTATTTATTCATTTATTCATTCATTTATTATTTATTCATTCATTTATTATTTATTCATTCATTCATTTATTTATTTATTTATTTATTTATTTATTTATTTATTTATTTATTTATTTACTTATCTGGTAATAGGTATTTATAAATGTATCTTGGATTAAATATGTGACCAGGTAACAAGTGAAAACTAGAATTTTGTAATAAAATTTCATCAATTACATAAAATCTCTCTCTCTCTCTCATCAGGTCGATATTATGCATATGAAGTCTTACGGGAAATGTTTACGGGGTAGCTGTATAATTACTATAATTACCATTACAGGTGATTTTACCTGTAAGCAAGAGATATATTTTCATCACATGTGTCGGGGATGGTTTAAATACATGATATCCTGAACATTTCGTATTTAGTAGAGAGAGAGAGAGAGGGAGAGAGAGAGAGAGAGAGAGAGAGAGAGAGAGAGAGAGAGAGAATAAAATGTTTACAGTGTAGTCAGCAAAAAACCATTCCACTTTATAAGATATTAAACATAGCTATTTATTTATTTATTTAGTAAGAGAGAGAGAGAGAGAGAGAGAGAGAGAAGAGAGAGAGAGAGAGAGAGAATAAAATGTTTACAGTATAGTCAACAAAAAACCATTCCACTTTGTAAGATATTAAACATAGCTATTTATTTATTTATTTATTTATTTATTTATTTATTTATTTATTTATTTATTTATTAATTTATTTATTTACACGTCAGAAACACATTGAACAAAGAATTTGTGTAGTGGTTTGTCAACCAGTGAAATAGCATGGATTGGCCAACCCCGGTGAATAACTGTAACTGTTCATTTCACTACTCTTATTTATTTATTTATTTATTTATTTATTTATTTATTTATTTATTTATATTTATTTAAATTTTTTTATTTATTTATTTATATATATTTTTTTATTTATTTATTTATTTATTTTAATAATTCATATACTGTATTAAATTTTATTGAGTCGTTTTCGGCAATTTTTTATGTATTTGGCAATAGTCTATCTATGTAAATAAAAATCAAATCAAAATCTGAATAAAAATCCAAAAGTATTCACCGGTTCTTAACGGGTAACAGTACAGGTAAATAACTTATTTTGTAGTTAAGACATTTGTTAATTCTGTACCAGTATTGATGTAGCAGAGATAACAAATCAGAGATAGGGTAATGTACTAGTTGCTATTTTTAAAACTGCTGGACTATTTGCATTTGAACAAAAATAAATTTAAAACGGAAAAATATTAACCACCGTATTTACATGTGTGGATATTTTTATTTATTTGTGTCAACTAAAACATTCAGTATTAAAAACATACAGTATTTTGTAATTTATATTTTAATGTTTACAATTGTAAATTAAACTATTGCAAGTTATGTTATAGTAGAAAAGTGCAATATGAAAATTTCAAAACCAGAACTGTCTTGTGCTGCTTCTTAAAAGCATTATAAATAATAATAAAATAAATAAATAAATAAATAAATAAACAAATAAATAAATAAATAAATAAAATAATGTTGGTTTTTGTTATTATAATTCTCTAGTTACTCAGTTTCCTCCATTACTCCCAGAACTCCCTGAGAGAGATGGAGAGAGAGAGAGATTATAACTTGAGATAATGTGTGGCCTAGACAAGTCAAAAATACATTGACTACATTCCAACGCATTATTCAATTCAATTCTTTAATTAACTGTGTTCTTTACTCCACATTAGCAAAATATATACAGTAGAGTTCGGCTATAGCTGAATTTAATAGGCACACTTTTTAGTCCCGGACCGTATACACCCTTCCGATAAATCGCAACACCTGGCGGGAGTGCTAGGATTGATAGTAGAATGTGACGTCATGCAGGGAATTATGAAAAGAAATACTAGCATTTCGTATTTTCCCTCAATATAATATTGTTTTAAAATTTAATATTAAATTTCAATGTTAATTACATATCGCTGGTATTTTATTCTATGACTTTAAAAAATAATTTGAAATTAATATATTTTTCATTAAAAATTTTAAAAATTCATTTTATTTGTTACAAAATAATAACTGTTCCATGACATATTTGTTATTGTAATACCAAGTCATGGGCAGTCATTCGGAACTAATTAGGGCACTGATTTTGATTACCTGATTTACAGGAGAGAAAATGCTTCGGTCCAACCTAAGGACAATTTGCTTATGCATGAATGAATCCAGGTGTGTCAGAAGTAGTCTAAGCTTTTCGTTAATCTCAGAAGATTCTCAGTCGGTAGAATTATTTAAACGAGAGAGAGAGAGAGAGAGAGAGAGAGAGAGAGAGAGAGAGCTACAAACATTGCATTTTAAGTATTCTGTAACTCAGTGAATAATTATATAAACGAACAAATTATCTATCCGAAAAAATTATAACGAGTCATGGGATAATTATTTATCCGACATTTTGAAACTTAACATATTTGTGTTACAGTTTAAAGATGATAAATAATAATAAACACCGCGTAATTAGTATTAAAAATTATTTATTTATTTATTTTCATTTTTATACTTTTTGATTTTTTGACAAATAAATATAATATAGCCAAAGCAGTGATACGACACTACATGAGAATAAATCAGATATTTATCACTGTGTATTATAATCAGGTGTTGCCTTGTTCATCTCGTAATCAGATAATCTAGAGACTTGTTAATTGCAAATTGGATTAATGAAACCAATTAACAGTCCTATTTTTTAAGTCAACTTAGGTTAGGATGCCATCATTTCTACTTAGAATCAGTTGTTATTTATATAAATTTGACCGAAATTTTAACCATACAACCAATATTTCAATGTTGTTGTTGTTGTTGTTTTTTTTTTTTTTTTTTTTTTTTTTTTTTTTTTTTATTTTTAATATTTTTACTAATAATTTTGAAAATAAATTTTCAGAACCTTTAACATTTTTAGCAATAACGGATGTTTCTTTAATGAAAGTTTAATCCGTTGAACAATGATTTTTAAATACAACTTTAAGATGTCGCTAATTTGTAATCACAGGAAAATTTAAGTTTTCAAATTATTTTGACTATCAATTATGTATCTGAATTGTTTAATCTATATCAATATTTTGTAAATAAAATTTATGAAAAATCCGATTTTATAAAATAAATAAAGATAAATAAGAAAAAAGTGGAAGGTGAACGTTTGTAGTAATTTGATTAAAAATTAAAATATTTCCAGTCGGATAAAAATATGAATTTCAAATGTCCTTGAGGGTAATTAAATGGTCCAAGATATTAATAAATATACGTAATAAATATACGTACATGTATTTTATATTTTTCAAATTTGAACATTTACAAATTGCAATTTTTTAGTAAAAATAAAACTTGTTATTTTGTTGAAGAAATTACAACAAATTCTACACAATCCTTTACAATGTTAAGTGTCTTTTCGGATGATCATCTATGTGTTTAAAATTTGTTTAACTAGCCCATTTGTAATTTGTAATTTATTTTAAGTAATATTCGCTTTGTCGGTTTATCATCTCACCTGTAGCTTACATATGACACCTAACATATACTCGAACTGAGTGAATATACACCCTTTAAAGTAATATTCGCTTTGTCGGTTCATCATCTCACCTGTAGCTTACATATGACACCTAATATATACTCAAATTGAGTGAATATACTGTAAATGATGATGGGATCGATAGATAGCCTTCCCGGCGTGACGTCATATCAAGAGCGATAACCAGTTTCCGGCTATTTCTGGAAGGGTGTATATCGACATACATCGTACAACATAGTTTATATATATATAATTAGTGGAAGACTTACAGATTCTGTGGCACTTGACTTTACATACGTCTCAAAATCCTGGATGAGACAATGGTCCTCGTTACCTATGTAGTCTTTATGTCAATTGAGAGAGAGAGAGAGAGGGGAGGGGGACATCAGATGCCGAGTGAACTAAAGCGTGCGTTGACGGATCAAGAGCACAGCACCTTTTACCGCTTAGAGTTAAAGCCAAACCAGACTAATCCTTCAAGATGTGAAAATGTTTGCTTGTCGACTGTGAACTATCCTAGAACCGTCAGGTCCTCTCAACATAACTGACCGTGAAAATCTTGACATCCTCATTTTCTGTCCAGCGATTATAGTGTCTCTGCTAAGGTTTGCATCAAACTAGATGGGACAGGTTCTAGTGTAAGACAATTTCTCAGTTCGCTTCGTTTTCACATTTATAAGTGAAATAATATAGAGGAAACTATTACTCCGCTATCCTGATAATGTTAAAAAAAGCTATCCAGATCATGTTGATAAAAAGTTTCAATCCCCAAAAACATATTAATTTGTGTTCGTCAAACAAAAAAGTTAGCTTAGAATATCACTAGGTCTGAGAGAGAGAGAGAGAGAGAGAGAGAGAGAGAGAGAGAGAGAGAGAGAGATTTGGGTTAACAACTTTACAGTGCCGTTCTTTTTTTTAACAAAAAAAAATAGTATCAAATTATCAACTCGCGGCTTAGAATATCGCCAGGTCTAGGGGGCAAGGAGAGAGAGAGATAGATTTGGGTTTACAGTGCCGTAAACTTTTTCAAATTATTATCAAATGTATTCAAGAAATAGTATATGGCAACAGTAACAAATATTCAGATTTTGAAATAGTTCTATTGTGTTAATATCAGATTAAAGTGTCAACATTATGATGTTTAAACTCTCTATTGAGATTTATTTAATTTTGCAGAATGAAATCATTACTCTTCTGTTGTTTAAAATTCATTACTTCACTTACTCTTTCTCTCATAAAACAGTTTAATGATGTGATTGATTAAATGAGGTTTTACATCTCTGTTAAGAATATTTCACTTATATCGAGATATCACCAGCTAAGGTGAAATAGTAGAAATTTTGACCTGACAGGGAGGGTACGCCTGACACGGGACATTTGTTTTAAGATCTTTTCAAACGACCCATAGCTTTCTATCCTGAATGCCGAGTGCTTGGTGAAAGACGTCACTACCCACAGGCTATTTTTAAGTCTTGGTCAGACCCGATCGCGTTTTGGACCCACGACTTCCAAAATACAAAGCATCGTATAGAGATACCATAAGGGCAGTTTTAAACGTGAAATGTAAAACCATAACATCAAGTGGATCTGTGTCATTCATTCATTTTTCACTTTCAATGTTACAAGGATTACAAAATATCATTGTAACTGTTCCTCTATCTTTAATTTGTACAATACGAATGTATTTTCTTTTGAAAATTATTCATGCATTAATAAACAAAGTAGTTTGCGGTATTTCAATAATAAGAAAAATAGTTATTATGGACAATTTAAAATAAAAATTATTTAAAAGTACAGTTTTAAGAATAATTGTAATTTATTGTATATAAAATGTCGAATTAAAATTTAATTGTTTTATCATTTTATCATTTTTAACAATTTATTATTTTTGTCATTTTTATTTTTAATTTATCACTTTTATTCTTAACACACACACACACACACACACACACACACACACACACACACACTTTTTTGCTGTAAAATGTATATAGAGTGGTACAATATATACTCTGACACTGAAAAACCCCATATATTTTTTAATAATTCTCAAAAATTTATTTTTCGGTCATTTTCCATGAATATTTCACTGTAAAATGTAAAATTTGTTGAAGTTTTTCTTAAAAATGATTAGAAAAGAAAATTGCACTGTTTTTAATAGAAAAACATTTCAAATTCAACGAAAAATTTATAAAAATGAAATCTACAATATAATCATGCTTAACATGGTTGTTAAAAATTTACAATGCTGTTCAGCTTTTTTTTACTGTTATAAGATGGACAATATTTTGGATATTATTGGAATAAACTACAATAACTGAATTCACACAAATTCAGTGCACATGGAAAAAATGCAAGAAATAAAATCGTTTTTTCCAGCAAACTCACAAAAACCTACCCACAAAAAAATGTCAAAACTTGGGTGGTTTCTACCAAGGGATATGAATAACTGATTGATATAAATGTTTGCTGGTCAGATAAATAAGTGTATTACAAGTGAGGTTTTAAATTCCTTTGACATCTTGGGTCAGTTAACCTATAAATTATTCCACTTCAGAATGAAAGACAAAATAATAATAATTTATTATTATTATTATTATTATTTCAATTAAAATATTTTACATAAGGAGTAAAATGTCATATAGGTATATATTTTTTATAATTATTTAATATCTGAAAGTTTTAGAGCTGGTCACGTGATCACATGGCCTAAATTTACTTGTATATAAATTATGAAGTATAAGAGCATCTCCTCCGTGGCCTAATGGATAAGGATGCAGAGTCAGATAAGATTGTATATTCTGGGAACCCAAAGGTCGTGAGTTCCAGTCCTGCAGAGGACAGATAAGTAAGTAAATTAAAAATGAATTAAAGGAAAAGCAAATAAAATAATAATAATAATAAATAAAAATATTAATAAACTAAAATTGAAATAAATAAAAAAATAAAATAAAAATTAAAAAAAAAAAAACAATGACTAAATAAAAAATTTAAAGATAAAAACAAAATAATTTAAGTGAAACAGTGCAATAATAGTTTTGAAATAAATGAAAAATTATTTTTAGCTTCATATTTATATAATTTAAAATTAAATAAGCAAATTGAAATTTAAAACTGAATTATATTAAATCGTATATAAAAAGCGAACTAAAACTAAATTTAACATAAAGATGGCGTAAAGATGGCATAAAGGACTTAGGACATTATGCATCTTTACGCATATGCATAAAGATGGCATAAAGAATGCATAAAGAAGGCATAAAGACTGCATAAAGGACATCTTTATGCCACCATTATGCAATCTTTACACAATCTTTATGCATGCATAAAGACATGTTTTCGTGCTGTGCAATAAATAGCTCCGGTTTTGTGTATTTCATATTGGTATTCATACGCCAATTAGTGTGAATGAAATTACCGTGACGTCACGTAAGGTAGATCTTACAGTTCATGAACGCAATTGCTCTGAAACCTTGTGTAGAAGACAGAAAACAGACAAAATGTGAATATATGTGAATATGTCGTTCTGTTTCTCAACAATCCTACATTCTAAAAACAAAACTACACGTGAAAATAGAAGTTATGGACATCAGCGTTACAACAAGCCTAATATCAATGATGTCAGTTTTCTTAATATTTTACCATTCCTGCATAAACCTCTCGGATTACACCATATCCGAACTAAACTCTTTTCTATACCACTATACCGTCTTAAACAGTTACAAGAAGAATACATATCTAAAACTTCTATTACACCTGAATATAAGCTTAATGCTATCATCATGGATATTGCTTTTAACAGATAATTTCACCTGCTCGATAAAACGATATCGAGAACGATGGTCAACGCCAATATCTTAAGTTACACTATGCTAACAAATGCATAGGCGCTATACACGTTTCAAATATTCTTCAAAATAAACAAGTACAATATGAAGTTCTGCTTTTTTCAAATTAATTCGCCACCTCTAGTTGCCTACTCCTACAATAAACCAATTGCATCTTAAGTATTTAATTATAAACAAATATTGCAGTGTTTGGACTTTTATAATTTTACTCCACCTACCGTCTTCTCTCTATATTTATAGACCAGCTTGACATGTAATTACTGGTGATCTCAATATAATCGAGAACACTAAATTAAATTGCGATCTTTACCTTTAAAAGGTCCTAAATATAGAGAAGCTCAGCCTTTAACTTTGGTATAGAGTTTCAGACTTGTGATGGATTCTGTTGAAGAGTAAGCTAGATGTGGGGCTAAATATGAAGTTGTTTGATACCTTATCCGACTGGATAAAGGTTAGAAGATACGTTGTTAAAACGAGAAATACCAACCTCAAAGGGTCTATGAGTACCAAACCGTCTTCGGTACTCAAGGACCCAGAAATCAAGGCAATTCTAACAGACATACACAACAAATATGTTGTTGTCCCAAGTGATAAGGCTTCCATCAACATTATTCTCGTTTGTAAGAGATTCTACTTTGAATGTCTCATTAAGGAGCTTGATTTAGAATTTTACCAAAGATGGAGTTCTTTCCAACCATAGGGGAGTTCTCGAGTCTTCCTACATCAATCTTAGATTTTGATCTTCTTTACTTGTATTGGATTTCTAAACTAAGCTTATCTAAATGTACTACTAAATCATTATCAGTAACACAAATATTGTCAATCGTAAAAGATGGTCTTCAATCTTCTTCAGAATAGGTATATTCTACATCTTGAATCAACTAAATAGAGAATTACAAGAGCATTTTATACTTAATCTCATGTAAAAAGTATCAAAAAAATATTTGATTTTTCTACACTGTTCACCGCTATCCCTCATTCTAAATTGAAAGGACGTCTTGAAGAAATTATTCACTTGTCATTGTTTTACAAAAACGGTAAGCCAAGATAAAAATATCTGGTGCTGAACAAGAATTCTGGTTATTTTGTTAAGCATCATACGGATTCCAAACAAGAATATACTGAAGATACCATCAACATGATGTTGACGTTTTTGATAGATAATATATTCGTTGTGTTTGGTAATTCAGTTTTATAGTTATATAGTCCTGGATATACTTGAAGACCCATAGTTCCATGTTCCTTTCACATAATTTCGATTACACAAGTGGCGGGTGTAGCTAGCTAAACAAGAGGTGCTAACCCTTCGGAGCACCCGGTCCTACTTCCCTGGTTGAAGTTCACGTGTCTTACCCAAATTGTCAGTTCTAAAATTTTTACTTTGTTTCTGGAATGTGATTCGGACATGGATTAGTATGTGTGGTTTTTTTTTTAAAAAGTGTATTTCTTTTTTCTAAATATTAGTATTTTTTTTCTTTGCATGTTGTTTTAAGCATTGATATACCAGGTGATCAATATCCACCGTTGTTTTTCTTATTGCTTTTCAATTAAGAACCCCTGAGTCGTAAGTTGTTATTCTTCTCTTTTGCCTAATATTGGCTAATAATATTAGTTCGTGAAAAATATAACATAGCAGTTATCAGAGCAGTCATTCAGGCACCATGACCGGCAAATTAATATGATAGTTTTTTCAACTGTGCCGTGTTTTGCTTCCAGTTATTGTCAACCAGCCAACCGTCTTTATTTAGTGTCTGAGATGTACTTAGTGGTTCTATGCTACCTGGACCTGACGATCCGAGACCAGATAAATGATCCACGAATAACAGGAGTTTTGATGGTTACATGAATAAACATTGCCACCATCCTAAATCTAAAAGTTTCTAATGTAAATAGCAATATAGATTTTGCTGATCAGTGTCTTGTAAGGTCGGAAACAAACAGTCTAGTTATAATCAAACATCAAGACTTTATTGACTTATAAACATAAACTATTTATGTAATTAACTTCATAAGGGATAAAAAAACTTTGTATTTTTTTTAAGATTTAACTCATTAAGTGAGTCTTTGCATAAAACGTGGTTTCAAAGCTATTAAAAATTGCACTTTCTTGTCATGCCTAGTACATGTAGGTTGTATCATAATTGATTTGTATTATGAGGCTCCTTTGCTTTTGTCCAGTTCATATCATTTCTAATTCTGTGTTATACTTAGTGCTATAAAAGTTCATAATCTACTTTACAGAAACACCAAATATATTCCTTAATAAAACACAAGTAGTTGTGTCTGAAGGTCAAATTGTCAAAAGAACTTGTTCAGCTATTGGTAACCTTACACCAACTGTGAACTGGTATAGAGATAACAGACCTTATACGTCTAGCACTAGGACTTCCGCTATGTTGCTATTGGAGGTAGCATCGAGAAACGACACCGGTACATATACATGTAAAGCTGAAGCTGTTGTACGGACGGGAAATCAAAGTCAAATATTTACAAATTTGGAAGATATACAGATATATGTTTATTGTAAGTTATTTATGGTGATGTTATTTGTTTTATACGTTCTTGTTGTTAAAACTTAAATACATCTAAATACTTTGATATATGATATCCAATTATATATTATCACTGAACTTGACGTTTAGTTTCACAGCTAATATAAAAAACCAAAACATGTAAAATTAAAAATCTAGAAGGACAGTAAAATATTTGAAACTGACAAATTAAACAAGTAAACTTCCAAAATGGGAGTGTGATTGGTTCTCCGGAATTGTAATCAGCTCCTGTTAGCTAGCTTCGCCCACAACGTAAGTGACCTTTAATATTAAATATGTAATATTTGGGTTTGTTATGTTAAATTAAAAGTTCCGTTAAAGCACAAACTGTGATTAATGAGTTTTTTGAAGAAATCTTTCAAATGAAATATAATACATATATTTTAAGGTTTCATTTTGGTTCATATATTTTATATGCGACAAGTGTCTTTGTGTGTGTTAGAGAGATAATTCTTAATGTGAATTTATGAACAATCTGCTCGTTCTTGTAAATGATTTTTGTTGAAACTCTTGAAACTCCTTCTGTTGAGATTCATTTTTAAAACGTCATTCTGATAAAACTTATTATAACTTGATGTTACCATTAGTTATTTTGCCAGTTAGATCGTATAATTATTGTGTCATTTTTCTACCTGTTTTTCTACAGATATATCTATAAATAAACCAGCACCTGTTTGTTCATCATCAGAGAGTATAAGTATCAGTTGTTGTTCTGTAATCAACTCTTCCAGACCATTAAGATTTCATGGCTGGACCATAGGATTGGGAATACAAATATACGATCCTTTAACGGAAATCTGATATCGGCATATAATACCTCCTTAAGTATAGATTATTGTGGGTATTATGATTCAGGAATATATACATGTGAAGCATCAGTTTATATAAACAATAACAACACATGGCAATATTTTAACAGTTCAATAGAAATATTGTACCAGGTACGTACAATACAATTTGCAGCTCTACCTGCAAAACATGCCTTAATTAAAAGGAACGAATAAGAAAAAATGATTTAACACCTGGCAATAGTTGAACAGTTTAATGGAAATTGGGTTCAGTACAAAATATATAAGTTACCTATGGAGATTTATTAAACACCCCTTAAAAGATTGAATTAAAATCTTGTTTGCTATATGACTGAGACAACTCTTACAACTTTAAACACCTCACAAAAAAGTCCAATGGAAAATAATTTGCATGTTTGTGATTTGTCCTCACTTTATTACACATTCTATTTGGTGTAAAAAGTAATATTAAAATTGTCTGACTCAATTAAATGATAAATGCAGTAATTTATTAGTATATTTCCTTTGCGTTCCTTCCAGTTATGTTTTTTCATTTCACGATAAGACATTACTGTAAAATTATTATTATTATCATTAATATTTGTTCAGCACCACCAGTTGTTTCTTCAAACACCATAAAGTACAAAGCTGTCAACAACAGAAATATGGCCTAGTAGGTTGCTGTTGCTTATATGATTATTAAGGTCAAATGTAGACGAATCTAATGCATCCAAAGAATACATTTAGTTTTATAGAAAAGGAATACAATTGTAATTTGTTATTACTATTATCTCTTCAGCACCGCCAGTTGTTTCCTCCAACAGTGTAAAAGAAAAAGTTGCCGATAATAGAAAGACAATATCTGTACAGTTTTACTCAGTGCCCAAACCAGTCATTGTTGAGTGGATCAAAGATGGTGAAAAACTGACCTTCAGCAATAAATACCAACAAATAACATCAGTTACAAATGTAACATTGCTGTTTTATACTTCATCAGTGTATGTTCGGGGATATGAATCTTCGCTCTCCATATTGAATCTAGTTGATACAGATTTCGGCACCTATATTTTCAGAGTTCAAAACTCAGAAGGAAGTGCACAATTAAAGCTTCAATTCAACAAAGGTATTGTTAGTAAGCAATACACTAATTAAAACTTATTTTTGATTTCATAGCATATCAATTTAAATATTGGATTGTGTAGTTCAATTTATATTTATAATTTTATTATAGTTCTGAACACATACAGTCAGGCGCATACTGTTTAATAGAATAAACGCGATAACCTTTTTTATTGTCTTCTTTTACTCGTTCTTGTATTGAAATTCGCTGCTGTTTATTAGTTACAAAAGTTTTTACCAAATCAGGGAAATATACCATCTAGCACAGACATACCGATCCATCAAAAAATAATTTAATACTAAGGTGTTTAACAAATGAAAAGTGAAGAGAAAATAAGAATAAGATATCTATGTCTTTTTGTAATGCATCTTCAAGACATTCATATTAGTTTTTGCAAGTTGTACTGTATTTACTACTCCTTAGGGCATCTGGCTATTAATAACGAAATTATAAATTCAAATACTTGCTACTACATATCTCTAAATCTTAAAATAAATTAATCATTTGCTTGGTGCAATGTCATCATTATAATTCAATAAGTTTATTTTCAGATGACACCCGTCATGAAAATGTGATTGGTGCTATAGTTGGCGGAGTCATCACCTTTATTGTGATAATATCTATTACAACAGTAGTTTGTGTGTTAAGACGACGTGAAAGCCAAAAAAGTCGTTCAGGTTGTATTTTAGATGTTAACTGGTATTGATAATACTGAATTGGTTCCCCAACTTCCCAACTTGTAATCATATAATGAATTATACGCTTAACCAATAAATTACGCTTCAACTAGAATAAGAGAGAGAGAGAGAGAGAGAGAGAGAGAGAGAGAGAGAGAGAGAGTTTGTGCATGCTCTAGTGTGTCTTTTACAACAAAATGAACTATGGTGCAAACGGTTCTTTCAAAATATTTTAATCTTTATTCATATAACAATAATAACAGAAATCCTGAGAACTTAATTTTGAAATTCAATGTTTTAAAGACATCACAGAAAATGGTTAAAAAATAAATTAGCTTAAATAATAATTTTTTTTAAAATTTCGATATAAACAGGAAAGCAAGCGATGTCTAAAGCTGAAAATCCAGAATGCTCAACAGACAGGTATGCTGTTTATTTTGTCATTTTAAAATGTTGTCAAGTTTTAAGTTTTGAATTTTATTTGATTGCTAATACTTGATCACATTTAGTGATCATATATGTTATAGTGCCGTTAAATTAAAACTGATATAATACGAAATGAACACTGGTTCTACACAAAAGACGGATTTGGTTATCTAATTTAAAAAAAACTTATCGTACACTTTTTTAGCTTTTAAGTGATCAGAGTAGAAAGTAAGTGTCAGATAATATATGTTCTTAGTTTTTAAGTGAACAGGATAGACAAAAAGTTAAAAGTGTCAGACAATTCCGTATGTATTTAATTCTGTTATGATTGGGATTGTTTAACAAATTATCAATTGATATTTTATATTTAGTTCTGTTATTTATTTTTTCATAGCAGCAGTATAGAAGACAGATCTTACCAGGACATAGATATCCAGATGTATGAGACTTTAGGTAGGTGAATAGACATTTATGGTTAAATAATCATCGTAAAATTTCCTTTTAATTTGTTTCAATCATTGTCTTGGTGCCTCGTGATTTATGGTTTAAATACTTGTATTTACGTTTGGTTGTTTTGGGTATTGCTTAATTAAACACATTTTCTTCTTAAAAAATTAATTTGTCGATAATTTTATTATATTAGGTAAAGGTTGTTGCTATTTCTGTACTTTAGTAAAACGAAGCCATCTTATTACAAATAAAGCAGGGATATTGTTACCGTAATTTTATCAAAATAAAGCATAAAAAAGTCTTTGCCAACTTCAATAACTTCCTTTTTCTCTCTTTCTAATATTTCCTCACTCTATATAGTAAAGACACGCATTTTGACAAAAAATTACAATCTTGCATTTAATGTCAGATGGAATATAAATGAATCTTTAACTCTTATACAACAAACTCTCGGGAGAGTAGCAATTCTTTTAAATCATAAGTTTGAATATTAAATACACAATGTAAAAACAGACAAAAGAGAAAATTCATTGATTTTAGATATAACACTAAATGATCAACGGTTTAAATATTTATGGACTAAACGAGGATAATCCTACTTTCTATGAACAGTTGTTTTTTGATATAGACAATTTTAATAATAATAATGTTTTAATTTGCGGGGATTTTAACCTAGTCTTAGATCAAATTTTAGACAAATTTAATTATAAACATGTAAATAATCCAAAAAGCAAAAACAAAAATTTGGAATACAAAGAAATAAACAATTATATAGACCCATTTAGAGAACTTTACCCTTATAAACGCTCGTATACTCGGAGAAAGAAAAACCCAACAAAGCAAGCATGACTAGATTTCTTCTTTATAAGTTATCTAATATAGTAGCAGTAAACATAATGAGTGGCTATAGATTAAAACATTCAGGCGTTCTCTTGACATTTATACTAAACGAATTTAAAAAAAAGGTCCTAGAATATGACAATTTAACAGTTCTCTTTTAAAGGATCCTAGATATGTTCAAACAATTTGTAAACTTATTGATAAAATTTAAAAAAAATATATGCTCCCTGTAAACAGTCCAGATAACATTAACATTATCCCAAACGAACAAATTAAATTTCAAATTACTGATCAATTATTCTTAGAAATATTACTTCTCGAAATTAGATCTTAATCTATTTCTTATTCGACATACAAGCAAAAAATATACAACATGAAACAAAATTGATAAAATAAATAAGTCAGTTAGAATTTCACAAAATATTGACTTTGAGATCCTTGAAAAAAAAACCCTTAGGCTCCAAAAATGAAAGGCACATAGAATATGGTTTAACACAAAACAATGGATACTAGACAAAATCAATGTGATATAAATGTCACAAAGAACACAATCATTTTTGGTAGAGAAGGTATTACAGCAACGAATAACTTTGAAAATTGGTTTATTATCAATACAAAATATTACATATATAAAATAAAAATGCAAAATAAAACACCTAATTTGTTAGCTTTCACGTCATTTATAGAAATGAAATTTGAAATTGAAAAGTATATTTTATTTAAAATTGTAGATCCGAGGAATATAACACTCTCTGGTCTCGATGGTCTCCTCGTTTTCATTAATAAAACAAATATACAATATTCGCAGGACACGTGTCATACCGGCAACTTATTTCTTTATCTTTGTCTTTTATCTCTAACTTTTAATGTTCTCATATACTTAAAAAATAACATTCACTGAGATAGTTATGTATGTTTATAAATGTAATGTGTATATACTATTGCAATTGTTTCAAATACCTCGGATCCTGTCGAACAATAAAAAAACTGTACATACTCACGCGTGAATAAAATAGATCATTGTAATCGCATTGTCCGTGTAAAAAGTTATTCATAATTTGACTCAGTAAATTCTCATAACTGTAATTCACATTTGTGGTTCCTATTTCGCTCTAGGTAAATAATTATACCAACAAAAACAATAAAAAATGTATACTTTAGTCCGTCATCGAGTTTATAGCAGAATGTTTGTAAACACCAGCGAGTTTATTGTGCACCAATGAGTACTATAACACCAAGTTGTCGTATACGTATATTCACGCTTCCATGCGTTCGGTTATCAGCTCCGCCGTCGTGTATGTTGCTATCGATGGGCTATATAAGTTATATTGACTCTTACATGTTTATAGACGCTCTGCCATAATGTCGCTGACGGACTTTACACTATATCATTATTGCACATGATAAACAACATAATATTTCAATCATTATTCATTAAGGTCAAGATAACAGTCAATAACAGTCACGCCGGTTAACGGATTAATATTGTCTAGTAACATGATTCCGAGGACTTGGATTCAAACGGGAAACATTTTTCTTTATATACTTTATAAATGCAATTTACAATGTTAAAGTTAAATGTTAAATCAAAAAATAAATAGAAATATAAATAAAAAAGGTTTATGACCATCAACACAATGTTGTTAAAACCTATCTTTTCAACATTAATCTAATACTTTTGATATTCCATATTGACACGATGTTTTCATTCTGAATTATGATTGCACTTGTAGCTTAGCAGACAAGAAATATTTGCATCTCCCTGGGGGAAGTGTTCACTTATTATATGCTTTGAGCTCGTATTTTAAAATGGATTGTAATCAGTTTCTTCACTAATATTTGAAACAGCCGGACCATTCCGTGTTATCTAAGAAAGTTAGACGTTTGAAATAAATACCACCATAAAAATAGTCCTTCATTAATCTTACCGATTACAACGGGAAAGTTACTGTATAATATAACTAGGCACTGCTTCGCCATATGGATGCAATGACAAAATTGTAAGCGTAGGAATTCTTTCAAGCCCGATTATTGACAATAATGTAAATCTTTTACACTTGTTCAACAAAACTACACGTGACAATAGAAATATAAATAAAAAAGGTTTATGACCATCAGCACAATGTTGTTAAAACCTATCTTTTCAGTATTAATCTAATACTTTTGATATTCCATATTGACAGGATTCTTTCATTCTGAATAATGATTGCACTTTAAGCTTAACAGACAAGAAATACTTGCATCTCCCTGGGGGATGTTTTCACTTATTATATGCTTTGGGATCGTATTTTAAAATGGATTGGTAATCAGTTTCTTTACCAACATTTTAAATAACAGGACCATACCAATTACAACGGGAAAGTTACTTGATAATAGAACTAGGCACTGCTTCGCCATATGGATGCAATGACAAAATTGTAAGCGTAGGAAATCTTTCAAGCCCGAGATGTAACAATGTAAATGTTTTACACTTGTTCAACAAACCTACACTTAACAATATAAGTTATGGACATCGGTGTTACAACCAAGCATCCAAATATCCATGATATTATTTTTTTTAATATTTTACCATTACTGCAAAAACCTCTCGGATTACACCATATCCGAACTAAACTCTATACCACTATCCCGTCTTAGCCAGTTACAAGAAGAATGCATATCTAAAACTACTATAGATTCTAATACACTAGAATATAAGCTTACTGTTATCATCATGTATATTGATTTTAACAAATTATTTAAATCTGCTCGGGAAAACAATATTGAGAACGATGGTCAACGTCAATATCTTAAGTTACACTATGCTTACAAAGGCATAGATGCTATACACATTTCCAATATTCTTCAAAGTAAACAAGTGCAATCTAAAGTTCCTGCTTATTTCAAAATTAATTCTCCATCTCTACTCCTACAATAAACCTATTGCATCCAAAATATTTAACCATAAACAAACATTGCGTGTTTGAACTTTCATCGTTTTACTCCACCTACCTGCTCTTGTTCGTCTTCTACCCATATTTATGGATCAGCTGGACATGTAATAACTGGTGATCTCAATATAATCGAGAACACTAAATTAAGATCTTTACTTTCAAAAGGTCCTAAATATAGAGAATTTAAACCGTTTACTTGGGGATAAAATTTCAGACTAGTCATGGATTCTGTTGAAGGGTACGCCAGACGTTGGGCTAAATTAGAAGATGTTGAGCTTGATACCTTATCTGACTGGATAGAGGTTGTGAGATATGTTAAAACGAAGATTGCCAAACTTAAAGAGTCTATGAGTACTAAACCGCCTTCAGTACTCAGGGATCCAGATATCAAGGCAATTCTAACAGACATACACAGCAAATATGTTGTTGTCCCTGATGATAAGGCTTCCAACAACATTATTCTCGTTTGTTAGAGATTCTACCTTGAATGTCTAATTAGCCTGATAAATAAAATATCAAATAAGCCTGCATATACTTGAACTAATTTTACCAAAGATGAAGTTCTTTTCAACAATAGGAAAGTTCTCGAGTCTTTCGGTATCAATCTTAAAGAGGAAAATTTTGATCTTCCTTACTTGTATTGGATTCCTACACTCCATAAAAATCCATACAAGGAAAGATATATAGCAGGTTTATCTAAATATACTACTAAATCATTATCAGTAACTCTAACACAATTTTGGCAATCGACAAGATGGTCTTTTGTCTTCTTCAGAAAAAGTATATTCTACATCTGGAATTAACCAAATGTGGATTCTCAAAAATTCTAAAGAATAACGTGAACATCTTGTTACTAATCTTAGTAAGACACGACTGATTTTTCAAATTCTGCTACATATTTAGACTTAAACCTGAATTATGATGCACACGAAAGGATACATTTGAAACTTTATGACAAACGTGATGTATTAATTTCCCAATCAATACGCTATGATTGAGCTTGTTCGCACTACGTGGACTTTGTACAACGAAGTAGGTTGTTTGCAAATAAATTGTTGACTCCTGGATATTGCAAGCCTAGGCTTATCAAGGCCCTCAGAAAGTTTTGTGGCCGTCATCACAGTATTGTTGAGATGTCTATGTGTCCAAAACTGTCCTGGATATATTTGACGTCTCATATTTCCATATTCCTTCACACAATTTTGATTACACACGTGGAGGGTGTAGCTAGCTAAACAGGAGTTGCTTACCATTCCAGGGTACTCGACCTAAGTTCCCTGGTGGAAGTTCACGTGTATTGCCTATCTTGTCAGTTCAACTCCGCTTCTGGATTGTGATTCGGACATGGATTAGTATGTTTTTTTATTGGTACGTTTAGATAAAACATTATCAAAGAGAAAATGTTTGCTTAGTATTTCTAAATATGTCTTTCGGTGAATCTTGACAACATCAAAAATAAACAAACAAGTCCATGTCTAAATTACAATCATTTTGTTTGTGCTGCCTATATAAATATAAAAGATACAACTAGGCTAATGGTATCCACCAGCAGTAACACCGACATGCATTACATGCATTGTGATTGAAAGCTCTATTATAACATAAATATTTTTTACCATAAGGGATAGCCATTTTAGGGATTATTCTGAAAATCTCTCTAATGTTTTTGTTATATTTTATGCTTTTTTTGTATTTCAGATTCACCATGCACAACTCGGAATCAATATGAAACCTTATCAGAACAACAAAGCATTATAAACTGACAAGAAAGAGACTTGACTGATGATTAATGATTTATATAAATAATATAGTTATTTACATTCTTATTGCTGTTGTCGCTTTATTTAACATCCTGGTGTTCAAACAGTATAAATACAATAACGACTGAATAAGATGTACTTGGAAAAAGTCTATTTGATTAAATACCGACAAGAACACTGGAGTATTCACTTCAACCTGTGTAAATTACAATCAAAGCTCTTGTTGATGACACTTCAACCTTTTTATCGTTATCGGGGCATTTCAAATAGGCAGGCAGAGTTTTTGTATTTTTGTTTGACAATCAAACATCAAACATCATGTAAAACTATTCTTTACCGTTGGTGCACTTCCTATTTGATTTATTGGCGAGAGAAAAGATCTAAGGTTACCTATAGTTTCCTAGGTTTCACAGTTATTACAATTTCTTTCGTTTTATTAGTTTTTCTAATAATTTCGTTTGCTTCTTATACTGCATTTTTTAATGTTTCTTTATCAAAATTTACCCGGTAATTATTTGACATCATTAAGGTCTTTATGTCTACCATTTACAATTTAGACTACACAGGTGATGAGTGTAGTTTCCTAATCAAAAGAATTTTACCCTTCCGGTGCACCTGTTCTCACTTTTCTCGATGGATGATTCACGTGTTCAACATACTTTGCTAACTTCAACAGTTGTACTTTGATTTGTTATTTTCGTTTGGACTTTTTGTTTTTATTTTCCTTACGGATTTTGGTTTGAACATGTTTTTACTTTTCTTTTTGGAATTTGGTAGGGAAATGGATCGGTATGATAGCTTTTACTTTGCTTTGGGAATATGGTTTGAACATTTGATTTGGATGTTTTTTACTTTTTGCTATAATCTTTAGTCAAATGGAACATATACATGTTAACACATAGTAGATCAGTGTCCAATCCTAGGTTTTGACCTGTCATCGAAGTTTAAATGTGTAGTTGATGAAATGTAAGTTTGACATAAAACCTAAAAGACATGGAGTCAATATCATTAATTCTCAGCTCTTTAGATCTGAAAGTTATATTGTCTGATTGTGGACATGTACATGTGGCGAACATCCAGGTGCTTTGAACATGTCATTAGTATTTGCCATAGATCATTAAGATGAAAAGGGTCTTCCATTTTATTTTTCCTCATATTAAATATTGTTTCAACCAAAAACAAACATACTAATCCATGTCCGAATCACAATCCAGAAGCAAAGTAAAGACTTTAGAACTGACAAGTTAGGTTTGACAAGTGAACCTCCACCAGTGAGGCCGGGTGCCCCAGCAATGGTAAGTGTATTTAAGCATTTTCAACATTTACAAGTAGAAATCGCCGATAGCGGATATGTTTTTTTTCATTTTTTTTTAAATTAGCTGATTATCGAGGTAATCATTATAAATAAATAAACATAAATAAATAACCTCTTGTGTTAATGATTTATTTGTTACCTAAATTCATTCATCATAAAGAAAAATGTAAAAAAAATTACACCAATAATCAGATGAAACTGCAATATGATTGGCCTATATTTTGACACATGGACCCAGCTGGTCGGATTGAAAGCAGTGTCTTGATTTTCGCATCTTTGATTATAACATAAATAACGAGCATGTGCATTTATCATGTTTTTTTACAATATAAAATAACTGAATTTAGAAATACAATTATATCGATTTAGATATAACAATTTCAGAGAAAATAAGGTATATAAATATCTTTCATAATAGTTAATGAATACTGTTCGCATTAGTTTGCCGAATCCCTTTCTCATTTTCCGAGAATACCATTACCAGCAGCTGAAATAAAAAAAATAAAGACATGTGTAATTATGTAACACATTATAATTAATGTAATCGTGAGGAACTCAACAACATTTCAAGAGTTCAAAAGTATATTAGAATTGCAATCAGAAACAAGGAACTATGAGAGACCACCAAATCTTTGTTACCAAAATATTTGAATCGCAAAGTACAATTAGTAGTAAATTGTTTTTGTATATTGGGGCTTTTTTACAATGTGTTAAACACATCAATGATAAGTCAATAGCAGGAAATCAATGATAATATTTTTTTGGTATTTTAATCGACAAGAGTCAGATGTTTTAGTCCCTGTCTTTTATAACAATATTTTGTTTAGTGAAGCATATAATACCACTAAACCACACAAATACTAACAATTATGTTAAAATTTCAATAATAGGAGCTAATTAAAAACTTTGAAAACTGACAAATCACTTACATGGACAAGGTAACAGTACTGAAGAAGATGTAGAACTGCCATATGAACAAGACCAATCGCCTCTATCTGTTGCACAGTTTAACGAAGGAATGGTAAGTCTTGTAAATGTGGAATTTACACGAGCTACTGTATACCCCAAGCCAAGACCAGATACGCATAACCCACGTGATAGACATCCACCTGCTGAACCGTAGTGAGGATGGGTGAAAGATATAAAACTTGCTTGGTCAGTAGTTTCACAGTCAATATTACACTGTTGTCCATTTTCTGATGTACAAACGTGAATTGATTGAGAATCTGAAAATTAATAAGGAATATATACAATATTATTTATCGCCAACACCCTTTGTTATAAGGCATTATTGGTAACTTTTACAATAAGATGTATTTTACAAGTTTTGAATATAAATAACAAAACTAATATCGTAAACAATGGAATGAGAACACTGCTACAAAGCTACTTTGCTTAACACAGCCCAGCTATCTGCCTGAGGAACAACAAAACATTCTATGAAAAACGCATTTTTGCATTAGAAGATAATAATACTATTAAACTAACTAGATTTAAGCTTTTTGAACAGAGAAAAATAGACTGTTAAAACATTTTGAAGTCTTCTTTCAGTAAAACTTGACATTAATTAGGCTTTGTGGAATACAAACCAGGCACCCTTTCAACTTCAGAATAGCTAGGCACATATCGTTTGTGTTTCAAAGAGTTGATGCTTGATCTTAGTTATACTAAATTACAGCAAATTCATCAATGGAAATTACCTGTCAATCCTTTTAGTTGTAACAGTATAAAAAATATTAGAAAAAAGCTCGACATTCTTCTTAATAACAAAATCTGTAAATCTGCAAAATGTAAAAAGTAAACCCAATAATTCGATATTGGTTTTTGATCTCTCTCTCTCTCTCTCTCTCTCTCTCTCTCTCTCTCCATCTTTGAATAGAAATGTCTGTAAATAGTTGTTATAGTTCATTAACTATTATCCGCCGTTTCGGAATACAAATTCCTCATCAGTAGTGCTTGGACAAAATTATGTAACCAAAAGTATTTTGAAGCTGTGGAAAAGCTACCCTAAGGACCAAAATATATTTTACCAAATTAAGCTAAGGAAATACTTTGCATGGGCTGATATTGTAAAATATTTTCTCGAGTTGACTTCACATTTGCACAAACTTGCAAGTGCAAATTTTGAGAGAACGAGGTCCAGTTTTCACAATATCAGTTTAATAAGCTTTTTACTAAATAGGCAAATAAATGTCGTTTACTTCCGTCAACTATTTCATCTAAAATGCCATTTTGTCGCACGATACATAAATACTACACTAGTTCTTGTATATGGATATAGGAGCTGGCATTTTGTGACACCAACACAACGATGGCGTCTTCAGACATGTTACAACAATCGTATGACGTCGTTAACTTCAGTGTAATATGACAATGCGTGCATTATGAAAAAATGGATTCGTGAAACTACCGACTGGTACAAAGTCCAACATTTATTGCATGCTTACGTCTCGGGATTTATCGTTTAATTTCTATGCGTAGCACATATTGCTTTATAATTAACTAATTTATTAGATAAATAGATTCATCATAATTAAAAAAATAATAATAATTTGCAATAGTGTTGCATATTTAAAAAAAAGTCTCAAGGCAAGACTGCAAAATCAAAAGAATATATGCTCAATAGTTCAAAAATTGAAACTAAAGATATATACATATATATTTATTTTTCGTCCAAGTTTTCTTTTGCTTTGATATACTCACTTTTTGTTGAAGTTATGTCTTCCTACTTCTTCTACAGCAAACGTCAATACCTATCGTGCATATAAACAGATAATTTATGATCAAACTGAAAAATATCCTGGCGATAATAACACATTCGCAGGTAAGTTTTACATTTTCTTATCTAAAATATCGATTAAATACCAGAAATAAAATTATATCGAGTGCAATAACAAGATAAAATTCTACAATCACCAATGTTTTTCTTCACAACGTGTGAAGATTTGATTGCTAATTGGGTCTTACATTATTCTTGTGTTAAGAAAAAGGCTGATCATTGAAAAATGTATGAAATCGCAAAACGGCCATAACATAAAATTTCATATTTGAGTGCATTTCTCTACACCGGTAACGTATGTGTTTTTTATTTAAGGAATGAAATTGTTTCGAGGTCACTTCAGGGTAGTATGACACCGCCTAATCCTGTTACAATTTGCATGAAGACCTACACTCTTCATATTAACTTTGTACTGATTCTTTGAATTAACTTTCTGCTATTAAGAATGAACTGCATTTTCTGTGTTGTTCATTTACTACCTTTATTGGTTTTATTGCACCAACCTGTGTACCACATCTCGATAAAAAGTAGATATCATTAATACGTATTGTGAAAAGTGAACCCGGCTACTTCTATTACTTAAATAGAATGAAATGGAAAAAAATTGTTTTATTCATATTATTAAACGAATAAATTATTGAAGTACAAAAAGTTATATATGCATATCTACAATAAAAAAACAATGTCTAAAAATGAATAAAAGAACGTTAGAAGTATTAAACAATCTTAAGTATACGTATTTATTGACGTATGGTATTAATATTGAGAAAAATTGTCATAGAAAAATGGGTGATATTGTAAATATAAAATCACTACATTCGATCAACGCTTTACCTTAAAAATTATCATTTGATACTCATTTAACTTTAAATCCTAATATAAAAAGTTATATAATCTAAACTAACCAAGTCCATGTTAAATTCGTTTTCGAAATAAGGGAAAACACTATATTTATCAACAATATTTTTATGACGATCATAAAACTATTTTTAGGAGATTGATGAATCGTTTCTTTTTTATACTTTTGTCATTTTACGAGGCAATTAAAATAAATATAGTTCTATATTGCTTAAAAACTAATTCGTCGATATACACAGTTTTTAAAATACATGTATTATAATTTTTAATAATTACATTTCATTTGGCGTAAATAAACATTTAAGTTTAATAATCTGCAAGTTAGACTGGCCATTGTTATATCGATAACAAAAAGAATATCATGTCTTTTATTAACAATATTGAATATAATAAATTAAAAAAATACGTTGTACTTAGTGTGTAGTTTGAACATATCGTGGTATATCGAGTTATCCATGACAATCCTACAGCAAGCCAAGCAAGCCAAACCATCAAAATAAGTAGTTAGAATTTCAAATCATTACAATTTATTTGATATAAATAAAAAACATCGTATGTTCTAAATGCAGAATAGCTAAAACTGACTTGTGATGTTAAGCTTAATTGTGTGTTTAAAGGTTTTGCTATGCTTCTGAATTGTGGTTAAGGCATGGAATTTTATGTTTGTTTTGGATTCCATGACATAAAGAACACCTGTCATGGTATCTCGCTTTATACATGGCAATCAGTAATTAAATTTAACGCCCCCTCTATGTCATCAGCGTACCCTAAAGTGGACAAACCCAAGGTCCTATGTTTTTTAGGTTTGTCGTGAACTCCTAAAAACAACATCAAAAAACGTATTTTAACAGACAATATTTTTTATCTAAGTTTTGTGGGACCTGGTAAAGAGCTTTCCATGCTCGTCATTTTAACGCTAAATGTATCCCAAGTTTTGACAACGATCGACTCTTAATGTCCTAAAAAACCACGTGTATTATTGCATTTGGTTTCATCCATGACTAGCAACGACCGTGTCCCTGAGCTCTATGCAACAACATAACAAATAAAACATACACCGATTGTAGTAATCAAACACAGACTCCAAAGGTCACCTGTTAAGTCCTTATTTTTTTGGTTTGTATCATGCATATCTATAAAAATTATATATTATCGTTGACTATAACCAAAACATTATGCACCTGTAATTGTCCAATATTTAAGAGAATCAGATTCCTCTATTTTGCATAACGTCATTTATCGAGCGACTGATATGTACAAAACAAAATCCCCACTAAACGCGGCAAAGCCGTGCATGACATGGAAGGAAGCTATGTTTAAGAGCGTTACACGTTTGTGTACTTGTGTTTGTTGAGTGTATTAAGATCGTTTCACTTGATTACATACGTGTAGATATATATATATATATATATATATATATATATATATATATATATATGTAATAAAACACTCGAGGCCACAACAAGGAAGTTAAAATATAAATATGGATACCCGTTCTTTATGTCAGTTATGTTTATTTATGGTTATAGTTTTTCGTGGAGTTACAGGTATTTATAAAATTTAATTTTAATCAAGTTCGACATCATATTAACAATTCGCGTAACTCATAATGTTTTGATTATGGTGTGTTAGAAGTTACTTTAAATTAACATTAAGGAGGCTACAGACAGATCCATGGAAAATAAGTCAACTATAGATTTTTATAATTTCTTGCATACATTTAGATAATTATATTCTGTATCATATATCAAAAATTAAAGTCTACTTTGTGAGTTAAAAAAAGAGTTATTCCCCTTGAAAGTTGTCTGCCCTGTCTTGTTCTAACGGTTGTGCAGACACTTGATATAAACACTCATAACTTTATGCAAATACTTGATAAAATATGTCAGTTTTGTTTAAATTAAGTCTGATGAAGGGGGTTTTAAATAAACTCATCAATTATAATGATTTGATGCCTGTAACAGAATTAAATGGTAGTTGAATAGAAAAGTTTCATAAAAAATTGCAAAATTTACATGCAATTATACCCTCTAAAATGTGCATTAAAAATTTTTTTAACTATAAACTTTTTTCAAAAAGGTGTATTTTAAAGAACACATAGAGGTGCATATCATATCTGAAAATGAAGATACTTTTGTGAATTAACTTTTG
This sequence comes from Anadara kagoshimensis, assembly GCA_021292105.1. Classification (NCBI taxonomy): domain Eukaryota; kingdom Metazoa; phylum Mollusca; class Bivalvia; order Arcoida; family Arcidae; genus Anadara; species Anadara kagoshimensis. The sequence continues at coordinate 37,723,345 of CM037866.1, forward strand.
AGTAAATGTCTTTATTGTGACGGAAAACGTGCAAAAATCGGGAAATCCGGGATGGAAAGTATTTGAACCGTTTTCCAATTTGGAACGTAATATTTTCCTACTGAGGCGACGTGAACTTGCCTACATTGACGTGAAAGACTCCTTATGTTTTTGTTTATCAAAGTTACTGCATTTCATTCATTTAATAATTATCAGTTCTTGTACATCTTTATCAGACATCAGACAACTCAGACCTGGCGCATTGTTAGTTTGAATAAATAAATACATGATCACTTGTTTTAAATTGTCGGGATTTTAATGAATTAACACTGCAAGAAGGCCTGATGTGGCATCAATAATATCAATAAAAACCGATAAATATCTTTGTAAATATAACACAAAAAGATTAAAAATAGCATAACATAATGTATTTATTCAGTTCAATAAAAGCAGTATCAAATTTAACTTTGAAACATTACATAAAGTATTTTGAATATTATTTAATCAGTCAAGCGCCCCAAATGCGCCCCCGCCAAGTACTTCACAAATGTATACATTTCGTTACGTCACTCTGAAGTTGTCAACATGGGTTTATTCAAAACAATGACCGCCCTGCAGTCGGATATTTGAGACATTCTTTTGGATTTACGACGAAGTGACAAATGTGATGTCAGAAAAGATGTTTTTGTAAGAAAAGTTTTTTGTTATACCATGTATATGTGCTCCAAAAACATTGCTTCTGAACAATCTTGCCGATTGACATATCAACAACTTAAATCTCATTCACTCATTGCAAGAAGGAAGATCCTTCAAGATCTGCCATAAACATAGCAGTAGCTGATGACAATGTTTCCACATATATTTTTCTCAATTGCATAGTTATTAGGCTACCATAGTAAGACTACAATGTCGGAGACAGAGTGAAGGTTCTTTTCTCTCGGACGATTTTAGAAGTAGGATAATGTACGCTCCAATCGGACATTTGGATTTATTTTATTTTATTTATTTGAAAAAAAAATCTCACGTGAGAAGTATTCCCGACTCTTGTTGTTGTTCTTTTTAAGTCAGTGATCTACAAACATTCATTAGTTTCAGTAGGATTTCAAGTCGCGTGATCGTTATCCGAATCAAGTTCGCTCCGTTTCCCGACTTTGATCTTTTAATCAACATATTGTTGATAAAAATCACGTGACCGCTGTCCGTCGCTACCTTAAACAATTAAATGACTTTATTGACAACACAAATGACCTTATTGGTTGTAGGCTTATTTAACATTATATGAAGATGGGCGAGTATTTATAGAAAAATGTTATCTACTATACGCATCACTATGTAAAATTAAGATTTTTATTTTTTAGTCGTGTGAAATAAAAGCAAATGTACTAGATCTTTATTCTTCTATACTTATTTAGCGTTGCAGCTATTTTTTATTAAAAAATGCGAGTATATAGTCACTTAGCCTTCTACATTTACAAAAAATAAAACGGAATGAATTAAACAGCTGATGTAGGAGATTTTACAATTGATTTTTACACTTAAATATCCACTGATATTATTATACTATTCCTTATTTAACGTAAAAAATGAAAAAAAAGTTTCTGCTGGCGTAACGCAGTTAAAATTAATTAATTTGACATGTTCTTGCTTGCATCGCATGTTGAGCTGTATTTCGTATATTCCATTTTAGCTTAGACAATGACAGGAGCGTTAGAGTATGGCGTAGCGCGGGAATCGTTTAACATGTTATCAACAAGATAGTAATGCTGTAGTTGTAATATGGAAGCGATTTGATACTGATATAACTTTTACAGATACTAACAGAACATCTTCAAATCATTTCAGAAGCAGCATGGACACTGACGGGATCATCAGAGCCTGCTGTAGCTGGAGAATCTTTTACATTGACATGTGATCCACAAGACAGCAATGCTATAGCGATCAATTGGAAGCGTCTTGATATAGATACTACTAGTACAGGTACTAACAGAGCATCTATAGATGCTGATGGATGTAGAATTGGTCAAGGATCTGATACACAGTACCATTATACATGTGAACCTGGACCTATATATAAACTAACAATACCAGCTAATGTGATGACAAACAGTCAGAACAACAAAGTATGGAAATGTGAATTTGTACTTGGTGGTGCTGCAGCTGATTATACAGTGACAGTAACAGGTAAATCAACTTAGATAAGCATAAAGTATAACGTAATAGTCCAGGACGGTAAAGACGAGTTTTACATTAGAAGACTCATTTTATCGATTCAATCATAACTAGGATGTAAACGTTTTACGGTCCGAACTCTATAAATGTAACATAGTTATCTCCTAATTTTCCATATTTTCTTTAATTTTATTTTAATACGAAAGTCATTTATAAATAAATTAATAAATAAATAAATAAATAAATAAATAAATAAAAAAAAATAAATAAATAAATAATTGAAATTGTAAATTTAATTCAATAAAAATTAAGAGATAAATATTAATTCTGACTTTAGTTATAATAGAGGTTAACAATTCAATATCCCTTAACCTTGGTAAAACGATAGACCAACCAATCGACCGACCAACCGATCCACCCACCGTTAAAATATTAGGTGTAGGAGTACTCGATATGTCAGCGAACAATTATGATGCATTTTTCATAAAATCTATATATAGATATATATAGGTATATCTAGTAAGATCCAATAGTCACGTGTTACCAGCCAATCATAAAGATGAATTAATTATATAATAATAATATTCATACATGTTATTTATTCATTCATTCATTTAAATACATAAATTGAAAAAAAACAATTGCAGTAGGATACTTTGTTCATCATTTTATTTTATTTTATTTAAATTGTAATTTTATTGCATTGTTTATTATTACTTACTGCTTTGATTCCCTTTAACATGACCCTGAATGACCTGGTTGACCTGTTTCTGATTGGCCAATCACTAATTAGGAACATGCCTAGTCGTGGGAAAATAGAACTTGTTCTTTTTTCCGTGACAAATCATGTCTGCGATTATCTCAAGTTATAAGGGGGTTTAAACGTGTGTATTGATAATTTTCTAAATTTCCTTATTCTGGATTTTTAAAGGCACAATTCCTTAATTATATCATAGAAAGGTTAGTTTTTATTAGTATGTATCAGCAGTTTGAACTCTTTCATAAACACATTCGATCTGAAAATAGTTGTGTAATTCTCTAATGCACTGAAGTGTGATTTCTGTCTGTTACATTGTTAGCCTTGTTTTGAATTGTAGATCAATTAAATTGTATAAAGGGAGATAATCTATAGACTAATGTGAAAAGTTATCTCTTAATAGATTTTTTTTGTATGTTATATTGTTATTTAATTCTGGATATAAAAATATATATGCTATATAAGAAAATACACTACAGATATTTATTTTATATCTATAATGCATATCGTACCAAAGCTAATACAATTATATATGTTTACATTACAAATGCATTGCCTTATATGAATCTCTTTCGAACCATTGCGTTAATTTTTCGATGACAGCAGTGTGTCGCGCGCTCTGTGTAAAGCGATACGTCAGTTAATATCTTCAGCCAATCCGCTTTCGATGTACAGCGGAGGAATACATACCACCAAGGGACTACTTATTCATTCATAATTTCCTGCGGGTTCATTCATAAATCTATCCGGCGACTGCAGGGACGCTCTTTACGAGCGGTAACAAACGTAGAAATTTGTCATACTGCACCAATTTTAAAAATGATTTGAAAATAAAAAAGAATGATAAAAACCAATATTTGTTGTCTTTTTATATCAAAATATTTTTTTAATGATTAATGACCATTTCCCATGGCCTCTAAAGATACGAAGTGAAAAAATTAGTGAGTCCGAGGACACCACATTTAAATTATGAACAACTGTTTGTTATTCGACTAAATAATTATATTCATGGTAATATCTTATCAAACAGATTATTGTTTAGTGAAAAAAGGAGAAATCGAATTTAATTTTCAAATGTGTTTTACGGAACTATATTTTACGATCGCCAAGCAACGAGACAAATCAACATGGCTGTTCTCTTTATATGGTTCTACAATAAGAGTTATCTCGCTTTAAGTGTTCCAACCACATTAATACACCGACTTTCGGAAAAGTAATAATACCTTTTTGTGGGTAAAAATAATGTAAACATAAGGATTGAATGTCACTTTGAATGCTGTCATCGAGGTATGACTGCATCAGCTCACGTTCAAAGTAAACATGAATCGCTTCGCGATTCACTTACTTTGAACGTGAGCTGATGCAGTCATACCTCGATGACAGCATTCAAAGTGACATTCAATCCTTAAATATTCTTATTACAGTCCCTGTGAGCAATGTATATGTACATGAAAGTCCTAGTGGGAACCAACAAGTAAATGTTATTACAGTTTATGAAAATATACAAAAGACAATTTATTGTATAACTACTGGATGTCGACCTAAAGCTAATGTTACTGTAACTACAACTGGTGTAACTAAAGGACAATTTACAGAAGATGTTATACCACAGAACGGTGATTTGACCATAACAAGAGTATCACAAGTCATTACGAGTACCAGAGGAGGGAGTACTACAAAGACGATACAGTGTTCAGCAGGTAATATACAAGGAAGACCACCAGTTACAGACTTGGCAACAATTGTCGTTTATTGTAAGTACTATAAGTTCACTTGATCAAAACGTTTATTGCAATGAACTTTTAAATATTTAAAACATCTATCTAAGAAACTTAACAGCGGAAATTCACAAATACATCTTAATCAGTAACTTGTTACGATGCTTATTGCGTTCTTACGTAATTTAACATTTTGATGCTGCTTCACTTTCAACATCTTTCAGCACAGTGTAGCGTTATAAATGAAAGTTATAGTGTTTTAGATTTTATGAATCTTGCTCTAAAGTCTGAGTGACATCTTCCAAAAGCGTGTAACTTTATATTTAGCAATATTATGCCTAACATATTATACCAGGGCATCAAAAGGGCATTAAAAGAAATATCCAAAGAACCAAAATATATTAAAAATATTTTGCATCAGGGTATATACCTTACATTTTAGCTTCTTTATTTATTATAAAAAAAAATCCAATCGATTTGAGTAGAATGGATAAAGGTCTAATATATTTCTAAATTTTGAATTTCAAAATAAAAAACCACAATGACATTTATTTTGTTCTCTTACTTAAACTGTATACGTGTGTAGCAAAATCAGATCAGGTATATTTTAGTGTAAGAAACATATCTAGATTCGTTAATATTGATAACTTTCAGATATTCCATCTGAAGAACCCACTCTTACAGGATACATCACTGGAACAATTCTGTATGTAGGTGACAATGATATAACATTAGCCTGTCAACAGTCTGGTGGATATCCGTTATCTACGATCACGTGGGCGTGTGACGGTCAAACAGGGACCGCAAACAACAGTCAAACAGTGGCTAGTTCCTATGTACAGCTAACAGTCAACAAAAACCTAAACGGCAGAACATGTATCTGTACTGTACGTCATCCTGATAATAACTTACCTTACACAAGGACGCCATCTGTTACCTTTAGTGTTTACTGTAAGTTTGGTAACTTAATTACACTTTAAATCGTTAAACAAATTAAGCTTAAACTGTTCAAGTTTTATAATGTTTATACGAAGTTTGGTGATTTTCATTCTTGGGCAGGTAATTTTGCATAGTGATAAACTGTTATTCTAGAGCTAATGCAATTAAAACAACTACATTGAATAGAAACAAAACCAAACATTTGTTATACGAATGCTTAGCTTTCTAACACATACTTGTAGAGAACAAATGTCTGACCATATCCTCAGCTTGCAGTGTTCAAGTTTTATATTAAATTATTTTTTCTTCATGTTTTAGCTCACCTAAGTACAAACTCCCAAATTAAGATTTGGTGACCATTCTTTGGTCGGCGTGTGTTGCAAGGCATGCCTTATCCGACATCATTTGTTAAACCATAGTGCAACAAACACTTGGTACAATTTAAGGTCAATATTTGGAACATTTGGTCAAATACTAGAAATACTTGGTACACACTAGTAGTTACAATATTTACACTGCTTTTATCTAACTTGCTCAGAGTGATCTCCTTAACAAACGCGGCATGGGTCATGTTTCGTCAGTACATGTATATACATCAATAGGTTATATCATAGGACTAACCTTATTTTTTTCAAACTTGCCTAGAATGATCTTTCCGACAAAAGTGGGTCAATAGGTCACTAGGCGAAATAATACAAACACCTTGTAAAATATCTAGAAGTGCAATGTATTGACTAATGTTCAATCTTGTGCCTAATTGTCTTCTATACAATAAGTAGGTCATAGGTTAAAATTATTGGTTACATTATTTCAAATTAGAGCTATATACACATCCAATCAGGCGAGTGTCCTACATGTATATGACTATGCAGTCAAACAAAGTTTAGATTTAAAAATGTTTTACTGCCTCCTCGAACAGATTGTTAATCTTCGGGTAATTAAGAGGGTGAGAAACTACAAATACAAAATCACAGAAAATACAATGAAATACAACATGAAATACATGTACAGTAGTATAAAATACAACCTGAAATTGGAGACATATAAAATACACATGAAATACTCATTTCCGTTAATAATGCAAACATTACAAAAAAAACAAATCAACAAACTATAGAATGTCATGTTTAAAACAGTAGTGTAGCCCATTAAAAATGTCCTATTGAAATTCAACTGTTTATATACGATAAATGTTTATGTCAAATTACGAGGGAAATAAAAAGTAAACAAACGTGTACTTTTAAAGGGAATGAACGATTATTTACAAAACCATGATTTCAGTCCGTAATTGTCACGATCAGATAAATGTTTAATTTGTTCTTGTAATAAACAGCGATAAACTCACTCCTTGAGGCGTATTACTTGTGGGTAAACATTAAAACTGTCTTAACATTTTTATTAATAAATACTGTTGTCATTTTGTGTGTAAATAGAAATTTTCTGAAACTTCTTTTCAAGAGAAAAAACCATAAATGGATAAATTATTCCGTTTAATTTGAAGTTATCCAGAAAATAAAACTCCATCAACATTTTTGGAATATCAAATTTATTAATTGTGTTATGTTTCTTTTCTTAATGTTTCAGACCCTCCAACAACTCCTACAATACAAACATTTGGAGCCAGTTTCCCGTGGGTAGAGAACACACAGGGAGTACTGAAATGTGTTACGACAGCAGGTTTTCCTACAGCTACAACATATGAATGGATACAGAATGGACAGGTTATAAATGGACAGACATCAGAAACATTTACCATACCTACATTGTCTTATGTACACAATGGAATACAGATACAGTGTAGAATGTCAAACGGGTATACAACACAGAGGCCACCAGCTATAATATCTAATACATTGATACTGGATGTGCAGTGTAAGTATAAATGCATAATGGAATATATTTAACATAGTACAGTGTAGAATGTCAAATGTATATACAATACAGAGACCACCAGCTATAATATGTGACGGTGACTGGGAAAATGGGTCCAGATGCGCAAAAATCGCATTTTCAGATTTTTGCATTTTTCGAAAGCACCAAGATTTAATAACATAACCTGAAAATTTGAGATGGATATCTCAATTATTCTTAAAGTTATGAAGGATTTACTATTCTGTGTTTTTTACAGAAAAAGTCTTTAAGTCGACTTAATCACATAAATTACAAAATTTACAGATTTTTTTCGCAATTTTACAAGATCTAAATATTTATTTCAAAGAAACTTCTCATGCATTTACAACAAAAACTTAAATGCTAACTTTAAGTCAATATTTTATGTTTTCAATAATCAAATATTTTTTGTTTTGTGTGTTTCCAATGTATATCCGTTACCATGGGAACGCTAACATGAAAGCGCCATAAAATACAAATATGCCGGTCCTCTTCGCTAACATAAAAAAGAGGGAAAAAACCAAAATTTAGAATTTTTACACAAAAAATAACGTAATATGTTGAATTAAACAGATTACAAAATAGGTTCAATATCTAATGTAGGGAGGGAGGTACGATTAATTTGCCCGTAAATGAAAATTTTAGAAAAAATACTCAAGATGAGTATGAAGCTATATTCGATAACCTAGAGTGCGTTTTTGAAAAAAAATGTTGACTTTCTGAGTGCCACCAATACTATATTAGAGATAAATGCGTTTTATTTATTTTTATATTTCTAATAAATCATATGAAAGATCAAGACGGAGTTTTGAAAATATTCAATGAAATCAATCTATATATCAATAAGGCACGTGATTAGGGGTCAAAGGTCATCAGAGAATAAAAGTATACTTGATTAATTTTTTACATGATTTCTAAACAATTTTTGTCCATATATTCATAAAGTAAAGCTATATACAGAATAGTCTGGTAGAGGATTTCGAAAAAACCGCTTATTTTTCGATGTAGGGAGGACAACGTGTTCAAAGGTGGCAAGTTATGTAATAACCTTCTTTGAACTTTACTTTGGTAGAATCAGCTTGTTGCCAAGCAAGATTTCACCCAGGGGCCATTGTGGGGGCAGCTAAAGGTCAATGGGTGCAAAGTTCAAGTGAAAATGCCCATATTGACCTATACACAAATTCAAGGTGGCTTACAGAAGTTTTTCTTTATACATTGTGTCTTCTGAATATGTAAGTGGTATCTTTAAATTAAAAGAAAGTCATATCCAACTAATTCAGTCACTTATTTTCAAAGTTTTCCATGAAAAATAAGATTAGACGCTTGCACAAATATGACCTTTACAAATATGATTAATTGTGGCAAATAAATTCCAGTATAAACACATTTGTGCATTTGAAATTGTTTAACAAAACTATAGACTTCTGTTAAAATAATTTTACTGAATCACTTTGCCCGTATTTAAATAAGTATCCACTTTTTAAAAAAAAAAAGAAATCAAAGTACTGGTGGTACTGAAAGATTTGTAATTACTGTATAATACTATCAAGTGTGTTCTCTTTTTCTGGTGGAAATATTAGTGAACTGTTGAAACACGAACTATTCCCAGTGTCGCCTATACCTGATACATCAGGACCCTTGTTATCTGCAGCTGACAAGTCGGATCTTCAAAATATCCCTGAGGAAGAAGTTTGCATGGAGACATTACTACCAAAATAATTAATGGTCAAACTTTAGTTGTAGCACTGGGAAAACGGAAATGCATCAATACATTCGGCGAGTTAAGAAACGCACAAACTGTTTTTATCCACGCGAAAGATAAATGTATTAAAATTTATGCCATTATGATAGATATGACAACTAATCAATAAAGGTGAAACCATCTAGAGATAAAAGAGGATTAGGTCCCCGTTCTGTTAGAAGAATTATTGATAATTAAAATGTCCCTCTGCCATCAAATTGGTAAGATTTTATCAGTCACCAAGAAAATAAATAGGATCTCGTAGTAATCCAAGGCACTTTTTAGCTTAGCTGAGGGTATCAGGGGGTCCAACAGACAGCATGTTTAATTCATACAGAGGAAGGAGTGTAACCGTTTTTAAAGCTTTACACAAGGAAGTCGATACTAGAATTGTTCCTCATGGTGTTGATGCTTACATGCAAGGCTATAAAAGAACAGTTGTTGTCTGTCGTGATACTGATGACCTTATTCTTCTGTTGCTTTTAAATGATGAAGTATGATTCCAGACCGGGACATCTAAAGTTCGTCCCTTTTCATAGCATAAAATTATCACCTCTGGGGAGGAATAAGCTCCCAGTATTCCATGCAATTACAGACTGTAAGACTGTCAATTAACTTTCTGGACATTCTAAATACAGCATTTCGTGTTTCCAGGGAAACACAGGTCTTTTTCCCACTCTTGTAAGAGGGAACTTTTCTGAAATTGTGAGTGCAGATGCCTTCATTGAATGTACCTAGCGAGGATTTCTCATCTACGATGTAAACTTTTCCTCTCAGGGGAAAAGTACAATTGAAAATTTGCTTCCAACATCATATGCAACCGACCTACATATTCAACGTGCACACTATTAAACTACTGTTTGGCTGCATTTAGTTATACCTGGTATTTGTTCCGGATTTCCCGTCACCTATAGGACGCGGATGGTGGTAGTCTCACTAACTTGCGTACTGTATGCCTTTAACTCCCAGTGGAGGTTAGTCCATCGACAAAATCCCTCAAACTGGCTCTGTTCTGCGCAAGTTTACCCCCTCTCTTTTAATTCCAGAAACTTGTCTCAAGGTATCTTTTATTCTTGTGTGTTTGTGATGTTGTTGTGTGTTCCATTTCAAAGTTTTGTGATGTTATTGGCAGGTGTCTTGATGGTGTAACCTATCCATCCCCAATGTCGCTTTCGTGTTTGTGTTTCAAAACGACCTTGTTTTGTGATCCACCATAAACTTTTCGTTACTAATTTTGTCTTGTCATCTGGCAACAGGATCATGAACAATACTAGTTTTTATACTTAAAACCGTTTTTTTCACAATTTAAACTTATTATTATTATTTTTATTGTTTTTTTTTTTTTGCTTAAATCTTACTTTGAACTTTAACTTTTCTAAGACAATTACAGGTCAAAGGATCATGAACAAAACTTAACTTTTTGGACTTATTTTCCTGATGTTCACGATAATTCTCGGACAGTTAAATTAGTGCGAGTCTGAATGTGACTTATAAACAGTTTTAATGAGAAAATTATGAATTGATCGATTGCATGGGGTTTTACGGGCTTTTACGTATTTCATTCATATCAAAACATCACCAGCTATAGGTGAAGTGGCAGAAATTTTTACCTTTGCAGTGAACTTAGGGAAATGTGCAGGAAAAGGTCCTTAATATGTTACACCCGCCTTGGCACGGGTCATCGTTTTTAAGATCTCTCTCAAAGGATCTCGTGACTATATTTCTAAATACCGAGTGTTTGGCAAAAGAACAGTCACTACCTTATTTCAAGTCTTGGTCAGACCCAACTAGGGTTCGAACCCAGGACTCACCACATACGGGGAGTGAGCGCTATACCAACTGAGCTACAGTAGAGGTTTTTAATGAGAAAATAACCTTTACTAAAATCATGTCATGCATTGCTGAAATGTAAATAAAAATCATGTTGCACTCCAAGATGTAAAAGTAGGGCATACAATTTAAAGTGGGTGGTTGTATGCACTTGCAATTGGACCGTTGAACCGTTGATTGGTTGAACCCTTTGAATGATAATGCCACAGATAGTGATATTGATGAATGAAAAGAAATCGTTAGATGTGACTGATATATTCCAGAGATTCTCGTGACTATGCCTTGCCGATTACAGTACTTGCAGTACTTTGATTTTAAACTTTTAATAAATTTCAAATTATCAGCTAGGTTTAAACAATATATTTGTTTTAATCTCAATCATGTATTTACAAAAGAATTATATTTTAGCATTTTGATTCATGCTTTGATGTTGAATGTATACTTTTATTTTATTCTATCTTTAAGCTTGTGTCAGAATTTTGAAAAATAACATTGAAATACTTAAATTTTAACCTAAACAGTCTCAATTAGCTTCCTAGTCAATGTTAAAATACATGAAATGCTATGATTGCATGCGAACAGATTTATTTGATTTATTTCAATCTCATAAAGTATATATTTGGACAGCTATAAACTAATAAACATTAATTTTTTGGGAAAAAGGCTATTTGACCTTTGACCTTTTATCTACTAAACCAAGGGTCGATCAGCTTGGCAACAGGTTGATTCTTGACCCCTAACCTATGATGATATAAGACAGCTATGTTGCCAGCTTTGAACACTCATGTCCCCCTATTGTAAATTTTCAATTTTTTTCCACCAGACTAATATATTGTCCATGGATAAAATGTTACAGAATAAAGCATGATATTTGTTCCACCGATTAGATTTTACTATGAAATTATATCCTCCCGTACACATTTTACCCGGATAAAATTATCCATTATATCTGTTTGTCCCTGTAAAATCGTGTCCGGGCCATATCTTCTAATTGCTAGAAACAATTGTCATAAAACTCCAAATGAATAATATTCATAGTCAAAGTCATATCAAAACGAGAAAAGTTGTGGGAAAACGTTAACTGATTGGTACGTGGGTAGTTGGCTCTCAAGAGACAGTTCTAGTTAAGAATGTATTTAGCGGCATATACATGAATTCATCAATTCAACCGTTTCAAAAAAAAAAAAGAAAAAAAAAAAGAAAAAGAACAAAAAGCGAAACATATAATGTATCAGACTTTTAATTGAATGTATCCTTTATGGTAAAGAACCCTCTCCATCTGCTAAACCACAATACACGGAAATAGTTTGTTAATATAAAATGACATTAAATAGTTAGGTAGACGAAATATAAAATGATATGAAGCTAAGAAACAAGTGTCACAATTTTTTGTACGTCAGACTAAGTAACCGTAGATGCAAACTTCATTTGACATAACAACAACATCAGCACCCCTATAACTCACCCATGTGTCTCGGTAACCGAGTAGCACAAATACGGATCACAGCGCCTCCTACTCTGAATCTCACTTGGGAAAAATCCAACTGTGAGGTTTGTCTGTTCGCTTACTGAAGGTCAGGGGTTTAACCGGACACTCCGGATTTATCCACCATCCATTCGGCCTCAATATAAGTGAAAATGTAATTTATACGCCATGGGCGTAAACTCCATTTCTCCACTCACCCCGACTGCGCAATATAATGCAGCCACATTTACAAAATTATGATATTGTCAGTCACGTGCTTTCGCCAGTCAGGGTTCCATGCACAAGATCTTTATATTTTTTAGAAAGTCATCATATCAAGCCGCTCTTGTCAGAGGCTAAATCATATCAATATTTTAGCAGCACAAGCTCATCTGGACAGAGGAAACTAGGCCTATATAAAACTCAATCTTATTTAATATAATTCGGATTTCCAATATGATACTTATGTCAAGTGATAATTTTAAAATAATAAAAAATAAAATAATAAAAATCAGCAATGGCTGTGATTTGAAAACACCATCCCTGAAAAGTAACATTTTATGTGGTAAAACCTATTTTCTGTCTTTTCTTTTTAAAATTATAAGTATTGTTGTTACTAGCTTTAAATAAACCTAACCGTGATTTAATACTTTAAAGAATTTTTATTTTGAAAATAAAAAATTAAATTAAAATTATTAATACAGCGACATATTTATAGAAGCTAGATCCGACGTGTCTTAAGCTTGTAGGGTAGACCAGGCATAATTTTGTTAAATCTTTACTGATAATTGTATAGATCTGATACTGAGTGATGTACAGAAAACGATGAGATGACACATAGAAATTACGAATTTATTTTGTTCACTGCCTAGATTTAAAATTAATCATTGAACAAGGGGAAATAGGACTTTCAGAACTTTAATTAGGTAAATCAATTTCAAATTTGATAACAACTATACCACACAGTACGTAAGAGTAACATAAAGCTACCTATTTTTTTTAAATACATTAAATAAATAAACAAATAAATATTTAGGTATTTGATAATCCAGTATGTCGACAATTTGGAAACTATCGCATGAACCGGCATCACTTCTATGAACAGTGACTACATAGACAAAGCATACAATCGGAGGTCTAATTTTTGACCGGCGTAGTACGGACGTAATAGAAGACATTTTATCTAAGCTGCTGGTAGTACTCTAGGCCTGTATCGTGTTCACCACTCGATCTAGGAGAAATTTAGCTCCTGTGTATCTATTTGAATCGTGCCATCTAACAATACCAAGGACGCCCGTATTGCTTAATCAGAATAATTGTATTTAATCATAAAACAACACTTGAAGACCGTCTGAAAACGGCAAATCGACCGTGTTTATAGGTCAGGTCAATCTAACATTTTACCTAAATGTGCGCGCGTATTATTTTATTCTATAAAAGTAGATTGATTATAATTTTAAAAATGTACAGATTAACACAAATACGTGTGAAGCACCAGTTTAAATGGGCTCGTTTGGTTGCTTGATACATTTGTGTTTGCATGAACTCCGTCATAAATTTCAATGCAAGGTGCACAATTTTGTGACGTCAAACTTTCTGTTCAATTTTCTTAGTTTGACGTCAGAGCGCAACTGGACCCATTTTCCCAGTCGCAGTCACATATCTTATACATTGATACTGGATGTACAGTGTAAGTATAAATGTATAATGGGAGATATATAATATACTACAGTGTAGAGTATCAAATGTATATACAACACAGAGACCACCAGCTATAATATCTAATACATTGATACTGGATGTACAGTGTAAATATAAATGTATAATGGGAGATATATAATATACTACAGTGTAGAGTGTCAAATGTATATACAACACAGAGACCACCAGCTATAATATCAAATACATTGATACTGAATGTACAGTGTAAGTATAAATGTATAATGGGAGATATATAATATACTACAGTGTAGAGTGTTACATGTATATACAAAACAGAGACCATCAGCTATAATATCTAATACATTGATACTGGATGTACAGTGTAAGTATAAATGTATAATGGGAGATATATAATATACTACAGTGTAGAGTGTCAAATGTATATACAACACAGAGACCACCAGCTATAATATCTAATACATTGATTCTGGATGTACAGTGTAAGTATAAATGTATAATGGGATATATTTAACATAGTACAGTGTAGAGTGTCAAATGTATATACAATACAGAGACCACCAGCTATATTATCTAATAAATTGATACTGGATGTACAGTGTAAGTATAAATGTATAATGTGCGATATATAATATACTACAGTGTAGAGTGTTAAATGTATGTACAACACAGAGACTATCAGCTATAATATCTAATACATGTATACTGGATGTACAGTGTAAGTATAAATGTATAATGTGAGATATATAATATACTACAGTGTAGAGTGTTAAATGTATATACAACACAGAGACCACCAGCTATAATATCAAATACATTGATACTGGATGAACAGTGTAAGTATAAATGTATAATGGGAGATATATAATATACTACATTGTAGAGTGTCAAATGTATATACAACACAGAGACCACCAGCATAAATATCTAATACATTGATACTGGATGTACAGTGTAAGTATAAATGTATAATGGGAGATATATAATATACTACATTGTAGAGTGTCAAATGTATATACAACACAGAGACCACCAGCATTAATATCTAATACATTGATACTGGATGTACAGTGTAAGTATAAATGTATAATGGGAGATATATAATATACTACATTGTAGAGTGTCAAATGTATATACAACACAGAGACCACCAGCATTAATATCTAATACATTGATACTGGATGTACAGTGTAAGTATAAATGTATAATGGGAGATATATAATATACTACATTGTAGAGTGTCAATTGTATATACAACACAGAGACCACCAGCATTAATATCTAATACATTGATACTGGATGTACAGTGTAAGTATAAATGTATAATTGGATACATATAGTATACTACAGTGTAGAGTGTCAAATGTATATACAACACAGAGAGATACTGGATGTACAGTGTAAGTATAAATGTATAATGGAAGATATATAATATATTACATTGTAGAGTATCAAACTGATATACAACACGGAGACCACACGCTATAGTATCTAATACATTGATACTGGATGAACAGTGTAGGTATAAATGTATAATGGGATATATATGACATACTATAGTGTAAAGTGTCGAATTTTATTTATTGCATTTAAGTGAGGTATGTATGATCATCTGTTCACTTGCAACATTTGCCGAGGGAAAAACTAAACCCGTAAGTTAAAGGGAATTAATTTAAATCGAATCTTTTTTACGTCGCCATTTCCATAATACCTGTCAACCAATCCGTAATTGCTAATACTCTCAATTACATGTAATATATTTTATTTGAATTTTTTTATAAAGTGTCTCTAACAAAACTATGAGAAGTTGCGTTATACATCTTATAAAATAAACAATTTATATATAGATATGAAATCACTCTTTGTTGTCTTTTCAGTTTTTATTGTTTAGTGTTATTGTTACTTTGTGTGTTGTCAAGTTGATCTTATGTAGTATTAAATTTCTGTTTCTATGTTATTATATTAAACTTCATTATTTACTTTATAGATACACCAATTATATCCTTTGATGAAAAACCTCTAGTGGTGTCTGAAGGTCAAAGTGTTAGTAGAACTTGTTCGGCTATTGGTAACCCTACACCAACTGTGAACTGGTATAGAGATAATAGACCTTATACATCTAGCACGGGGACTTCAGCTACGTTAATAATACAAACAGTGACAAGAAAAGACACCGGTACATACACGTGTAAAGCTGCACCAACTGGAAACCAAAGACAAATATTTACAAATGTGGAAGATTTACAGATATATGTTTATTGTAAGTTTTTAGTATATACTGAAATCATCATATAGTGTACTTAATGATGTACTTTGTTGCTCAAAATTAAATGAAACTAGTTACTTGTCACATAGCACCTGATTTAATAATACACAGGAGCTGCTTATGCTTCCGATTTGCCCTTTTTTAAAGTTTTTACTTTGCTTTTTGGATTGTAGTTTCGACATGGATTGGTATTTTTGTTTTTGATTGATATCAAAACAGAACTGGAAGTGTATTCTTATATTAATTATTATAAGTTTTTTCCTGTGAACAAAGTATTACTGATGGTTTTATTGAGGATATCTGACAACTTAAATCGAAAATCAAACCTTTATTCAATAAAATTTCAATAGCCATGTTTTAGGTTAACACTCTTATATGCAACTTTAAATGTGTGTGTGATAGTGACAGAAGATTGGAGAGAAATAGAGAGTTATGAATGTGAATTTATGCAATCCGTTATTTTTGTTTCCGAAATATATTGATAACGGCGAGTGTCATCAGCGAAAACACTACAAAAGATTTATCGTAAGTAAAATTCATGTCTAATTTATAGCACATATTTTCAATCCACCACCTTCATCCCTAATATCAAATAAATATTCATATTGGCGTAACAGAACATATATATAAACAATATACCCGTCCGTGTTTAAATCACAATGCAAATAAAAATTACAGCTTTTGAAAATGACTAGTTAAATAAAGAAAATTACGTGTTCCATTCCAACATTTAAGTGAGACGAGGTGTTCTGGATCGAAGCACCGCAACAAGCACTTAGCAACGTGTAGAAATACAAGAGTGACGGATGTGTCAGTTTACTCATTTAAACATGTAAAGGCTCTTTGTTTTTGTCTTTTATTATTCCTCTAAAACAGTGATATTGGGATTCCAGTGTCTTCTGCTGAAGGATAACATCTCGGATAACATTTATTACAAATCAAAGTATTGATATTTGCTTTTACACTTTTCTGTTATGGTTATTTTGATTCATCATTTCCGCCGAGACTTATTTTCATTATTAATCTCCTTTCTATAATTATAGAATAATTTCTTTAAAACTACATTACTATATTTTTATATCACTCGATTTATCAGTCAGATTTTACAATCACTTTGTCATTTACCTTTGTTCTTTTGCATAGATTTATCTATAAATAAACCAGCACCTGTTTGTTCATCCTCAGAGAGTATAAGTATCAGTTGTTGTTCTGTAATTAACGCCACAAAACCATTAAGATTCCATGGCTGGAGACATAGGATTGGATATACAAATGTACGATCGTTTGACGGAAATCTGGTATCGGCTCATAATACCTCCTTAAGTATAGATTATTGTGGGTATTATGATTCAGGAATTTATACATGTGAAACATCAGTTGATATAAACAATAACAACACATGGCAACATTTTAACAGTTCAATAGAAATAATCGTACCAGGTAAGTAAAAACAGCAAAATATGCTAGTTGCCTATGGAACTTTATCAAAGATACATATAATTTGCTGGATCTAAACGTTTGAAATAAATCCTTGTTGGAAAGTGAAATGTATAATTACAATTCAGAGACAATCTACCTTAAAAAGTCACAAGAAGTTCAATACCGAATAATTCAGAGATATTGCAAGCCAGGGCTTATGAAGACTCAAAAGGTTTTATCGCGGCCACCAATAGTATTATTGATATCTTTGATGTCTCTGTGTTAAGGATTGCCCTGGATATATCTGACGTCCCATTTACCATGTTCCTTTTACACAATTTTGATTACACATGGGACGGTTTTTTGTTGTTGTGGAAATTCACTTGTCTTAGAATTCGCCAGTTCAGAAGTTTTTCTTTCTTTCTGGATTGTGATTCGGACTTAAATACGTAAGTTTGTTTTTAATTGCATATTTAATATTTTTGATGTTAATAAGATATGTGGTTAGTAAAGCTACCTAAACAGAGGGCGATAACCCTTCCAGATCACCTGGCCTTACTTTCCTGGTGAAAGTTGACGTGTTAAATTTAATTTTGGTTTGGTAATAGATTGGTGTGTTTGCTTCCTTATGTATGTCAGGCAGTTGAAAGTGAGCAAATCTGCAAATAATCAAATATGCAAACAAAAAACAATAATTTGAAATTGGATATTTTTGTCTTCAAGTGTACAGTAAATGGACATGGCTTAGTAGGTTGCTGTTGCTTATATGATTATTTAGGCCAAACTTAGAAGAATCTAATGCATCCACAGAATCAATTCAGTTTCATATAAAAGAAAAATACAATTGTAATTTGTTATTTCTATTATCTTTTCAGCACCACCAGTTGTTTCCTCAAACAGTGTTAAAGACAAAATTGCCGACAATAGAAAGACAATGTCTGTACAGTTTTACTCTGTACCTAAACCAGTGATTGTCGAGTGGAACAAAGATGGTGAAAAACTGACCTACAGCAATAAATACCAACAAATAACATCAGTTACAAATGTAACATTGCTGTTTTATACATCATCAGTGTATGTTCAAGGATATGAATCTTCGCTCTCAATATTGAATCCAGTTGATACAGATTTTAGTTCCTATATTTTCAGAGTTCAAAACTCAGAAGGAAGTGCACAAATAAAGCTTCAGTTGAACAAAGATATTGTTGGTAAGTATTACATTTTTTAAAACTTATTTTTAATTTCATTGCATATTTGAAATATTGGATTGTGTAGTTAACGATTTAATTGATAATAATACTTCAAATATCCTTCCATACCTATTATATTTTTTAACACATACAATTGGGAATTTATTTAAAAAGGAAAAACGTGTAAGTCTTTTTTTCACTCGTTGTTTGTATTGAAATTCGTTGCTGTTTATTAGTTACAAATGTTTTTACCAAATCAGGGACATGTGCCATCAAGCACAGACATATCGATCCATCAAAAAATAATTTATTACTAAGGTGTTTAACAAATGAAAAGTGAAGAGAAAATAAGAATAAGATATCTGTCTTTTGTAATGCATCTTCAAGACATTCATATTGGTTTTGCAAGTTTTAATGTATCTACTACTCCTTAGTTCATCTGGCTATTAATAACAGTATTATTAATTCAAATACTTGCTACTACATATCTCTAAATCTTAAAATAAATTTATCATTGCGTTGGAATACTTTATGGCGCAATGTCATTATTATAATTAAATTTCTTTTGATTTCAGATGATAACCATCATGGAAATATGATTGGTGCTGTAGTTGGTGGAGTCATCGCCTTTATTGTCATAATATTTATCACAACAGTAGTAATTTGTATTTTTAGAAGACGACGTAAAAACCAAAATAGCTGTTCAGGTTGTATTTTAAATGTTAATGGGTACTGATAATACTGAATTGGTTTCCCTACTTGTAATCATAAAATAAATTTAATATATTTACAATTAACCAACAAATTACGCTACAACTACAATATTACGTTATTACTACAAAAGAGAGAAACAAAGAGAGATAGAGAGAGAGAGAGTGAGAGAGAGAGGGTGTGTGTGTGTGTTTGTGCGTGCGTGCGCTAGTGTCTGTTTTACTACAAAATTAACCTTGATTCTTATTTATATTACAGTAATAAGAGAAATCTTGAAAGCTTGAACTTGCTATACAATGTTTAAATTAAATCACAGCGCATGAAAAATGAAATGAATTAAGCTAAAGTAATAATATTTTTTTTATATTTCGATATAAATAGGGAATCAAGCCGTGTCTAAAGCTGCAAATCCAGAATGCTCAACAGACAGGTATGTTGTATAATAGGGCCTTTTGGAATATTTAAAGCTTTGAATTTATTGGATTAATAAAGCTAATACTTGATTACATTTATTGATAATACGGGAAATTTCCCGTCTATAGGTAACACGTATGTATTATGACGTCATAGATAAATTGATAGACCATATGTCCAAATCATTTGACGCTGCGAGTGCAACACTTTTCTCAAGGTCATTGAAGCGGTCAAATCGACAGGAAGTGAGCTCCATATGGGGGAAATCTCGCCCGTCTCGTACATCAGAAATGAAACCAAAAATTGATTATAGTGAAAATAATTCATTGAAACAAGTAATAACTTAAATAGGTTGATCGAATACCAAATATTTACGTTTCTTTTGCCATTCTGTAGCGTTTCAAGATTCACGATGACGTGATTTCTATTGATGGGGTCAAAGTTCAATTCAGATCGATAACCACTGTTAGCCAATCGGCGATCGGCATTCCCATGCGCATCAACCATGATCACACAGTATACAATGCGGGAAGATACAAAATTTGTCGATTTCAAGTTAGATAAATTGATAACCATAGTTATCTGACACAAAACCATTTCGAGGGTAGTATAACCGCAGTGTATGACTTCTACGGCAACTCTTTTTCACATAATATTACTTAATTGAATGGAAATTTTGAGTGCAGATGTGACCCTCGCTGAATGATGTGTAAACAGAAATGGCGTTCGTCAGGACGGGAAAGAGGTTTTCACAAACGATCGATTTTTAAGAAAAATAATAAAATGCGTTTTTCGAAAGAATTAATAAACAGATCGTCCCAATAATCATTTTTATGAAAATACAGATAAAATTTATTGACATTTATCTGAATTAAATGTAAATATTGACAAATCCTCTGTTTGTTTGCGTGTGACGTAGATATCATCAGCTGATCGAGCTGGGACAGTTTGACTTTAAGGTGCTGACTAGAACTGACTATAACTACAATGACTGCACTCATCAAAAATTTAGTTTGGACATAACTGATCGGGAAACTGTACATGTTGTGCAATGAGATGGACCGCTGTCCCCAAAAAGTTGTGATGAAAATAACAATAATAAAACATTCATGTTGAGTTTAGCAACTGACTGTAGTTGAGATCCACTTAGATAAGGTCTGAATTGAATCCTTGAAAACCTCCAGGGATGGCAACTGGACTACTAGTGCTGGCAGGGGATTCCAATAATTTACAGTTCTCGAAATGTATATAAAAATTTTAAACAGGGTAAAATCAACATTTCCCCTCTTTAATATCCCAGACTTGGTTCTCGAAAGAAAGTCGATCTAAATTTCCACTCCACCATTCACAGATGTGACCATTTCAATTTAGATCTTAAAGCACCATCTTTCCAGTATATCATCCCAGAATGTTCCATTTTAATTTAGTTGTAATGAATAATCGTGACTGGGGTAAAACAAACTCCAACCCACCATCCTAAAATATCAACCGTCTCGACATAAGTGAAAAAATCATCTTCAACTCTCCAGGGCTGGGGCTCTTTATGCAGTGAAACTTAACTAAAGGGGCTGGGCTTGAATTAACATTATTTTAGAAGAAGTCCGTCAAGTTTAAATCATCATTTGTTACTTGCAATGGTCTGTGCTTTAGAAAATTATCATTATGATACTATATGCCTGTGAATGTTGAAGGTGTAAAAGATAAGCTCATACCACTGTATTCATATCGGGTTGTGGGTTAAAGGTGCTGCCTCGCAGAGTCGGCACGCCACAGACAA
This sequence comes from Anadara kagoshimensis, assembly GCA_021292105.1. Lineage (NCBI taxonomy): Eukaryota > Metazoa > Mollusca > Bivalvia > Arcoida > Arcidae > Anadara > Anadara kagoshimensis. The sequence continues at coordinate 37,745,290 of CM037866.1, forward strand.
GCATTCCGCTCCCAATTAATATTCTTCTATAACCAGTCGATAATCTATCCTCTAAGCCAAATGTGGCTGCAAAATGAGGAATCAGTAACTCCAATTTTAAAGTATTATCATGTATAACACAAGTCAGGTTGAAAACAAAAACCTTCCACTCCCCAGGAGAACGCTATACTATTGAGCGACCAAGGTAGTCATAAACAGAATAGATTGTTGACCAAAGGATATTGCAAGCCTAGGCTTATCAGGGCCCTCAAAAAGTTTTATGACTGTCATCGCTGTATTGTTCCATGTTCCTTTCACTTAATATTAATTACACACGAGGCGGGTGTAGCTAGCTAACAGGAGGTGCTCACCCTTCCTGAAAACTCGGTCTCACTTTCCTGGTGGAAGTTCACGTGTTTAACCTAACTTGTCAGTTTCAAAGTTTTTTACTTTACTTCTGGATTGTGATTTGGACATGGATTAGTATGCTTGTTTTTCATTGGTATAACTGCTTCATTAATTGAATGGGACGGCAATCTTGAACTGTGGAATGATACACATCTTGTTTTCACAAACAAGAGTAGTTATTTATGCAATCCATAAATCAGTAGATTAAATTATTTACATGGTATGGTAAAAGGTGACTCAAGATGAGAAAATATTACAACGTGAAAATGTTAAGGTATGGATTAGTATATTTACTATATTTGGTAATTGAATAGCCTTTTAAGTCCCTGAAAAGATCATACAAGAACTCAGTTCTGTGTAACAGAACATGATTGAAAGACGACGCAATAACTCGACGGTAGTTCTACTAGTATTTGGTAAGACAAAACAATGTGTTCCATCTCTTTTTGGTGTGTGTGTGTGTGTACACAATAATCCGATAAAAAATCCGGACATTTCCCGGGATAGGCAATGCCTACTTTCTTATTATAGGTTCTAGTGTTGTTAAATTAAAGCTGGTATATTATGTAATGAACACTGGTTCTATACAAAAGACGGATTTGGCTATATATTTCGAAAAGACATCTTACACTATTCTTATTTTTTTTAAGTGTACAGAGTAGAAAATAAATGACAGACAGTTCTTAATATGTGTTCTTAGTTTTTAAGTGAACAGGGTAGAAAAAAAAAGTTGAAAGTGTCAGACAATTCCGTAAATATTTAAATCTGATGATGTGGATTGTTTAACGATTTATTGATTCATTTTTTGTATTAAGTTCTGTTATTTATTTTTTCATAGCGGCAGTAAAGAAGACAGATCTTACCAGGACATTGATATCCAGATGTATGAGATATTAGGTAGGTGAACAGTCATGAGTTGTTAATTTATAATTGTTAAGTTTTGTTTTAAGCTGATTGAATCGTTGTCTTGTTGCTTGTGTTTTAAGTATTTGTATATATGTTTGGTTGTTGTAGAGATTGTTTGAACGAACACATTTGCTTTTTAAAACACTGGTTGATTTGCTGTACTGTTTTTTACTGTTGAAAATTTTATTAGGTTTTGCAAAATTTGTTGTTATTTCTAGAATTTAGTACAAAGAAGCCAGCTTGTTATATATAAAGCATAGATATTGTTACACTAATTTTAACAAAATGAATCATGAAAAAGGTTTATGACTACCATCACAATATTGAAATTAGTTAAAAGCTCTCTATTCAAAATTAACCTAAATACTTTTGACATTCCATATTGACACGATCCTTTCATTCTCAACTTTGCTTGCACTTGTAGCATAACAGACAAGACATATTTACACTTCGTTGAGAGACGTTTACACTTGCTATATGCTTTGGGAATGTATTTTGAAAATGGATTGTTTGATCAAAACTTTAGATAAGGCATTATCAAAGAGAACATGTTTGTCTTTTGGAAACATTTAAGTTTAAATGACATACATTGTTTTCCTTAAGTAATTGATAACTCTGTTATAACATAAGCTCGTTTTAACCATGGTGACATGCATTTTAGTGTTTCTGATGAAAAGATATAATTATAAAATCTCTGAAGTTATGTTTTAAAAAAAAGATTTTCGTTTTTTTTTGTATTTCAGATTCACCAAGCACATCTCGGAATCAGTATGAAACCTTATCAGAACAACACAGCGCTGTAAACTGATAGGAAAGATACTTGACTTTGATAAATGATTTATATAAATATTATAGTTATTTACAATATATAATAATTTAGTTATTATTGCTGTTGTCGCTTTATTTAACATCCTTGTGTTCAAACAGTATAAATTCAACTACGACTGACTAATAGGTATTGGGAAACAGTATATTTGATTAAAAACCGACAGGAACACTGGAGTATTTACTACAACTAGGGTAAATTACAATCAAATACCTTGTTGATGACACTCTTAACATTTTATCGTTATCGGGGCATTTTTACCAGGCAGACAGAGTTCTAGTTTACATATATTTGAACGAGGGATGATATTTCCATATACAACACACACACACACACAGATATATAATATATATAATAATATATATTATATTATATATATATATAATTATATATATATATACGTTGTGATTTTTCCTGTACCACAAAATACATCAAGAACAATGTTAAAAACATGAATTACAAAAAAATTCTTTACCGTGGATGCACCCCCTATTTATTGATAAATCTTAATAGAGGAAGAGATGAAGTTTTACGTATAGTTTCGTAGTTTTCACCGTTTTTATGTCTTTCTTTTCATGGATTGATTTTGTAATTAGGGTGCAAGAACTTTATAATTGTTTTAACCATTTTGTCTACTACAGAGTTATGCAATTTTTAGGGTTTCTAGTGTCATAGCAGGTACCTAAGTATTTTAATTATAAGTATAACGTCTCTGTATCCAAAATTACCCGACAATTGTTTGACATGATAAAATCCCAAGTTTCTATAATTTCGAACTTAGATTACAGACGATAAGGATGGCGTAGCTACCTAATTAGGTAGATCTTACCCTTCCGGAGCACTTGGTGTCACTTCCCTCATGGAAGTATTAGCAAACTTCTTTGCTTTGAAATTTTGGTTTGGGCATGAATTAGTATGTTTGTTGATACTTTCCTTTTGTATTTTGTTTTTAACATGGATTTGTATGTTTATTTTTACTTTGTCATAATCGATCTTCAAATGAAACATGTACATGTTAAACATGGCAGTTCAGTGTTGAATCATATGTTATAAACTGCCATCGAAGTTAAATATGCCATTGTGAAAACGTGAGTTTGACATAAACCCAGAAGACATGGAGTCAATATATTAAAAGTCAGTTTCTTTTATCTAAATGCTTTAGTGTCTGATTGGGATAATGTACATATTGAGGGCCACTAAGTGCTTTGAATCTGCTATTAGGTTTTGGCATTGATGATGGTTATGACATCTCTTCTTGAAAAAGGGCTTCAAAGTTGATGATTGTAAAATTTTCCATTTCAATTTTCTTCAGATCGATAATTGTTTCAACATCTCCAAGTTGTAACCGCCGATAGCGAACATGCTTTTTACGTTTTCATTTTTTAATAAGCTGTTTATCGAGGTAAACACAACAAATAAAAAAATAAATAAATAACCTCTTGTGTTTATGATTTATTTGTTACCTAAATCAAACTTATTTTAAATAACGCCAAAATTCAGATAAAGCTAAAACGTACATGTGATATAATCGGTCCATTTTCTGACCCATTTAACCAGCTTGTCTGAGTGAAAGTAGTGCCTTGATTTTTGTTTCTATGGTTTGATTGTTTTATCTAAGTTTAAAAAAGAGCATGTGCATTTATCATACTTTTGTATTGCAATTGAATATAACTGAATTTAAAAATTAAATTATATCGACTTAGATGCAATGCAACAATTTTAGAAAATAACGTATATAGATTGCTTTCATAATATAATAAATTACCAATTCAGATAACTAAAATGTTTTTGTTAATGAATACTATCCGTATCATTATGCCAAATCCCTTTTTTCATTTTCCAAGAAAACCATTACTAAGGGATGCTGAAATCAAAGAAAATATAAACACATGTAATTATGTAATACGTTTTACTTAATATAATGGTGAGAAACTCAACATTTGAAGAACTCAAGCTTATTTATGAAGTATATAAAAATGTAATTTGAAAAAAGAAATTATAAAAGACTAATAGAATCTCATCTGGCATAGCCTCGATTCGGATATATGTTACTTCACATCAACCTCGACTGAGATCAACCGGTATCGGTCACAACCAGGTGACAGATTCGATTTCTCGTACCATTAAAATGTTTTTAACTGTGATACGTACAAAACAAAACACGTACACTCATGGACGTCTTGCATTCTTTTGGACACATTATGCATTGTACACATCCGCACTTTGAAAATAATCCGATCGACAACACTTCAAATTTAAAGATATCAACGATTTGTAATCAATACAAATATAAAACAACTCTGACAATAAAATATTTTGAATAAAATATAAAATAAAACACATATTTTAAAAAATAATTAAAGAAAGCGTTTGTTTTGATGACGTCAAACACAACGATCGGATACGTCATCCTTTTTCAATTGTCGCATGAGGCTGTACCAGACAAACTGGACAAGACAGAAAAATCTAGCTCTGGTGTGCGCGTGAGATTTTTATGTCCGAGGTACGAGAATACCAAGTCTTTGTTACCAAAATATTTGAATCGCAAAGTACAGTTAGTATTTAATTATTTTGTATTGGGGCATTTTTAAACTTATTAAACACATCAATGATAAGCCAAAAGCAGGAAACCAAAGATAATATTTTTTGTAGTTTGATCAACAAAGGTTTAGTCCTTGTCTTTTATAACAATATTTTGTTTTGTCAAGTATATAAAACCACTAACCCACACAAATACCTACAGTACACTTATGTTAAAATTTCATTAATAGAAGCTACTAAAAATAAATTGAAAATTGACAAATCACTTACATGGACAAGGTAACATTACTGAAGATGATGTAGGACTACTGAAGATGATGTAGAACTACAATATGAACAAGACCAATCACCTCTATCTGTTGTACAGTTGAACGAAGGAATAATAAGTCTTGTAAATGTGGAATTTACACGAGCTACTATATACCCCAAGCCAGATCCGCATATACCACCCGATGTACATGCACCTGCTAAACTGTAGTGGGGATGGGTGAAAGATATAAAACTTGCTTGGTCAGTAGTTTTACAGTCGATATTACACTGTTCTCCATTTTCTGATGTACAAACGTGAATTGATTGAGAATCTGAAAATTAATAAGGAATATATACAATGTTATTTATCGCAAAGAGCCTTTGTTATAAGGCATTATTGATAACTTTTACAATAAGATTTGTTTTACAAGTTTTGAATATAAATTATTAAACTAAGATCTTAAACAATAGAATGAGAACACCGCTACAAAGCTAGTTTACTAAACACGGCCCAGCTATCTGCCTGAGGGGCAACAAAATATTCAATGAAAGACGCATTTGTGCATTAGAAGATAATAATACCAATAAACTGACTAGATTTAACCTTTTTGATCAGAGAAAAATTGACTGTTAAAACATTCTGAAGTCTTCTATCAATAAAACTTGATATTGATTAGGCTTTGTGGAATCTAAACCAGGGACCCTTTCAACTTCAGAATAGCTAGGCACATATTGTTTGTGTTTCAAAAGTGTTTAAAGCATATAATGCTTGATCTTAGTTACTGTAAATGTACTTATTTTCTTGCAATCAAATTTTAGCGCAAATGCTGTGTTGTCACTAGTTTTCGCAATCTTAAATTGGCGCCTTCAGCTCACGGGAAGTGCCGAAATCAATTTCTAAATCGGAAAACGGACAAAGAATTCAGTCCAGTATAAATTAATTTCCAAAATGGAAAACGGGTAATACTTACGGTATTGATTTATGATACTGTCTTAATCATGTAGTTAGCACAGAACAGGCTCACATTTAATAAAGATGTTAATACTATATTGAATACATATCACAGTTTTATTCGATTTGTCTCCAAAATGTTAAACAAGTGGTTGCTAAAATCTACAGAGAGCAATATTAAACGGACAAATCAGTTTTCGGTCCGACAAAAGTAAACTACCGCTAGTCTGTCTGTCGGTCTTTTAAACGCTACCTGACTTCACTAAGTGTATTGTCCTTACCACGCGTTTACCTGTCAACAACAGTAAGATCTAATAATCAGGTGATTGCTTATTAATCAGTAAATACCTGTGGACTTAAGTAGTCGTGTGCCGCGTGTCTTACTATTTCTTTTGTTTCCCAGTCCAAATGATAATAACTTTCTTTAAACGCGTGTTTGTTAAATAAGTGCATGGTTGTAACTGTGTTGTTTAGGGAAGCCATAACGAGTGTCGGTCAAGGGTAACGGTTTGTTATCAAAGAGGTTCCACGCGGGATGATGAAAAATGCCTACTACACGCTTCGTAATTGTTTCTTTATTAAATACAGAAACACGATAAAGTTTTATTTTAATAAAAGTTTAGGCATTAATATCTTTCATTCACATAAATATATTGGAAACTCTACAAGCCGTTCCCGTTATATCATATTTCGTTATACCTGAATTCCTATTTAGAACCTCTCGCCGTAATTCTAATTACAATTCGTGTATCTTTGGAATACGAAAGTTCACGATTGTTAGTAAACAATATGGCGGGCGTGCAGTATCAAGCATCGTGGACAGTAAGGTATATTGATAATAACAGCATATCGTGGAAGCACATGGATTAAAATTGGCAATCGCGGGAGCTCAAAAAATTTATTTGGTTAGTTTGACAATAAACCACAACATGCACGCATAGACGGCCTTTTTTTTGCTTGTACAAAAAATGTCCGACTGTCTGACGGGCCGGACCAAAGTTTCCGAGGCCCTAAGGTAAGCCAATATTTAAAAACACATTTATTCGCGGTAATCATAAATTAGCGCAGTTTGTCTAGCGCCAAAACCGCTAAAATAAGACTACCGCTAAATAAAGTACATTTACAGTATACTCAAATACAACAAATTCATCACTGGGAATTACCTGTCAATTCTTTCAGTTGTAACAGTATAAAACATATCAGAAAAAAGCCCGACATTCTTCTGAATAACAAAATCTGTAAATCTGTAAAATGTAAAATATAAACTAAAAAAATTTCGATATAGGTTTTTGATCTCTCTCTCTCTCTCTCTCTCTCTCCTCTCTCTCTCTCTCTCTCTCTCAATCTTTGAGTAGAAATGTCTGTAAATAGTTGTTATGGTTTATCAATTATTTTCTGATAGTTGTTTTGGATTGTATATCACTCACAAATAAGTGCATGATGCATTAGGGTTATTAAATTACATATTATACTAGGTTTATATTTACAGCACTAGACGGCCGTTTCGGAATACAATTCCTCATCAGTAGTGCTAGGAACAAAATTATGAAACCAAAATTATTTTGAAGATGTTGAAAAGCTACCCTAAGGACCAAAATAATTTTTACCAAATTAAGCTGATATTGTAAAACATTTTCTCGAGTTGACTCCACATTTGCACAAACTTGCAAGTGCAAATATTGAGGCAAGAAGGTCCAGTTTTCACAATATCAGTTTAATAACCCTTTTACTAAATAGCCAAATAAATTTCGTTTACTTCCGTCAAGTATTTCATCTAAAATGCCATTTTGTCGCATGATACATAAATATTACACTAGTTCTTGTATATGGATATAAGAGCTGGCATTTTGTGACACCAACACAACGATGGCGTCTTCAGACATGTTACAACAATCGTATGACGTCGTAAACTTCAGTGTAATGTGACAATGCGTGCATTATGAAAAAATGGATTCGTGAAACTACCGACTGGAACGAAGTCCGACATTTATTGCACGCTAACGTTTCAGGATTTATCGTTTAATTTCTATGCGAAGCACATATTGCTATATAATTAAATACTTTATTAGATAAATGGATTCATCATAATTAAAAAAAATAATAATTTGCAATAGTGTTGCATAAGTAAAAAAAGTCCCAAGCCAAGACTGCAAAATCAAAAGAAAATATGCTTAATAATTCGAAAAATTGAAACTAAAGATATATCGCCATGAGTTAATTTATTTTTCGTCCAAGTTTTCTTTTTCTTTGATATACTCACTTTGTGTTGAAGTTATGTCTTCTTACTTCTTCTTCAGCAAACGTAAATAACTATCGTGCATAAAAAAGAGATAATTTATGATCAAACTGAAAAATATCCTGGCGATAATAACACATTCGTAGGTAAGTTTTACATTTTCATATTTAAAATATCGATTCAATACCAAAAATAAAATTATATCGAGTGCAATAACAAGATAAAATTTTACAATCACCAATATTTTTCTTCACAACGTGTGTAGTTTGGATTGCTAATTGGGTCTTACATTATTCTTGTGTTAAGAGAAAGGATGATCATTAGAAAATGTATGAGATTGCAAAACGGCCATAACCTATAATCTCATATTTGAGTGCATTACTCTACACCGGTAACGTATGTGCTTTTTATTTAAGGAATGAATTTGTTTCGAGGTCACTTCAGGGTAGTATGACACCGCCTATTCTTGTTATAATTTTCATGAAGACTGACACTCTTTGTATTAACTTTGTACTGATTCTTTGAATTAACTTTCTGCCATTAAGAATTACCTGCATCTCTATGTTTTTTGTTTACTACCTTTATTGGTTATATTGCACCAATCTGTGTACCAAATTTCGATAAAAAGTAGATATCATTAATGAGTATGGTGAAAAGTGAACCCGGCTACTTCTATTACTTAAATAGACGCAAATGAAATAAAATCATTTTATTGATAGGTTTTAACGAATAAATTACTGAAGTATAAAAAGTAATATATCCATATCTACAATAAAAAAACAATGTCTAAAAATGAAAAAAGAACGCTAGAAGTATTAAAAGTTTTAAGAATACATATTTAATGACGTATGATGTAGATATTGAGAAATAGTTGTCATAGAAAAATAGGTAAAATTGTAAATATAAAATACCTATTATTAATAGTATTAAACGAATAAATTATTGAAGTATAAAAAGTTATATACGCATATCAACAATAAACGTACAATGTCTAAGGGTGAACAAAAGAACGCTAGAATTTTTGAAAAAAGCGTTATATAATCCAAACTTACCCAATCCATGTTAAATTTGTTTCCGAAAAAAGGGAAAACACACTATATTTATCAATATATTTAGGATATTCATTACTAGGTTTTTATACTTTCGTCATTTTACAAGGTGTTTTTAACATTTTCGCCCCCTCTTTTCCATCAGCTTAACCTAAAGTGGACAAACCCGAGGTCCTATGTTGCTTTTTTGTGAATTTCTAAAAAAAGTCATCCAAATACTTTCTTGTATTTTTAACAGACAAGATTTGTTATCGATATAAGTTACGAGTGAAGTCCTTTTTATATAATTTCTATCTTGCGTATCTTAAATGTATTACCGTTGACTATGAACAAAACATAATGCACCTGTAATTATCCAATATTTAAGAGAATCAGATTCCTGTATTTTGCAAAAGGTCATTTATCGAGCGACTGACATGTACAAAACAAAATCCGCACTAAACGCGGCATATCTGTACATGATAGGGGAGGAAGTTATGTTTAAGAGCGTTACACATTTGTGTATTTGTGTTTATTGAGTGTAATAAGATTTTTACACTTGTTTACATTCATGTTGATATATATATATAATAAAACACTCGAGGTCACAACAAGGAAGTTAAAATATAAAAATGGATACCCGTTCTTTATGTCAGTTATGTTTACCTATAGTTATATTTTTCCGTGGAGTTACAGGTATTTATACAATTTAATTTTAATTAAGTTCGACACTATATTAACAATTCGCGTCACTCATAATGTTTTGATTATGGTGTGTTAGAAGATACTTTAAACTAACATTAAATATTTTAATGACTTCATTGACAAACACAAATGACCTTATTGGTTGTAGGCTTATTTAACGTTACATAAAGACGGGCGGGTATTTATAGAATAATGTTATCTACTATACGCATCCTAATGTAAAATAAAGATATTTGTCTATTAATTTATTTTAACGGTCGTGTGAATAAAATCAAATGTACAGGATCTTTATTCTTGTTTACTTATAAAGCGTTATAACTCAATTGGTTTTTAAATTTTGATCCAAAAATTAAATTATATAGTCACTTTGCATTCCAATTTTCTTTTCATTTTTACATTTAAATCTCTCCTGATATTATTATACCAGTTATACAATCGTATCGGTCCACTGATGAGAAACACATCCTGTGTCGCTAGGTTTCCCCCCCAATTGAGTTTTATATTAAATTAAAAGGAACATAGGATGATAGGTCGTCAAGTTTTGCATGAATAATTTTGGAAGCAAACTATAATTAACTTATTAATGACAGCTATAAAACTTTTTAGTTCCTTAATTAGCCTAGAATTGCAATATAAATGCGTCAACAATTTATTTATCAACAGCTTGTATATAGTTACCGTATTGTGAACAAGCTCTGTCAAAAAATTGGTGACGTTTTTGATAAACCTTAGGTGACAGTATCTCTGAGTCAATACCATATTTGTTAGGTGCCTCATTCGTTTTGAAATAAATATTTTTTTAGAAAATATTGTGTCTGATGTCCGTAACGTCAATTGACTTGTCCTTGCTTGTTTTGCATGTTTTTAAGCTGTATTTCATATATTTCATTTCAGCATATAATATGATCCACATTAGATAGTAATGCTATAGCTGTAATATGGTGCTTATATTCCAAGGGCAGATACTAACAGAATATCTTTATTCGTTTCAGAAGTAGTGTGTACATTGATAGGATCATCAATGTTTGCAGTAGCTGGGGAATTTTGCATTAACATGTTATCCACAAACAATTTATGCTATAGTTGTAATATGGAAGCGACTTGATACTGATATTACTTTTACAGATACTAACAGAACATCTTCAATTCATTTCAGAAGCAGCATGGACACTGACAGGATCATCAGAGTTTACAGTAGCTGGAGAATCTTTTACATTGACATGTAATCCACAAGATAGTAATGCTATAGCGATCAATTGGAAGCGACTTGATATAGATACTACTAGTACAGGTACTAGTAGAGCAGTTGTAGAAGCTAATGGATGTAAAGTTGACCAAGGATCTGATACACAGTACCAGTATACATGTGAACTAGGACCTATATATAAACTAACAATACCAGCTAATGTAATGACAAACAGTCAGAACAACATAATATGGAGATGTCAATTTTTATTTGGTGGTGCTGGAGCTGATTATACAATGACAGTAGCAGGTAAATAAACCTAGATAAACATAAAGTATAACTTAACAGTCCAAGTGCTAATGATTATTATCCCTGAAGGCAGTGGGTCTTATTTAATTTTATAATTCTTATAAGCCAAAGGTTTATCTATCACTGGGTACAGCTTTAATTTGTCCATCAACTGTTTTGCATCATTTATCTTCCATTAACTTTTACTAAATGTACTTTTAAAACAATATCAATAAATATCATATCAAAACAATAGCTAAAAGACGTATATGTCGGACTTATTTGTATTTATTGGACCTGTATATATCATATGGAACAAGTCGTATGATAACCTCTATGCCAGTTTATACTATATGCATGTAAAGACATATAGTCATTTTGTGTCATGTGGCCTATGATTTGGTCATTTCTGTTACATGATTTTATAATATGGCCATTTAATTGATCTAAATATGTATTATAGCTTTATTGATGATATTCAGTGCCATATTTGATTAATTATAAAGGCATTTTATTCTCCCTTAAAATCCCTTGATTTGGTAAAAATGTATTTTTGTAAAATCTTGCTGAAACTTTGAAATCTTACTAAAGAATCTACCCTTACATGTAATTGGATTATGGATACCCTTTTGACTTTGCTAGTCAACTGATAATGTGCCGTATTTAAACCCTTACCAGTTTTAATTTATTCAGCATAACATAAAGATCACCTTAACAATTTAAAATAAATTCAATAGTTAAAGCCACATTAAAATTGGTGAGAGAATAAAAAAGTTATACCGATTAGAAATCCATATTTTTCATGTTTTTGCCATAACTAAAGGATGTCACCCTAGCCCAATATAATTATTTCTCGCAAATGTGAAAGATTTATTTCACAGGGAAGGTGTACAATATTTTTTTCGTATTGCTGCCCCACGTGAGCACGTGTATGGTATCTCAGTACAACGAGGAGTACTTTTTCAATAATGGTAACGAACATAATAGACGAGTTTCACATTACGTGACCTATTTTATCGATTCAATCAAAACAAGGCTTACTAAGAACCTGTGTTTTGCATTAAAACAGAGATGTTTATATGATCGTTGATTTTGATATTATCTAACAAATATGTCATAGTGTATTATTTTTGTAAGAAAATTGCAAACAAACCAGTTCTGAGAGTATGTTTGTTATTATTGTCAACAAAATTATAACATTATTATTCCAGCTATACAGGAAACAGTTTCCCTTGCCATAATTCCTATCACTTTATTTTAAAACGAAAGTCAGACAGGGCATCAATTATTTAATAAATGAAAAAATAAATAAGTAAATAAATAAATAAATAAATAAATAAAGTGTACTAGTGAAATTGTAAATTTAATTCAATAAAAATTAAGAAAAGAATATTAATCCTGACTTTAGTTACAATAAAGGTGAACAATTCAATATTCCTTAACCAGGGCAAAACGAATAGACGAAACAACCGATCGACCAACCGATCCAACCACTGCTAGATGTAGCAGGTGTAGGAGTACTCGTATTGTCATCGAAACAATTATGACGTGAGAAAGACATCTAAATTAATGCATGTGCATTTAGTTGAGATGTTTTAATGATTTCTGGACATTGTTATGTTCAAATTGTGTGCAGTGTAATCTAAAATATAGGCATTATAAGTACTAATATAGCCTCAGTCTTTATTTTTTTACAGTGAATATCACACAATATACAACCAATACCAAGTCCATAACTGTTATATTATATAATTTTTCCACTGCGGCATTTCGGTTGACAATGTTTTCTCAAACCTGTGACCAGGTAATCTAGTTATTTTACAGATGTTAGATTTCTCTGCTCGCCCTGGTTGAGACAGACAGATCACACTCCTGCATTTATTAGAACTGTCTGACTTTTTAAATCTTATTTTATGAAAAAAAAAAAATAAATAGCATTCCGGATGAGACACAGCCATTTACTAACTTAATCTATGATTTCATAACGTTAGCGCTTTGATGAAAAACATTCACCTGCATACTTAATCAATGATTTTATAATCATTTTACGCGAGAACGTCAACAAAAATCGATGACATACACCGACTTTGATATACACTTGATTTTTTAGAAATCCGTGGTATATCATGTGAGATCCAATGGTCACCTGTTACCAACCAACCATAAAGATGAAATTAAATAATTATAATAATAATATTTATACATGTTATTTATTCATTCATTCATTCATTTAAATACATAAACAGTAGGATATATTGTTCATCATTTTGTTTTATTTTATTTCAATTGCAATTTTATTTTATGTTTATTATTATTTACTGTTTTGATTCCCTTTAACATGACCCTGAATGACCTGGTTGACCTGTTTCTGATTTGCCAATCACTAGTTAGGGACAAGGCATGTCATGGGAAAATAGAACAGGTTCTTTTTTCCGTGACAAATCATGTCTGCAATTATCTCAAGTTATAAGGGGGTTTAAACATGTGTATTGATAATCTTCTAAATTTGCTTATTCTGGTTTTCAAAAGGCACTATTCCTTAATTATATTATATAAGAGTTTTTATTAGTATGTATAAGCAGTTTGAACTCTTTCATAAATAAACACATCCGAGCTTGAAATAGTTGTGTAATTCTCTAATGCACTGAAGGGTGATTTCTGTCTGTTACATTGTTAGCCTTGTTTTTAATTGTAGATCAATTAAATTGTATAAAGGGAGATAATCTATAGACTTATGTGAAAAGTTATCTCGGTCTAAAACTCTTTATAGATTCTCTTTATATATATTCTTATTTTCGTATTTTTAATATTTATTGATTTTTTGATATTGTTATTTAATTCTGGACATCAAAATATAAATGCTATATAAGAAAATACACTGAAGATATCTATTATATATCTATAATGCATATCGTCTAAAAGCTAATATAATTATATATGTTCTTATTTCAGTCCCAGTGAGCAACGTATATGTACAAGAAAGTCCTAGTGGGAACCAACAAATAAATGTTATAACAGTATATGAAAATATACAAAAGACAATTTATTGTATAACTACTGGATGTCGACCTAAAGCTAATGTTACTGTTACTACAACTGGTGTAATTAAAGGACAATTTACAGAAGATTTTATACCACAGAATGGCGATCTGATCATAACAAGAGTATCACAAGTCATTACGACTACCAGAGGAGGAAGTACTACAAAGATGATACAGTGTTCAGCAGGAAATATACAAGGGAGACAACCAGTTATATCACAATTGGCAACAATAGTTGTTTATTGTAAGTACTGTTAGTTCACTTGGCCAAAAGTATTATTGCATTAACGTTTAAATATTTTAAATATATATAGTAGAAACATAACAGTGGAACTTCACAGTTACACCGGCGGAATTAGTAACAATAGCTGTTGATTGTTAAAACTGTTATGACACCTAGGTTATAACGATCTTACCTAATTTGACATTTTGATAGATGCTCAGTCGCTTAAAACAGCGTAACAATAACATAATTTTTAAGATTAGGTTTAATTTTATACCATATATGATTTTGAGAGACTGTCACATGAATTTTGAATGTTATATATAAATAAATAAATAATAAATTACTATAATAATAATATACAAGGTATTAACTTTCAGATATTCCATCAGTGGAACCCACTCTAACAGGATACACCACTGGAACAATTCTGTATGAAGGTGACAAGGATATAACATTAACCTGTCAACAGTCTGGTGGATATCCGTTATCAGTGATCACGTGGGCGTGTGACGGTCAAACAGGAACTACAAACAACAGTCAGACATTGGCTAGTTCATATGTACAGTTAACACTCAACAAAAACCTAAACGGAAGAACGTGTACATGTACTGTACGTTACCCTGATAATAACTTGGCTTATACAAGGACGCTATCTGTTACCTTTATTGTTTACTGTAAGTGTTCTATTTATATTACAAGATTTGCTTATACTGGGTTTTCCATAATATATGTCACACATTTAACTTTAAACAAACATATTTCTATATGCGCCCACAGGTGTTCCCTTCAATGGTTGTGGGTACGTGCCTCACATTTTTATATCTTTATTGTCTGTTCTTAAGAAAAGTTATAATAAACGTTTTCGAGTATGTCCTTTTGAATGCGGTAACATAATTTCTTCTATTCGTAAGCGAACGTCGCAGACAGATCTGATTGTTAGCTGCTTCGCCCGTGTTAAGTATATAGTTATTTGTAATATTTTATAACAAATCGACCCCATAAATAAATCAACTAATTTATAATAACAAATTATACAGTCAAAATAACGGCCGAGATGACCGTAAAGGTTTAAGATATATTACTTTTTCGTAATATTGCATCATGTCTTTTTGTGTGTGAATACATGTATTTTCTCTTTCAGACCCACCAACAACTCCTACACTACAAACATCTGGAGCCAGCTTCCCGTGGATAGAGAAGACACAGGGAGTACTTAAATGTGTTACAACATCAGGTTTTCCTACAGCTATAACATATGAATGGATACAGAATGGTCAGGTTATAAATGGACAGACATCGGAGACATTTACCATACCCACGATGTCTTATATACACAATGGATTGCAAATACAGTGTAGAGTATCAAACGGATATGCAACACAGAGACCACCAGCAATAATATCTAATACATTGATACTGGATGTACAGTGTAAGTATAAATGTATAATGGGATATATTTAACATACTACAGTGTAGGGTGTCAAATGTATATACAACAACGAGACCACCACCAGCTATAATATCTAATTCATTGATACTGGATGTACAGTGTAAGTATAAATGTATAATGGAAGATATATGAGATTCTACAGTGTATAGTGTCAAATTTATATACAACACCTATGATATCGAATACATCGGTACTGGATGTACAGTGTAAGTATAAATGAATAATGGGAGATATATATAATATACTACGGTGTATTTACAACACAGAGGCCACCACCTATAATATCTTAGCCATTGGCACTGGCTGTACAGTGTAAGTATAAATGAATAATGGGAGATATATATAATATACTACGGTGTATTTACAACCCAGAGGCCACCAGCTATAATATCTTAGCCATTGGCACTGGATGTACAGTGTAAGTATAAATGAATAATGGGAGATATATATTAATATATACTACGGTGTATTTACAACACAGAGACCACCAGCTATAAACACAGAGACCACCAACAGCTATAATATCCGATAGATTGATACTTGATGTACAGTGTAAGTATAAATGTATAATGGGAGATGTATAATGTACTACAGTGTAGAGTGTCAAATGTATATACAACACAGGGACTACCAGCTATAATATATAATACATTGGTACTGGTTTTAAAATTTTGTTATAAATGTATAATGGTAGATATATAATATACTGCATAGAGACTGGCTTATGTACACGAGAAGGTTGTCATTTAGGAAATAACTTTGTTGCATTTAAAGAGTTCTGGCCGTAAAAGATGTTGCAAATTGAGGTAGGTCTACCTTGCAACGATTGAGTAGCTAGGTAACCGGTATTTGAGACAGTTAAATCTACGGCTGGAACTCTTCGATTGTTACACAATCATCTCCATACTAATGCAAATAATTGTTTTTAAATCAATTGAAATAACGAAGATTTCCGTAGCTCTAGTTACACTGTATTAGTTATTAGTATATACTTTTACCGTTACGCCAAAAATATTGACATTGTCAGTTTATAGTTCGAAAACATAAAAAATGATCAAAATCTTTGTATATAAAGATTTTATTATGTTTTCTTAACAAATGTAAGTATGCTGACGTAAACACAGCCTAGACAGCACGCAACGTTCTAACTCCGATCGTAAAAAAGGAAAAGTCAATTAAAATCCTGATTTCAAAATTAGTTATAAATCTTACAATAATGTTATCTGTGATTTTTCTAGATACACCAGTTATAACCCTAGATACTACAAACATTACAATACAGGAAGGTTCTAGTCGTAGTAGACAGTGTTCTGCTACTGGTAACCCAACACCTACAGTTAAATGGTACAGAGGAAACAGTGAGCAGATATCTGGTACAGGGAACTCGGCTACATTAGTGTTCAGTAATATAAACAGAAATCAGACTGATACTTATATATGTAGAGCTACATCTACTGGAATACGGAACTTTGTATCCAGTAAATCTGTGTCTGTCATTGTATATTGTAAGTATATATATGTAGAGCTACACCTACTGGAATACAGAACTTTGTATCTAGTAAATCTGTGTCTGTCATTGTATATTGTAAGTATATATATGTAGAGCTACACCTACTGGAATACGTAATTTGTATCCAGTAAATCTGTGTCTGTCATTGTATATTGTAAGTATATATATCTAGAGCTACACCTACTGGAATACAGAACTTTGTATCTAGTAAATCTGTGTCTGTCATTGTATATTGTAAGTATATATATGTAGAGCTACACCTACTGGAATACAGAACTTTGTATCTAGTAAATCTGTGTCTGTCATTGTATATTGTAAGTATATATATGTAGAGCTACACCTACTGGAATACAGAACTTTGTATCCAGTAAATCTGTGTCTGTCATTGTATATTGTAAGTATATATATATGTAGAGCTACACCTACTGGAATACAGAACTTTGTATCCAGTAAATCTGTGTCTGTCATTGTATATTGTAAGTATATATATGTAGAGCTACACCTACTGGAATACAGAACTTTGTATCCAGTAAATCTGTGTCTGTCATTGTATATTATAAGTATATATATGTAGAGCTACACCTACTGGAATACAGAACTTTGTATCCAGTAAATCTGTGTCTGTCATTGTATATTGTAAGTATATATATATATGTAGAGCTACACCTACTGGAATACAGAACTTTGTATCCAGTAAATCTGTGTCTGTCATTGTATATTGTAAGTATATATATATATGTAGAGCTACACCTACTGGAATACAGAACTTTGTATCCAGTAAATCTGTGTCTGTCATTGTATATTGTAAGTATATATATGTAGAGCTACACCTACTGGAATACAGAACTTTGTATCCAGTAAATCTGTGTCTGTCATTGTATATTATAAGTATATATATGTAGAGCTACACCTACTGGAATAGAGAACTTTGTATCCAGTAAATCTGTGTCTGTCATTGTATATTGTAAGTATATATATTGTAGAGCTACACTTACTGGAATACAGAACTTTGTATCCAGTAAATCTGTGTCTGTCATTGTATATTGTAAGTATATATGTAGAGCTACACCTACTGGAATACAGAACTTTGTATCCAGTAAATCTGTGTCTGTCATTGTATATTGTAAGTATATATATATAGAGCTACACCTACTGGAATACAGAACTTTGTATCCAGTAAATCTGTGTCTGTCATTGTATATTGTAAGTATATATATATGTAGAGCTACACCTACTGGAATACAGAACTTTGTATCCAGTAAATCTGTGTCTGTCATTGTATATTGTAAGTATATATATGTAGAGCTACACCTACTGGAATACAGAACTTTGTATCCAGTAAATCTGTGTCTGTCATTGTATATTGTAAGTATATATAAGGGAGCTACACCTACTGGAATACAGAACTTTGTATCCAGTAAATCTGTGTCCGACATTGTATATTGTAAGTATATATATATAGAGCTACACCTACTGGAATACAGAACTTTGTATCCAGTAAATCTGTGTCTGTCATTGTATATTGTAAGTATATATATATGTAGAGCTACACCTACTGGAATACAGAACTTTGTATCCAGTAAATCTGTGTCTGTCATTGTATATTGTAAGTATATATATGTAGAGCTACATCTACTGGAATACAGAACTTTGTATCCATAAATCTGTGTCTGTCATTGTATATTGTAAGTATATATATGTAGAGCTACATCTACTGGAATACAGAACTGTGTATCCAGTAAATCTGTGTCCGTCATTGTATATTGTAAGTATATATATGTAGAGCTACATCTACTGGAATACAGAACTGTGTATCCAGTAAATCTGTGTCTGTCATTGTATATTGTAAGTATATATATGTAGAGCTACATCTACTGGAATACAGAACTGTGTATCCAGTAAATCTGTGTCTGTCATTGTATATTGTAAGTATATATATGTAGAGCTACATCTACTGGAATACTGAACTTTGTATCCAGTAAATCTGTGTCCGTCATTGTATATTGTAAGTATATATATGTAGAGCTACATCTAATGGAATACAGAACTTTGTATCCAGTAAATCTGTGTCTGTCATTGTATATTGTAAGTATATATATGTAGAGCTACATCTACTGGAATACGGAATTTTGTATCCAGTAAATCTGTGTCTGTCATTGTATATTGTAAGTATATATATGTAGAGCTACATCTACTGGAATACAGAACTTTGTATCCAGTAAATCTGTGTCTGTCATTATATATTGTAAGTATATATATGTAGAGCTACACCTACTGGAATACAGAACTTTGTATCCAGTAAATCTGTGTCTGTCATTGTATATTGTAAGTATATATATGTAGAGCTACATCTACTGGAATACAGAACTTTGTATCCAGTAAATCTGTGTCTGTCATTGTATATTGTAAGTATATATATGTAGAGCTACATCTACTGGAATACAGAACTTTGTATCCAGTAAATCTGTGTCTGTCATTGTATATTGTAAGTATATATATGTAGAGCTACATCTACTGGAATACGGAACTTTGTGTCCAGTAAATCTGTGTCTGTCATTGTATATTGTAAGTATTAAGAAAAATGTTAATAGAGATAATTACAAATAACTATTTTAAGGATAATTATGTGGGTAACGCTGGGAAATTTATCATGGAATATTTTTGCAAATGATAATTTCCTATTGATAAAAAACATAGTAATTCATGTCCGAATCACAATCCAAAAGCAAAGTTAAAACTTTGTAACTGACAAGTTAGGTTAGACACGTGAACTTCCACCAGGGACGTGAGGCTGGGTGCTCCGTAACGGTAAGCACATCCTGTTTTTGCTAGCTACACCCGCCACGTGTGTCATCAAAATTGTGTGAAAGGAACATGGAACTATGAGACGTAAAATGTATCCATGGCAATCCTGGACACAGAGACATCAAACATATCAACAATACTGTGATGACGGCCATACAACTTATTTATTTTATGTAATCAAAAACCAAACACATAAACCTCTTTCTAAATCAAAAACCCAAAGCAAAATAAAAACTTAGTAATTAGAGAAACCAACCAGGTCCGTTCAAAAAGTAACGCCACCCCTAAATTTAAAAAAAAGTCACTTCCCTTGTTCTGTTTTAAAGAAAAACTAAAAAGTTTACATATTAAAACATAAATGATATTTAGTATTTGGTTCATGCACCTCTAACGTTGATGATGGCCATTATTCGTCTTTCTTTGAATAATCTCAAAAAAATTTTTGCTATGGTTTTTGAAACCTTATAACAGTGACTCCCCAGGTACTTCTCAGTCATATAGTTTTATACAGAATTTTCCTTAGCTACTGCTTTCTGAAATAATATTACATATTTTCTATGGAGTTCAAGTGTGGAATATTTCCAGGTTTTTCTTTTACAACGGGTTTGTTTTCAGTCGACGTTGGAGAGCTAAATCCTGTTTAAAATATGCCATACTTGTCAGGATATACGGGGCATTGTATTTTCAGATAATTTATATCCATATCGCTCACTGCTTTATGCTAATCAAACCTTTTTAAACCTTCTTCATTATTTGGAGATATCATACCCTAAACTTGCCAAGTGCAAGCTTTTTCAGTTGCCGTTGAAAGTCCAATTCCAAGAAAACGTTTTTTTGTTATTTTATATAATTTGCATTATAGATAAACTAGTTCTGAGATATATTTCTTTGGATTTAAAAAAATATGTGATTTCAATTGTGTTCAACTGTTTGAAGAAAATAGTTTTTTTATGGATTTTACTTGACAATAAAACAATTCAAATTAAAATATCACCTGACATCATAATACTGTTTTTACCAACACGTGGATAAAACGGTATATATACGTAATGCAATGTCTAATTAAACAGTTCGTCTTTGTTTGTTAAATTTAATACAGTAAAATGATTGAACAAATGGTTTTAGGTTATAAACACGCGTTTCTTTTTTGAAAATTTATAGATCACGTTACTTTTGAACGGACCTCTATACTTACTTCATGACAAACGGCCAAATCACTTGTAGTACATAATACAATTTAATGATATAACTAGACAAATGAGGCCAGACAAAAAGCATTGGTATATCTCATACTATTTATTTACGAAAATGAAGAGTATGCAACAAATATGGTAGTACTTTTTATATAATTCTAATCCACCTTTTGTTATTCAAAAATACAAACGAGAGTATGTTATACATATAGTATTTTATTTTGTAATTAAATTATTGTATTTTATATAATTCAGATCCACCTGCAGTTACAGTTTCTTTACAAAATACTACAGAAAATGCTACAAATGTTGTGTTTACTTGTAATGCTGATGGATTTCCTACAAATTACACATATCATGGATGGACTCAGTATGTAGGCAATACACTCGTACGGTCTTACACAGATTTTACTGGGATGTCATCCGAGAGGAACAAAATAATAACAATACCTAAAGTTACATTTAAAGATACTGGGCGATACTATTGTTATACAGAAAACAGAATTCAAGGAAGGCAACCGGCTGTCATTCAGCAAGGATCTTCATATTTTGATGTTAAAGGTATTTCAAATTTCACAAGTACTATTGCTGTCTACAGGTATATAAGTCTGCACATCCAATATGCTATTGTCTTTGTTGTTTTTTTAATAACATACGGTTACATCTATTCTTCATCTCTTTCACACCAACAAACGTTTCCTAAATACATCCTAAATATAATATAGACAGAAATTACAATTACAACTCTTTTGTTCTTTGTAAACATTTATGCACGCTCGTCGTTAATTTTGCTAATAACATCAGTAGAAATCTTGCAAAATTGTGACGCCATCTACAAGTAACGTAAGATTACGTCATAGAAACAGAGACGGATTTTTACCTTTTTTATTTGTACATTTGCATTTGTCTTTAACTCATAGTTCTCTTTATATTGTTCACTGTAGTTTTTTTCAAAACTTTAAATTTTAGAACTATTTTGCTCTTTTAAACAAATGCAGGTCTATAAACAGCACATATTGAGCGGTCGAGAACATTGAAATAGGAAATGTCGAGAAAACATCAACAATGTCTTTTTTTGTGAATAAAAAAATTAATAAAACATAATCTTTTATGCAATTTGTGCGTGATTCTTCTTCGTTTATCAACTCGAAAAAAAACTACAAAACATTAGGGCTATTTTTAAATTATACTTAAATCGAGCTTATAAAAATATTTGCTTTCTTTTTCTTTCAAAGTGTCGGCAAAATTTGGGATAGACGAAGATGTTCGTAAAAAGGGAGACATTGACAAGACGTTGGTGATAAGAATTCCATTTTATAGTAACCCCCCTGCAAAATGGAGTGATATTATATGGTTGAATATAAGTAATGGTCAACAAGTTTCAAACTCAAGTTTAACAATATATGAACTAATGAATGAGATTGTTGACAAATCTTTCTATGGAAAATATGTCAAACTTAATGGTCAGGTCATTATATTAACAATAGTGTGTTATCGAATTATCATTTTGGAAATTACAAAATTATTGTTAATAATAACGAATTTCAATCGTCATACAACTTCAAAATAGTTTCTGCCGGTAAGTATGTTATAACCAATGCACTTTCTCATCGAGTCTATATGTTTTACTCCTGTTTATCAAATGAAATGTACCATGAGTTTTAGTTTTAAGTACCTTTTATATTTATTCCTAGATGAAAATGAAAGATAATTTACTGATACTTAGGTTAATATCACTTTATTTAACTGGATGTTAACATGTTTAAACTTCAATTTAAGATATGCTTTGGTAGTATGTTAGTAGGCATTTTAATCAGAAAAGTTATTTTGCGTAACAAATTGATAATTTCCAGAATTGTAAAATTGTTAAGTTCATTTCAAATAGTAAAACTCAAAACGTCTTAAAATAGTTAGGTTTTTAATTATAATTAACTTATACCTCATCGCATGGAAAATGGCAAATATTTGTAAAATATCTCTATTTGAGTCCTAACGTCTTAAAATGCAGGAAATAAAGTTAAAGTTGAGTAAATGTATAGAGATGAATAGAACCGGAAAAACACAGTTTTGTAGGGAATTCAATTATTTTGTTTTTTTTAATGTTTTATTTTTACCTTATAGCCAGACCAGAGCCGCCTAAGAATCTTGTTGTATTTGCGACAGAGTATAGTTCAATCTTTTTGAAATGGGATCGAGGATTTGACGGTGGCTATTCTCAAACATTTGTGATCTTAGTGCAAGATATGTTGGCATATTCAGTTAAAGAAATCCTCGTAAAAGATGATGAAACCATTAGTAACTTTTCAAAGAAAATCTTCAATTTGCTGCCTTTTACAACTTATAAGATTAAGATATATTCAATGAATGAGAACGGAAACAGCAGTTATCTTTCAGTGTTAGCCTTGGTTAGACACGCGTTAAAAGGTAAGAATTATTTAATGATTCAAAAAAATGTGACGCAGGGGTATTGCAAGTCTAGGTTTATCGAGGCCTAAGATAGTTTTATGGCCGTCATCACAGTATTGTTGCTAAGTTTTATGTCTATGTGTCCAGGATTGACCTGGATATATTTAACGTCATTTAGTTCCGTGCTTTTTTCACACAATTTTGATGGCGGATGTATCAAACTAATACAGAGGTGCTTACCCTTCCGTAACACCTAAACATTTAAAAGTATTTAGTCTATAACAGTCTTAGTAATAGCAGTAACACAGAATACTTATTAACAGAATAATATTGTTCAAAATTACACACATCATAAAATAACCTTTTTTTCATTGATGTCGCTCAACAGACAGGAATTCCATGATCATTAACTTTTCCTTATTTGTTTTCTGTTTTTTATTGTTTTCATCTCTGATGTATTTTGTTCCTGATTGAATTGGAAGCAATCATTGTTTTAATTTTTAATTGCAGAATGTAATAGTGAAGTCAGTAAAACACCTGTTATAGCATTATCTGTTGTTATTGTAATACTTGTTGTGGTAATCGTCATTCTTATCATCGTCATTTGGCGGCGAGGACATAACAATCCAATAACAGGTACTTAGTATTTAATATAATAGTAAACCGTCTATTAAAATATGTAAGAAGTCTAAACTTAGAACTTTATTCTTTAAAGGTTTTTCATTAGACCGTTCATATTATGTTTCGACATTGATGGTTGAGACAAACTGACAGACATATAAACACAAATCATGTCATGAAATATTAATTAACAATAGGAAATTATGCCAACTTTAATAGAGATGTTTAACTGATTTGACACCTTTGTGTTTGAGTGTACCTTAAATCAAATATTAATTAACATTTAAATTATCCATACTATGGTCAGTTTAAGATATTAACAAATTACTGTTTCTGAAGATATGCAAAAGTAATAATTTGCTTTTTATTCGGAGAAAATTTAAAACATTAATACATCTTGGGAGCCAATGCATAATTATAGACAATGCAATTTCACTCAAAAAGATTGAACTATGTGCATTTTACATGAAAAGTGTGGAAACTGTCAAATTTAGTTAAATTGGATGAACGAAATCGGGTATATAACAGCAGGCACTAAAATATCAACCTCTGTTGATTTCTCTAAATTCGAGAGGTATTGGTATTTTTGTATAAGTCTCATAGTGTACTGTTGCGGTTATATGATATAATTTGTCAATTAATGATTGTTATATAATTTCCCGAATAAAAATTCAGTTTTGTAAGAACAGGATGAAATTCAATTGCCAATAAGTATTTATACTAAAACCCTATTTAATAACCGTTGACTGTTTAAAACTGCATTCAGTGTGATAGATACAATTTTGTGAAGTGTCATTATTAGGATAAATGGTTTTTATTGTTCTATTAACTATCAACAAAGTGTGATTATTTTACTTTAAATTATAATACACATGAATGCACGTGCTGTAAAATCACATATTTGTTTGTTTTATTATTTTTTTTACATTAATATTATTACCCTGCTTCAATTAAATGAGATTAAAATCTGTATATGTAATATTAATATAATATAAATATTATTTCACAATTGATTTTTGAAGGTCAAAGAAATGAAGGAAAACCCCAAGTAGCGTAAGTATATACACATGAAATATCAATCAATATCAATGACAATTGTGGCCTATGAATTATGTCATTATGGACGAGATGCCATGATGAATCCAGTTGGCAAATTAGGCTATCCTTTAGTTCATTTTTGCAACAAATAGGTTCAAGAACAAAACGCAACATACATTGTCTTTGTGTATACAGCACATATGTACTTTGTACTGCACTTTGAAGTGAAA
Source organism: Anadara kagoshimensis (assembly GCA_021292105.1). Classification (NCBI taxonomy): domain Eukaryota; kingdom Metazoa; phylum Mollusca; class Bivalvia; order Arcoida; family Arcidae; genus Anadara; species Anadara kagoshimensis. The sequence continues at coordinate 37,771,114 of CM037866.1, forward strand.
ACAAAATGAAGTACATCGGTAAATCCAGATCAAAAACAAAGGTATATGTTTTGCTTTCTTTAAAAACGCCCAGAAATTAATTCTGTTTCATACATAAATATAAATCAATGATATATGATACTTTAGGTATACAAGTTTATCGAAATATAATATTCCCTTATCATAAATATTTCTGGCCCGTTTAATTTTCAATATAATGTTTATAGTGTTACTGTTGAAAATCCCATTTACAATGAATTGCATTTGCAATTTCAAGTTTTTTTTCTGAATATTATAATTTTATTACTTTAAGTGATTGCAAACATTTCTGAAATAAATTAGAGGAAAATTTGGTACGAAAGACAGGAAATACTTGTTCCATTGTGATAAATGTAATTTGCTTGTTTCTTTCCTCAGAACTCATTACGAAGACATATCTCAGACTAACCAAGAAACATCCGTATATGAGGGGATAAATACAGGTATTTTATCCTTAATACAATATACAGTCAACAGTTTTATAGGAAATAGTATACACTTAAAAAATACTTGTCCTTGTTTTTGTCTTTTCTTGTGTTGTTCGTATTTTCTGTGTTGTTGTCTTTTATTGCGTCGTTTTGTGTTTTTGATACCTAAGTTTGATATTATATACTGGTATAATATGTAATACAAACTCCTGAGCCGATATCTCTGCTGGTGGCTGGTGCCCCGAGGATATCACAAACTCAGTAGACAATAATTTCTTATTGATAATTAATAATTGTCTAAATTTCCTGCCAGTTAAAATTTGAAATTTCTCAAAAACTAAGGTATACTCCCTCATGCAAAGTATTTCCTAAGCTGAATTTGGTAAAATATATTTTGGTCCTTTGGGTAGCTTTTCAACATCTTCAAGATAATTTTGGTCTAAGCACTACCGATGAGGAATTGTATTCCGAAACAACCGTCTAGTGCTGTAAAATTGGTGTAATATGTAATTTGATTTATTTATTATCTTATAAAACAAGTTTAAGAATATTGACTAACAGCGGAGTTTCGGTAAATAAAATCCGGGTCCTTATAAAAACCACAAATGTTACTCTCTCTCTCTCTCTCTCTCTCTCTCTCTCTCTCAACTGGATACATATGTGCTATGATATCAAAAGCTACAAATGTTACAAATCCATGAATACTCTGCACATTCTGTTTCATTTATTTGCTGTCCTGTGTTTCGGTTCTATACATATAATATAAAAACTTTATTTGACTAACGAGTAACGAGTATTTCAAGGTCTGGGTCACGTAATATAGCACCCTACCTAACAACCCGGTGGATGTCCAAATCATTAACAAAAAATTCAGATTTAAATTTGCTTTTGGATCGTGTTTTTAACATGGGTTAGTATATCTCTTTATGATTATACATTCAATTTTTAATTTGTTTTCGAAATGTCGCTAGGGAATGATTTTTATTAGACATTCAATTATATTTTAACTATGGTGTTTTAATATTTGTTCACCTTCAAATCTTTCTACATGTTCGTTTATACTGTATCATTTATAATTTGTACCTTACATTGTTAATATTTGATATTTATAGGTCATGGGTCGGAAGGAATTTCAATTGAACTGTATGAAAACACAAAAATTAATTAATGCAAGTGACATTTCTCGACAATTGCATCATGATTACAAGTTTAAGGTGTTGAAATTCGAGAGACACCTCTGTACAAGGATCCGGTGGTACATCAATAGAACTGTATAAAAATAAAAAAATAATCATCCAGCAGACGTTGTAGAAAGGTATAATTACAAGAGTTGGTTTTGGCGGTATTCCAATGGAAATGTAAGAACATTTCTTCGCAAGAGTCACTAATTGTGTTTTATACTACTGCTATCTAAACAGATTGATGATCTAAAAGACGGTGTAGATAGTAAACCGAAATTTGATCATTTGTTTTATGGAACGACATAATAAGTACAGGAATAACGAATGGACGAATAGAGATGGCGGCTACAACTTAGTTTTAATGAGGAAGCGACAATAAATACACTTGGAGATTAAATAATACTCTCAAACTTATCATACAAACACAAAACGTTTTTTTATATAAATTATAAATGTATGAAATGTTCTAATGATAAAATAGGTAAACATAGTAAAACAGAAGTTAACTTTGATCAGAAGTTTCATCAAGTACACGTTACATAGAATGGCATAGACAAAAACAGAATAAATCAGAGTCATGATTTCAACATACCATGACGATTGGCAATGCTGCAAACATATGGAGCATATGACAACGTGAATTTACTGCAAAGAAGCTAAATGATTTATTTTCGTAATAACGGAAGTTCCAATATTATGTTATGTAGTATAGGACAGATAAAAGTTGGTCAAGCACGTTTGTCGAGAATTGATTTCAAATATTTGTTTCTACAGTTAGTTAAAAATACTTTTATATATTTTTATCTGTACCATGTAATTTATACTTTTTCATATTTTTGTGAATAAAAAATTACGATAGAAGAAGGTTAGTTGTGCATTTATTTTTTGTAACTTTGAGTAGGAACAGTATATTTGTGATAGGTCAAACATGTATCGGACTTTTTTTCAAAATTTAAGCTCTGATACCATAACGTATTTATTTCTTGCAGCACAACACTCACATACGTTTTATCAAAATTGCATACTTTTGTCATTTTATGGTTAGCATTGTTTTTTGAGCAGACTTTTTTCACGGCACCATTTTTAAAAGTCTCGTCCAGTTGATTTAACATTAGGTCAAATAGATTTTGTATAGTCCGCAACGTACGACTAAACCCTTTAAATGAATAATGTTGATACGAAAGAGTCCAGTAACCAGCCTTTTCTGATTTCTGAGTGTCCAATTTGAGCCTTTTTAATTACCTTTTTTTATACCTGGTTTTATTGCGTATCTTAGGATTTCATAATTTTTTTAATATCAAAACCGTTGGATGCTGTTAAGAAAACGGGTCTGGATTAACACCATATTCTGCCTATTCACCTGACCTAGATCCCATGCCAGTAATTTTTTCCTCCAACAAAAAATTACGTTCTGAAGAAGGCGTGAAGACAGTTGAGAAGTGGGTCAATGGAAAGAACCCAGATATTTTTTTTTCATTTCTGTGCTGATGCATCTTAACACAGTCGGTCCAAACGCATTACACTAAAAAACAATTACTTTGGGAAAATGAGACGAATCTCATCAGTAAGTGAGTTTGGTCGGTTACTTATTGACTCACTCTCCTAGACCATTTTTGTATTCATTAGTCATTCACAACCACTGCATTTGTATAAATTGTTTTAGGAATATTACTAACCTAGTCAATTGAAGACCCTATAAAAGTCTTAAAATTAGTGCATATTTAAATCACTACAAAAACTTACAAAGTGTAAACTTTGAAAACTGGCAAATTAAGTGTAACATCAACTTCTAGCAAATTAGTCTGAATCATTGATCAGAAAGCTACACTCGGCAATTAAAAGCAAAATTAACGTAGAACTATTGGGCGTTAATGCAAACGATACAGAAACGTCTTACTTTTAATGGATATTCTGGTGACAAACATGAAACATTTAGGGCCTCGATTACCCTAAACGTGTAATGTACCTACGTCAACAATATATTTATAAGCAGCTTGTATCGCTGTTCGAAGTTCTATTGGTGGGAACAATATCTACCATAGTGTATTATCTATAAAACAAATACACTATAGAAAGGGAAATTGTTATTGCGTTGATCACAAGGCTTTAAATTAATTTCACAGCATTATCTTTATATCCAAAACAATTTAAAATATTTTCTTGTTCCGTGTATTCTTAATTTTCACTCTAAGCTGATATAGCAAGCGTGCTCGCTAGTTTACTAGTTAAATTTCATTTGTAAGTTTAAGAATTGTGATTAGGTTGATGACCAGTATGGTAATATTTGGTACATAACTCGGATTTTTAATGTCGTTTAGTTATTTAGGATAATTACAGGACATTTGCAACTCTTAAAGTTATATCCTAAGTTATCTTTTATATGTCTTTTTAAACGATCGTCTAGTATCAGAAACAAAGTGCGTGTCCCCATGATTGTTAAAAGTACGGTGCACTTATAAAGGCCTTCCTAAATACTTAATGTAAATACAGAAATGGATATTTATATCAAACCTACATGAACATTCTGAGTGGCTGATGTGAGCTGTATAAAACTTCCTTATTTTACATAATGTACTTCACTAAAATAATTATAAATGAACAAACTTACTCCAGACACCTACAAATGTATATGACTGTTATAAATCAGATCAATATGTACATACATTGATGATGGAAAACATAATAATTTATATATTTCTGCCGTTATTGTTTCTCTCAGTCAGTTGTATGTATTACATTTCAACTTTTATTCTTAATAAGACAAACATAAAAGGTTTATAATAATATTGAAGATATACTAATATAAAATATTAATTGTGAAAAATACACCAAAAGCAGGAAATAAGCAACGCAACGCCTATATGTGGTATGATAATTATTTATTATATAAAGTTCCTGTAGTAAACACAAGCTCCACCATAAACTATTAATTGTGAAAAAATACACCACAAGCAGGAAAATCAGGTATATTGCTGTATAAACAAGGAAGTTGACATTTAATTGATGTCATCACGTTTGTCATAAATGTAAAAATATCGTATGTATGATAATGTACAGGCTACAAATTGAAAACAAAACTAACACACTTCAACAAAGTATGGAGAATCCATGTCCAAATCACATTACAAAGTCAAAACAGGCAAATGACTAGTACGTTAATAATAATTCCTAACCTATTCTACAGCATCATCAAGTGTTTCAAAACCAAGTGTAAACTGCGGCTTAATAAAACATACCTAGAACAATAGTTATTCTATACATTTGAAGCAGAGAATGCCTGATTGACAGACTGAACTCGACAATGTTTATAAGATCACTGGAGTTTATTGAAGGTCGCGATCACAAGAACAACTCCCTCCTTTAAGGGTCTTTAAGGGAATACTGGACACTTTGTTACAAAACACTCCTTCACCGCTACCACTGTTACCTCCAACAAACACTATAACACATCTATATTCAGCAATGCATGTGGTAAATCTTTTACTATTCCATCACCAGTTCAGTTTTACATATACTGTGCCAATCTCTAACCAACGACAACCATTTATCAAGAAACAACTGAATAGCCTCTGAAATAACACACAAAAACTGCATATCAGGGAGTGAATGAACACGAGTACAATATAATTTCAACACCGAGAGCGTCACGAACACGAACACCGTATAAATAAAACTAAATAACCTAAAACAGAACTTACAATGGGAATTGCTGAGGGTGTCGTTACACTACCTGCAACCCATAAATAAGAGTTCCGTGACCTCTGGACATCTACCACGCCCGAGTACAAATCAGACAAACCAATACACAAATCGGACGGATGATACCGACCGCCAAACTAAATCCGGAATTCAAAATATATACAACTAATGAAAGTTCACACCACAATTTCAAAGACAAAACTGGTAGATTTCTTTGCACTATTGTCTTCATGTAATAATTCCTCGATCGATCCAGTAAAATAATTTGTATTCTCTAATCAAGTTGTTTATGAAGAGAGAGAGAGAGAGAGTGAGAGAGAGAAAGAGAGAGAGAGAAACTCGGAGCTGAGAGTTGTCTATCGGAACTTTTTTTTCCACAAGCGAAAACTATAAGCATGATTTTCTAATCATGGAATAGGTCTACAATCCAAGTTAACGAATTTCGGGCTAAAAAAGTTGTGATTTATAATGAAACAATTAAAAAAAAACATTTATATCGGTCGGCATTTAAGTAAATTATCGTTTTAATTTGTTTTCTTGCCGAAAATGGGGTTCTTTATGTGTTTCCGTTTCATCCACAATCCTAGAACTGACGGCCGCCACAACAAAACTGGCAAAATCTTGATCTCACTGCCTTGGTTTACATATTTCGGGAAAATCTATTGTGAGAAAACTCGCATATTGGTTCTAATCTCAGTGCATTTCGATTTCCTTTACTATCCGTGAACTTAAAGTCTCTACACAAGACTACACAATTTTGTTACAAACTGACAAAATATCAAACAGGGACAGGCCATAATCTCAGATAACTTGTCAGTTCGCTCAGGTTTTACATTATTGACCATTCTAGAATTCTTATTCATTGAATCAAATAATAATATAAATGAAATAAACTTGACACAGGAATGAAACTCTATACTCTGTTATCCCCTTATCCTAATTATGTTGAGAAAAAAGTAAAAACGTTTTCTCCAGAAATATATCAAATGGCGTTGTTCAAACACAAAAAGATATTAGCAGTCTGCAGCTGACATTGGAATATTGTCATATCTAGGAGAGAAGGAGAAAGGAGAGAGAGAATTAGGATTTGCAGTGTCGTGTACCTTTTTAGTCCTTTTTAAAAATAATTCAATAATGGTATATCATGCAGTATCAGATACAGCGGGATGGGGGTAGGTGGTCGGTGAGGGGGGGGGGTGCTTTCCGACTTTTTTACCTCTCGCTTACTGCAAATTGTCAAGCAACCAGTGGATGGACCAGTTAATTAGTGGTACTGATTCATTAATTCGTGTACAGGTAGGAAATTGCAATCTGGTGATGATGTAATGTACCAGTTCGCCGAGGTATGATAGAATTCAGGTAGTGCTGACCAGTCTAAGGTGATAAAAAATGTTATTTACCTGATCACTTAGGCATGAAAGAACCCAGTTAGTATCAGTAGATGACGTTAATTAGTAGAATTGTAGTAATTTCGTACCATGACCATTTCGTACCATATCAACTACCATGTCGTACCATGACTATTTCGTACCATACACCATTTCGTACCATTTATAAGAACTACATAACTACCATTTCGTACCATATGATAGTAAAGTGTTGCCAATACCTACAATAAATTTCGTATCATAGTTAAAGTCTCTCTCTTTCTCTAATACTATTTAAGATACTTCTGTACATGTCTTGCTAAAAAGCATGAATTTTAAACAGGGTTGTTAGCAGTACTTCAAAAATCATTCTTATTCAAGGACAGATTCCATAAAGAGTGATTCCATTAATCACAAATGAATAATGGAATCTGTCTTTTGGGACCAAGGGTCAGGGCCGAGAGAGAGAGAGAGAGAGAGAAGAGAGAGAGAGAGAGAGAAGAGAGAGAGAGAGAGAGGGAGCTAATTAGAAAGGTACATTTTTAGCACATAAGATTATCTTTTTTATATATTTCTTTTGCGCAAAGTTATATTTCCATATAAAAGTCCCAACTTTTGTACATTTTTAATTGGTTTTAATAGATAAATCTCGTCTTTTTTGACTATTTATTCTATCCGTCCGTTATTGGCTTTATGGAACAAATCTAAAATGATAAATGCTATTTTCTGGTAAAAAAAATCCTCGTGTGTTACATCATTATACTGACTATTTAGTGAAATAATGTAATAAATAAAGTTAATGTGCATGTTCAGATGGATGTCAATCATGTCATATAGATAATTTTAAACAAATGTGGAAAAAAGGGGGAGAAAGGAGACCTACCACTTCGGTAGCAGCCGTTTGTTAAACTATTGGAATTAAAAAACAATGCTCTTTGTTTACTATTGTACTTACTAAAACTATTTGTCGGGATTAATCGCGTGTTCAAATAGTCACGAAAATTGTATTTGCAAAAAGACATTATATATATATAAAACATTCACGAATAAATTTGCGAATAAGAACTGTTTTACAGTATACGTCGAAATGCAAAAATGTTCTGGGTGAAAAAAATAACATTACAATAGTCTGGATACTACAGGTCCATACAGAAAGTTTGGACATCTCCTTCTATAACCTTTGTAAAAGAGCAATTTTGATCGTCTTAGTACTTGGTGTTTTGTTAACTTATATTTTTATATACTACATAGAAAGTTAGTTTACCACGGCGTGGAAGGGCCAAATGAAAAAAAACCTAATTCGTCCGAACGAATTACTAATTCGTACGAACGATTTAGCTAACTCGTACGAATGAATTACTAATCTGTACCGGAACGATTTAACTAATTCGTACGAACGATGATTCAATATAAGTGAATTATTCTTGACTGGGACGTTAAAACCAGTACTCAACATAACTTTTTTGTAAAACCACAGTCATTTCTCAACAGTGGGTCCGTCCCGGGATAGGAAAATAAATGAATAAAAAAACCAAGAATTAATTAACGCAACATGTTATTCATTATGAATTAGTTAAATCGTTCGTACAAATTAGTAATTCGTTCGTACGAATTAATTAAATCGTTCGGACGGATTAGTAATTCGTTCAGATTTCCAAAGAGAGAGAGAGAGAGAGAGAAAGAGAGAGAGAAAGAGAGAGAGAGAAAAAGAGAGCAAGAGAGAGAGAGAGAGAGAGAGAGAGAGAGAGAGAGAGATTTTAACTTGCATTGTTTTATTTCACCGTTCTGTGAACATGCACAGTATAATGAATAACATGTTGTGTTAATTAATTCTTGGTTTTTTATTCATTTATTTTCCGATCCCGGGATTTGCCCCACTGTTGAGAAATGACTGTGGTTTTACAAAGAGTTGACTTGACTACTGGTTTTAACGTCCCAGTCAAGAATATTTCACTTATATCGAATCATCGCCAGATATAGGAAAAGGTGCAGAAAATTTCGCCTAAGTGTTATGCTGATGGCATTATCAGCAGGGTTCTTTATTGTGCCACGCAAAAGTGACACGGGACCGTTTATTTTAAGTTCCCATTCAAAAGAATCGTAACTATCGTTTCGTAATGCCGAGTGCTTGCTGACAGAACAATTACTACCAACTTAAAAGTCTTGGGTCAGACTCGGTGGTGGGTTGGGGTTCTAACCAACGACCTTCCACTTACGGAGCAAGAACTCTACCGAGAACCCGTCATTTAAAAAATGAAAGACACAGGTCTTGAGGACGACGCCTTTAAAAGCCCAGGTCTCATATCGAGACAATACTGTACTTTCACTTGTAGATGGTGGCGTATTAATGTAGGTGAGCTATTCTTGACAGGGAGACAGATGACAGTAAAGTATTTGAAACGTTATAATTAACTGAAAAAACTGATCAAATTGGGTAACTCGTGCGAACAAATTAGTTAAATCGTTCGGACGAATTAGTTAAATCGTTCGGACGAATTAATAATTCGTTCGTACGGACTAGTTAAATCGTTTGTACGAATTAGTTAAATTGTTCGTACGAATTAGTTATTCGTTCGTACGAATTAGTAATTCGTTCGGACGAATTAGATGTTTTTTCATTTGGCCCTTCCACGCCGCCGTATTATTTAAATGGCATAATTGATAAAAGTATCTTTCTAGTTTTTAGTGAACAGTGAGTGATAAAAAATAAAATATTTGGAAAAATCCTATTTCTTCAAATATAGACTTTATAAATAGAAAATACTGGAAACGACTTTGAACACTTAGCTTAGATTATTAATCACTTTCTAAGTAAAACATGTCATTTAATCTGTTAAAATTCTTTCTGTATTGAAAATACTAAAATATTTAAATATACGGTAAAATTGGATTTTTGATTGTGTATATAACGATTATTTATTTTTGTATAACGTCCATTTCCTACTGCAAAAAGATGTTTTATAGTATTATTTGACTTAGAAAAAAACATTTTTACTTATGTTGTGGAACAGAGGCTTTGTTCTCATTGTTTAAAATAATTTTTGCCAAAGGACACCGTTTCTGTGTCTGCAAGGGAGATAACAGTGTTTTTTTGCAATTTCATTATAATGAATTATTATGATAATTTGTAATATTATATCATGTACAGAACAACAATGACCTGGCGATTTTGACTTTAGCTTGTATATTTACCCATTGTGTAATTAAAAGTTATATGATGGTAGATGATATATAAGGATAAATGATAGTTATACAGCATACCTGGTGTATATGATGATAAAACGTGATTATAAAACATACTGTATTTATTAAATCACAGGGTCTATTACATAAACATATCAAAGGTTGAACAGCCAGGTCAAACTTGTAGCATTATACCTATGAGGGAATATTTTATTAGCTACTACGACTTTAACGATGCGTGCCACCATGTTTACTAATTGAAAACTTATATATTGAACTTGTCGATAATGAATATATATATAAAGTTAAAACGGCAATATTGCTTGCCTATTCTTTTGTTGTTGGTATATACATTATATACGGCCATTTCAACGTCACAACAAGGAAGTGAAATAAAAGCATAGATACAAGTTTTACTGCTACATATATCTAGTTATAATACTGAGTTTTCTTGGAGTAACGGGTAAATTATGATAATATAACATGGACACAAGTTATAACTACCAGGTATATCTGGTTATAATACTGATATTTCTTGGAGTAACAGGTAATTATGATAATATAACATGGATACAAGTTATAACTACCACATAAATCTAGTTATAATACTGATATTTCTTCGAGCAACAGGTAACTATTATATTATAACATGGATACAAGTTATAACTACCACATAAATCTAGTCATAATACTGATATTTCTTGGAATAACAGGTAATTATAATAATATAACATGGATACAAGTTGTAACTACCATTTATATATAGTTATTACACCTCACATGTATTAAAACACTTTTCATTGGATGTTTTCCAATCACATGACATGTAATAAATGAGATATATGTCCACAGAATCACTGTCAGCATGTGACAACCTCTCACAGCCATGTGATAACACTTTTCACCCGGTTATAACCCGGTACAAGGGAAATAACTCGTACAACAGAACTGTGTTGTCATTAGTAAATAACAATGATGGCCAGTAGTTGTTTGCAGTTCATCGGAAGCGGACTTGGAATAAATTATACATAACAAAGATGCAGAAAACACAAAAAGGGACCAAGCTTCATTAAAAAAAACTGGAAATATATTTGATGGAAACGGAAAGGGAGGTAAAACTACGAATGCAGACGAGCGTAAAATCCCCCCACCACTTCCGATGGTTGAAAGTGTAAACTGGCAGCATTTAATTTAGTTTAAAATTGAGATATTGTTTGTGTTATTTCATATGGCAAGCTTTGTTTCGGTATAATAAAATAATAATTGCCCTCTAGGTATGTGGACATCCAGAATTGTCCCCCTTCAGAAAGGTTGTCACCCTTGGAGTAACAGGTAATTATGATATTATAGCATGGATACAAGTTATACCAGATATATCTAGTTAAAATACTGGTATTTCTTGTAGTAACTCATTTTCCTATCAATATGTTAATTTGGTTAATGATAATTTTGTTTTTACAATTGGAATATCGTCTTTAAAAATGATAGTTTTTTTCTATTCCTGTCACGCCGATTCATGTTTATTTTACCGTTTCCATGTTTAGACGATAAATATCTTAGTTACAGTATCCGTGTCTAGGAGACAGTTTGCATCTCAAGACAAACTATATTTTTTACAAAATTTATGTCGAGGCAACATATATTTAGTTACCGTTTCCGTTTACAGGCAACAAGTATTTTTACTGTGTTCGTGTCTTGGCAACATATATTTGTTTACCTATCCTTGAGTAGTTATTTAAAGCTAGCAAATTAGGTTTAACACGTGAACTTCACCAGAAAAGTTTTGGTTGGTGCTTAAGATGGTAAGCATCGCCTGTTTAGCAAGCTACGACCGTCACTTGTGTAATCAAACTTGGGAATGAAAGGAACTTGGAACAGTAAATAAACATATTTATCCTAAAATCTTCTGAAGCTTAATTAAGAAATAAGTAACACTTACCCGTGGTGTATCATCGAGTAATACATGGGTCGAAGTTCACATGCGGAAGAATATATCACGAGGTGGTTTTGATGTAAGATCATTTCAATTCTAACATGGTTTAAAAAAGTGATTGAAATAAACTTTGCAAACGGTCTCCTTCGAATGTAGAGTTTCAAAATTATTTGCAAAAAAGCTCATTTTAACAATTCAGCTGTTGAAATTACTGCCATTGAAATTAATAATTTTATGAATGAAAATAACGTCACAGCCATTATTCGTGACACATAGCATGACGTCATAAGATAAGCAAGGGAGTACGTCATTAAAACGGAACATCGATGGGTATATCGTTTGTTATACCTCAGCTGGCTCTCTACATGTTCCATATACAGGAAAACACAGGGCATTTTAGAATATATTTTTCTTATTGTTTTACTCATATATTTTAAAATTATATACATATGTAAACTCCACAAAGCTTTTTAAAAGTCTTACTTGTTGTTTAATAAAATTATTTAAGTTATTATATTATTTTTGTCGCACATATATTTTCATTAACTTGGATTTTTTTTATTCATATTATACTTGTATATATATATTTTTGACAGATATAGTTTCATTGACTGTGTCCATGAATCAGAATCCAGTTGGAAATTTAGGAAGCGAGGCAGATATTATGTGTAGTTATATTGAACAACCAGGGGACATTGTTTTGACGATAACATTAGAGAAACATAAAGGTGGTAATTTTGTGCAAATTGCAACATTTTTTGCTCCAAACTTGAACACAAATGCATCATTTGCCGGCACATCCCTTGGTACGGAACTGTCAAGCAGAGCAGAATTAACAAACCCTACAACAATCAACAATTTGGCCGCAAGTATGAAGATAAAGGATATTCAATGTGGTGATGAAGCAATTTATACATGTCAAGTGTCTCATGTTACAGGTGGACAAATTGTAATAGCTGAAGCAACCACTAATTTAACTGTAAACGGTTTGTATTGAACGTTACATCGGTATATTTCAACATATATTGAAGATATGGCATTCTTTGTTTGTTATCGATGCTAGCCAAGTATGAATAACAATCGCCAGTCTAATTGCATGGCTGCTGTCCATGTATAATTTGGTCTAACTATACTATTGCTATTCATATATGTATCGATAATGAAAAAAAGAATGCCATTTCTTATAGTTTCAATCTTTAATTAAAAAAAGGCAAAATACGTAAAACTGCCTGTTTTTTTTTAACATTTAATTCTAATTTTTCCTTGACACTCACCATTTGACAAATGGCAGCGTCCACCTGGATAAACCATAACAAAAATAGATCTTCTAATCTCCATTAGTTTTATTTATATTACTTCGACAACATGTTAAAATCAAAAATACTATACCTATGATGAATCCATCGGAAAACATAGTAGAAAATACGGACGTCTAATTCACATGTACTGGTGATGTGGGTAAACCAGCCGGAACATTTATATGGCAAAAATACAAAAATAATGTTGCAGTGGGTTCCCAGATGTCAGGAGACGCTACCAATCAAACTATAATACATGACCATTAACAAGACCAGTACAACAAAATTTATATTAAATGCCAAAGATTTAAAGGAAGAAATTAATTCTATGACGTGTTAAACAAATTTTCGCGTCATATCATTAATAAACATACAAAACTATATCCAAAATACAATCCAGAAGCAAAGAAATATCGTTGAAACCAGTAAGTTAGTTTTAACACAAGGGTTAGCAACTCCTGTTTAGCTAGCTTGATGATGTCTTATTGACTATGGCTTATACGAAGACGCTTGTATGACTCTGAACTAAACAAATGTAAATGTACTATAAAACTACTAATTTTGTTTAGCTGGCTACATTCGCTGCTTGTTGAACAAAATTTGAAAATGAAAGGATCATTAAACAATAGAACGTCAGCTATATGAATGTAATGATATGTTTAAGGTATCCAGTAGATTTATTAAGATGGAGGGTTAAGCACATCGAGTTAAGCAAGCTAAGTAAAACTCCGGAAGTCAAGCATATCCAGGATAATTTTTATTACAGAAACACCAAACAATAATGTGATAATGGCCATAAAATAGGTGCCTTCATACATAAAGACCTACAACAACTTCGATTAAGGGCACTCAAACATTTTTATTGACATCATCACAGTTTTGTTAATAAGCAAGGCGTCTCTGTAACACAACATTATCCTGGTTCTATCGGAGGTGCAATAGTTACTTGTTACTGTTCACACTTAATCTGGATTACATATTTCGCAGCTGTTGCTCTGGGATTCATAAAAAAAAAAAAAAAAAAAAAAAAAAAAAACATGCAAAATACAATCTGTGCCTTCCATCGATTTTTTCATCTTTCTAAAAACAAATAAAGAACTTTTTTTTACAAATTTGTATCTATCCTTTTGTTTAAATCCAAACACAATCTTTCGTCCAATTTCCAATTTATGATAAAATGTAACTTTGGCACGTTTTTTAAATACGTGGCCTTTCACGCCAGCTGTTATGCTCAGTACTTCTGAAGGGTAAGCAAGTTTTGTTTATCTTTTACAACCGCCATGTGTGTAAAAATAAATTGAGAAACCCAATACCAATCAGTTTAGGAAGCATTTTTATAGCACTTAAAACTAAAGATCGTTACAGTTTTTAACCCTATATGTATAGCATTTTTTTTTAATTTGCATTACACATGCCAAAAAATGAAATTTTTACAGAACAATTTATTTATTTATTTATTTATTTATTTATTATTTATTTATTTATTTATTTATTTATTTATTTATTTATCTATTTAGTTATTTATTTATTAAACAGTCATATATATTATATGCCACATACAATGCTATTTACATGCATTAATTCAAGTTAAACCAGACAGAATAAACGGCATGCAGATCCCTCCGATGCCCTCGGCAGCAGGACAGTATTTACAAGGAGAAAATGTCACATTATCATGTACATGCACCGTAGGAGCTTACCCTGACCTACCAAGGATAACTTTGTGTATACAAAGAAGTGGGGACTTTAGTCCGATAGATTTGGAGACCGATTATAATTTTAGATCAATATGGCAGTCCAATGCACAATCATTGGTCCAAAAACAACCTGTCAGTTTGAACGGTCGAGTAAAGTGGTTTATCAAGTGGTTAACACGGACACAGATACAATATTCTTTTGTCAAATCACGGCTCCTGGAGATAATGGCATCTGTGGACAAGGAACCGTAAGACAACAGAAAAGTCATAATTTTGGTCCAAGCACTACTGATGAGGAATTCTATTACGAAACGACCGTCTAGTGCTGTAAAATTAATACTGGTATAATATGTTATTTAAACCCCCAAGCCGATATCTCTGCTGGTAGCTGGTGCCCCGAGGTATCACAAACTCAGTAAGCAATAATTTCGTATTATTGTCAGAAATATACTATATTTGTTTAAATTTCCTGCAAGTTAAAATTTCTCAAAAACTAAGGTATACTCCCTCATGCTAAGTATTTCCTTAGCTTAATTTGATAAAATATATTTTGGACCTGTGGATAGCTTTTCAACATCTTCAAAATAATTTGGTTTCATAATTTTGGTCCAAGCACTACTGATGATGAATTGTATTCCGAAACGGCCGTCTAGTGCTGTAAAATTAAAAATGGTATAATATGTTATATAACAAAGTAAGTAAATACACTGAAGTATATAACGTAGGCAAAATTTGTGTCAAATACATATTTTTGCCTTTGCTCTTGGATTGTGATTCAGACATGGATAAGTATGGTTTGTTTTTGATACACAATACACAGGCGGCGGATGTAACTAGCTACACAGGAAATACTCTTCCGAAGCATTCGGAATCACTTCTCTGATGAAAGTGTTTCACCTAATTCGCCTGGCTTTATTTCAAATGTAGCCTTTAGTGTGCGTCATAATTCAGGTATAAGTCTAAATACGAAAATGTTTACATTTTTTCCATTAATTTCATCATTTTATTACAAAAATAAAAACTTACAAAATTTGTATCTTTAATATTATTTTGTTAACATTCAAACATACCATCTGCATATACTAGAACTAGTTTTACCAAAGATGAAGTTCTTTCCAACCATAGGAAAGTTCTCGAGTCTTTCGGTAGCAATCTAAAAGAGGAAGATCTTGATCTTCCTTACTTGTATTGGATTCCTAAACTCCATAAAAATACATACAAGAAAAGATATATAGCAGGCTCATCTAAATGTACTACTAAATCATTATCGGTAACTCTAACACAAATTTTGACAATCGTCAAAGGTGGTCTTTAGTCTTATTTAGAAAAATGTATATTCTACATCTGGAATCAACCAAATATGGATTCTCAAAAATTCTAAAGACTTACTTAAGCATCATGCTTCTAAAACTTTATCTTATGTAAAAAGTATTAAAACATTTAATTTTTCTACACTATACACCACAACCCCTCATTCTAAATTGAAAGAACGTCTAAAAGATATTATCCACTTGTCATTCTTTTACAAAAACGGTAAGCCAAGATACAAATATCTGGTGCTGAACAGGGATTCTAGTTATTTTGTCAAGCATCATACGGATTCCAAATAAAAATCTACTGAAGATACCAACAAAATGTTGGAGTTTTTAGCTCACCTGAGCCAAAGGCTCAGATGAGCTATTGCAATCTATCACCGTCCGTCGTACGTCGTGCGTCGTGCGTCGTGCGTCGTCCGTCGTGCGTAAACTTTACATTTTAATCTTCTCCTCCAAAACTACTGGGCCATATTTGATGAAACTTGGTGATTATCATGCCTGGGTAACAGCCTTTCAAAATTGTGTTCGGGGTTTGGCCACGCCCAACAAGATGGCCGCTGTTACTAAAAATAGCAAAAAGACAAAAAAATCTTCTTCTCTGAAACCAAAAGGTGCAGGCAAATTTTGATTGGATATTTGGATTCAGCATACCTGGGAACATTAAAATTGTGTTTTTCATGAAAATTAGACGAAAAATAGGTTACGCGTTTTTTGCGTAAAATTACATAATTTTTAAAATGAGACATTTATTGTTATAACTTCATAACGGCTGAAGATAATTGTATGGAGTTTTCACTGTTGATCTTGTCTTGCAATTTTCTCCTAATTGATGTCAAGGTCGAAGGTCAAGGTCATGTCCCAGTTTTTGACCTTTGATAAAAATGCTATTTTTTTAACATTTCTTGTGATAATGGCATAGGATTTTCAGTTATTTGTAGGTATTGACATGACGATCATTTTGATACATAGATCAGGGTCATGGGTTCAAAGGTCAAGGTCACAGATGTCCAAGAATACCAAAATAGTTAATTATCTGCAAAACTATGAATTTTTTGTATAGGCATGTATATCAGAATATTGTAGGTAATGGCACAATGGTCATTTTGATATATGAATAAAGGTCATGGGTTCAAAGGTCAAGGTCACAGATGTAAACAAGTACTGAAATGGTTAATTATCTCAAAAACTATAAACTTTTTGTTAAGGCATGTATATTGGAATATTGTGGGTATTGGCCTAACAATCATTTTGATATATGAGTGAAGGTCATAGGTTCAAAGGTCAAGGTCATAGATGCAAACGGATACTTAAATGGTTAATTATCTCAAAAACTATAAACATTTTGTATAGGCATGTATATTGGAATATTGTAGGTATTGGCCTAATGATCATTTTGATATATGAATGAAGGTCATAGGTTCAAAGGTCAAGGTCATAGAATTGAACAAATACTTAAATGGTTAATTATCTCAAAAACTATAAACTTTTTGTATAGGCATGTATATTGGAATATTGTAAGTATTGGCCTAACGATCATTTTGATATATGATTGAAGGTCATAGGTTCAAAGGTCAAGGTCATAGCTGCGAACGAATATTTAAATGGTTAATTATCTCAGAAACTATAAACTTTTTGTATAGGCATGTATATTAGAATATTGTAGGCATTTGCACAACGATTATTTTGATATATGACTGAAGGTCATAGGTTCAAAGGTCAAGGTCATAGACACGAACAAATACTTAAATGGTTAATTATCTCAAAAACTCGAAACTTTTTGTATAGGCATATATATTGGAATATTGTAGGTATTTGCTTAACGATCATTTTGATATATGAATGAAGGTCATAGGTTCAAAGGTCAAGGTCATAGACTCGAACGAATACTTAAATGGTTAATTATCTCAAAAACTATAAACTTTTTGTATAGGCATGTATATTAGAATATTGTAGGCATTTGCACAACAATCATTTTGATATATGAATGAAGTTCATAGATTCAAAGGTCAAGGTCATAGATGCAAACTAATACTTAAATGGTTAATTATCTCAGAAACTATAAACTTTTTGTATAGGCATGTATATTGGAATAAGGTACGTATTTGCCTAACAATCATTTTGATGTATGAATGAAGGTCATAGGTTCAAAGGTCAAGGTCATAGACGCAAACGAATACTTAAATGGTAAATTATCTCAAAAACTATAAACATTTTGTATAGGCATGTATATTGGAATATTGTAGGCATTTGCACAACAATCAGTTTGATATATGAATGAAGGTCATAGGTTCAAAGGTCAAGGTCATAGATGCAAACGAATATTTAAATGGTTAATTATCTCAAAAACTATAAACTCTTTGTATAGGCATGTATATTGGAATACTGTAGGTATTGGCCTAATGCACATTTTAATATCAAATGTTTTAGCTGTTTATAAATAATATATTGTAGCTAGACTTTAAATATGTTATATATAGCATACTTATATAATAATTATTATAATTAATTTGCAAAAATACTTGCATATTATTGGCCCTTACTGCTGAAAATTTTGATATTCTCTTTTATTAATGTCATTGACCATTGAACCTCTGCATAAGATATGTACTCTTTCTCAGGTGAGCGTTAAGGCCCATGGGCCTCTTGTTTATATATAACATACTTGTTGTATTTGGTAATATAGTTTTTCAGCAAACGATTGGTATACCAATGGGTTGCTAATATTTTTCTTTATTCTTATAAAGCCGAATCAATGCAGAACCTTGTAAAATCTAAAGAGAAGATTATCGACAAATCATTCAACTCAACATACAGCTATATAGATGACTTTTTGTCTCTTAGCAATCCTAAATTTGAAGACTATGTCAATGTCATCTTTCCTAGTGGGCCTGAAATAAAAAACTTATATTTAGACTTACACCTAAATTATGACACACCCGAAAGGCTACATTTGAAACTTAAAGGCAAACGTAATAACAACAATTTTTCTATTGTCAAATTGCCTTTTCTATGCAGAAATATACCTGCTTTTCCTACTTAAGATGTATTTGGTTCCCTGTTTATACGCTATAGAAGAGCCTGCTTCCACTACAGGGACTTTGTACAACGAAGTAGGCTGCTTGCAAATGAATTGTTGACTCAGGGATATTGCAAGCTTAGGCTTATCAAGGCCCTCAAAAAGTTTAATGGCCGTCATTACAGTATGATTAATAAATTTGACGTCTCTGTGTACAATTACCCTGTGTGATTACTCTTGATATATTTGACGTACCATAGTTCCATGTTCGTTTAACACAATTTTGATTACACACTTGATGTTTGCAGCTAGCTAAAAAAGACGTGCTTAACCCTCCGAAGCACTTTGCTTCTGGATTCGGTCATGGATTAGTATGTTTGTTTTTGATTTCGTGTTGTATACATTTTTTCATTTAAGTTAAACCAGACAGAATGAATGATATGCAAATTTCACCGTTCCCATCGGCAGCAGGACAGTATTCACAAGGGGAAAACATCACATTATCCTGTACAGGCACCGTAGGAGTTTACACTGACCCACCAACCATAACTTGGTGTATACAAAGAAGTGGGGACTTTAATCCGACAGATTTGGAGACCGATAATAATTTCAGGTCAATTTCGCAGTCCAATGCACAGTCTGTGGGTTCGGGTCCAACAACAAGTTGTCAGTTTGAACGGACAAGTACAGTGGTTTATCAAGTGGCTTACACCGACACAGATACCACGTTTTTCTGTCAAATAACAGCCCCTGGAGATAGTGGCATCTGTGGACAAGGCACCGTTAGACAACATAAAAGTATAGAAGTTGGTATGTATAAGAACTGAACGTAGGCTAAGGACATTTTTTTAAACAACATTTGAAAATTATTTCTAATTTTTCTGTATAATGTCTTATTACATAGACATGTTAATATATTGCAGTATTAATAAAGCAGGCAAAATTTGTGTCAAATACATATTTTTGCCTTTGGTTCTGGATTGTGATTCGGACATGGATAAGTATTGTTTGTTTTTGATACACTATACACAGGCGGCGGGTGTAACTAGCTACACAGGATATACTCTTTCGAAACATTCGGAATCACTTCTCTGGTGAAAGTGTTTCACATAATTCGTCATCTTAAAAGTTTAAACCTTGCTTTAAAATTCTAAATTGAACATAGATTAGTGTGTTTTTTACATATAACCAAAATGACATTGCAATTTTAATAAAACTTTTGAGGCAAAACGTTAAATCAAATACATATCTTCGTTACTTTTAGTTTTTTCAAAGACGAATATCTCGATTTTTCATGAGTCAAACGTTTTTATTATTAAATTTACAAAAAATGTTAATGAGTCCTGATATCTCGAATTGTCTGAATCAAAACAGTGTTCGTTTACTCGAACTATAATTTTTGGTCAACTAAAATATAGGTTTGATTTCTATATGAATCTCGAATACATACGTGTGTTATAATTGTTTTCTTTATTGTTTTATTTGATTTCCAACAATCTTGAATCCATATTTAAATGTTTGTTGTAATTTATTTGCTCGTTTATTTTTTCATTTGATTTTAGCCAATATTACTGTAAGCACTATATACAAGTTGCAATAAGTCAATTTCATTTTTGATATTTCAGCTCAAACTTCACCAGATCTTGGATCCGGTTTTGGGGGTGAGTACTTAGGCGTTTAATTACATCTTCCAGGATACAGAATATATCGATCTCATTGGTCTATCATTGCAAACGCAGATGACACATTATGTTGACACTTAATACTCCTGATTTTGTTCTCATTGATTGCAAAGGAACAGTTAGTATTTCAGTTGATTTTATATCTTAAAAATGTCTACCCATCAACTGCATCAGATTCATGATAGGTATGTCTCTGCGTATCAAAATTATGTTTTCAGTATTTGTACTCTCAAAGTTTCTCCAGTTTTTTTCAATCTAAATGTTAATGCAGTGTAGTTATTTAAACAGCGGTTGGAGCAACAATCTTTTTTCACCGGTAGAAGTTACCACGTTTATCTTTTAAACATGGACTGCCTTGCCAGTCCAAAGAGTGATGAAGGTGCTTATCTACAAAATATATTTATTGGATTTCAAAACTTTTCGGAGTTCCCAGGTTATTAAATTTTTGGTGTGGTTAAAGTGTTATACTAGATTTAACCTTATTATCTAGTGTGACACACAAATATACAAGTCATAACTTAGCTTTTATATTGTGATTTAAAAGTGTATCAGCGTCATTGATGCATTTATGCTTTTAAAGAAGATATGATGTAAATCAATATTATGAAATGCATTTGAAAATATTTTTTGTAATGTCATCATTTTAAAATGCAGTCTATGCTATCATTTACAAAATAAACTATAAAACTTACACCAATTAAGGATCGATGTTAAGACTTTGAAGACTGGCAAATTCAGTTAACAAAGTTATTAAATAACATAAACTCACCTTTGGATTTGATGTAGAATGTTTTTTCATATAATTTGCTTTATAATTGTTAACCATGACTTCATACTTGGAAATGTGGTTTCTTTACAATTTGTACATTATGTTTTAGGGACAGTCAACCCGAATATTTGGCTTCTGATCGGCGCAATTATAAGTGGAGTGACGAACTTCCGGTTGTGATCACAACCATGTAGACCACACGTAGATCACAACCATGCAGCTCTTATACATTTGGAACTATATGTTATGGATATTAATACCATTTAGAAAATAATTTGTGACTGCGACTAGGAAAATGAATCCAGTTGAGATCTGACGTGAAACTGAGAAAGTTGGACAAAAAGGTTTAGACGTCGCCAAAACGTGCACCTTGCATTGAGTTTCATAACTTGATTCCAACACAAAATTATCCATCAACCAAACGGGCGTGTTATTGAACTGATGCTTCATGTTTATAAGTATTATATGTTCTTCAAATCATAATCAATCTATATTGATCTAAGAATTAAACAAAGAATTCTGTGTACACATTATAACTGGTAGATTGACCAAATTGTATACACTCGATTAACCGTTTTTTATACGGCCCTTGATGTGTTGATGATTAAATACAAGTTTTCTGATAAACCAATACGAGCATCTCTGGTATTGTTAGATTACATTATTACCAACTTATTTTTTAAATTAATTTATTCATTAATGTCATAGTTATGTTTTAACGCCACTCGGTTGATTTTACGATCAATAAATCAAGATTCCTTAAAATTTAACCGGGATTTAGCTAAAATACTGGTTTTAAATAAACCTTGTTAACCACATCATCAATTAAATCAGTATTTATTGATACTAAGAGGAATAAAAGTTTAATACACGATTCAAATAGATGCACCAGAACTGAATTTTCCCTGGATCGACTGGTAAATACGGAACAGGATATATTTACAACTTAGATAAAATGTATTCTATTACGTCCGTACTACCACGTTCAACATTAGACCCCCGAGTATGTATTGATGTTCATGCGCAATTTTGCACATTAATATTATCTACATACTGAACTACCAAACACATTCAATATTTTTTATTATTTTTTTAATGTGATAAAAAATCCAAGTAACTATATTACGATGTCACTCTATGTACTGGATGGTATTGTGGTATTGTTGTTGTCAAATTTGAATATGATTTATCTTAAGCCCTGAGAATCCTTTTTTTACTCGTTCAGTTATTAATTTTAAGACTAGGCAGTGAACAAGCAATAAAATCTTCTCGTCAAATTATGTACATTTCTCCGTATTAGATATAGATATAGTTTTAGTCAAGACATAACAAAATTATATCTGGCCTACTCAACAGGAGACCTCGCTTTTAGCTTCTATGGATATTGAGTAAAATGAGGTAAATATGTCTCTGTATTTATAATTCCATTTACCTTTTCGTTTTTGAAATTAAAAAAAAAATATTAAATTAGTTAAGGTTTGTTCAATGTTAGTAACAACATATTTATAGTTTTAATAAAAAAATGAAAGAAAATGTTTTTATCCAAAAAGTATGTTATTTTTCATGGATGGTGTTTTTAAATCGGTCATTTGCTGGTTTTTTTTCATTATAAAATTGATAAATTACCTCTTGACAAAAAATCCGAACGCTATTAAATAAGATTGAGTTTCCTCTGTATCAGCTTGCGCCTCAAAACATTTTAATATAATTCAGCCTCTGACAATGGTATGACGACTTTTTAAAGAATATAGAAGTGTGGACACGGGAATCGTTTGCCAGAATGGCAATATCATAATAATGGGAATGTTGCAGCATTGTATTGCGCTGTCAGGGTGTGTTGAGAATTTAGTTTCACGCCATATGCGTAAACTTTTAAGTTTTCTTTATATTGAGGCCGAAAATTAAATAGCGGATAAAATCGAGCGCCCAGATAAACCCCTTTCCTTCAATAAGCGAGCAGACAAATCTCACAGTTGAATCTGTCCGAAGAAGAATTTTAAGCTTACCGAGGTGCTGATGTTGTTGTTAGTGTCAAATAAAGTTAATGTCTACATTTATCTAGTTTGACGTTCAAATGGTTGCGCCACGTGTTTCCCTTTTGGCTATCATTTGATTTGTTGTCTACTTAAGCGTAAGTAACATTGTATATTAGCATATTATTTCGTGGACTATGGTTAGCAGATGAAGAATGTGAGTTCCTTACCATAAATAATACATAAATGATTGATTTCATATCTTTATCGAAAATTGCCTTGCAGAAAATATATTTTTTGTAAAATAATATTGTCCGTTGCTTTTATATGTAACCTTTAAGACCAACATTTTTATAACCGGTATTACATTTTTGTATTTTCGTTTCTTAATAAAATTTTATTCTTATTTCAATGTTGAACTTTTTTATTTGGGTAATCAAAATCAAACTTACAAACCCATTTCCAAGATCATGAAGCAAAGAAAAAACTGAAAATTAGGTTCAACACGCTCCACCTTGGGAGAGAGACAAGGTTCTCCGGAATGGTAAGTACCTCAACCCTAGCTCGCTACACGTGTCAAATGATAAGATAGCAGTTTAACTTAATACCGTATAACGGGTAATTTACGCGGTTATTCAATTTACGCGTATATTTGCGGTCACATCTTAACCGGAAACTTAAAACCGTGTAATACATGTATATACATTATATATTAGGCATAATCAAAAACAAACATACTGATCCATTTCTGAATCACAATCCAGAGGCAAAGTAAAAACTTTGGAACCGACAAGTTAGGTTAGATACATGAACTTCCACCAGGGAAGTAAGGCCGGGTGCTCCGGAATGGGTAAGCACCTCCTGTTTAGCTAGCTACACCCGCCACGTGTGTAATCAAAGTTGATTGAAAGGAACTTGGAACTATGAGACGTCAAATATATCCAAGGCAATCCTCGACACAGAGACATCAAACTTATCAACAATAGTGTGATGACGGCCATAAAACTTTTTAAGAGCCTTGATAAGCCTAGGCTTGCAATATCCCTGAGTCAACAATTTATTTGCAAGCAGCCTACTTCGTTGTACAAAGTCCCCGTAGTGGAAACAAGCTCTACTATAGCGTATTAATTGGGAAACAAATACACCATAAGCAGGAGAAGCAGGTATATTGCTGATTAAAAAAAGGAAAGTTGACAATAAAAAAATTGAAGTTTGTCATAAAGTTTCAAATATAGCCTTTCCTGTGCGTCATAATTCATGTATAAGTCTAAATATGAAGAACAACATGAGGAATCAGTCGTGTCTTTTATTTCAAGCTCACGAGGATAGATAACATTTACATAGTCTCCAAATTTAGGATTGTTAAGAGACAGAACGTCATCTATGTGTCTGTATTTTGAGTTGAATGATTTGGCGACAGTTTTCTCTCCAGATTTAACAAGGTTTTGTATAATTTCTGCTTCGTAAGAATAAAGAAACAAATCAGCAAGCAATGGTACACAGTTTGTACCCATTGGTATACCGATTGTTTGCTGCAAAACTATATTACCAAACACAACAAATATGTTATCTATCAAAAACTCCAACATTTTGTTGATGGTATCTTTAGTATATTTTTGTTTGGAATCCGTATGGTGCTTGACAAAATAACCAGAATCCCTGTTCAGCACCAGATATTTGTATCTTGGCTTACCGTTTTTGTAGAAGAAAGACAAGTGAATAATTTCTTTAAGATGTTCTTCCAATTTAGAATGAGGGATTGTGGTGTATAGTGTAGAAAAATCAAATGTTTTATACTTTTTGTATGAGATAAAGTATTAGAAGCAAGATGTTCAAGTAATTCTTAAGAATTTTTGAGAATCCATATTTGGTTGATTCCAGATGTAGAATATACTTTTTCTCAATAAGACTGAAGACCATCTTCGACGATTGTCAAAATTTGTGTTAGAGTTACCAATAATGATTTAGTAGTACATTTAGATAAACCTGCTATATATCTTTCCTTGTATGGATTTTTAAGGAGTTTAGGAATCCAATACAAGTAAGGATGATCAAGATCTTTCTCTTTAAGATTGATACCGAAAGACTCGAGAACTCCCTTATGGCTGGAAAGAACTTCATCTTTGGTAAAATCAGTTCTAGTATACGCAGGGTTATTTGATATACCAAACAAACCAAGCTCCTTAGTATGACATTAGAGGTAGAATCTCTTACAAATGAGAATAATGTTGTTGGAAGCCTTATCAGCTGGAACAACAATATATTTGTTGTGTATGTCTGTTAGAATTGCCTTGATTTATGGATCCTTGAGTACTAAAGGTGGTTTAGTGGTGTAGTAATACAATCAAAACCAAGGCCGCCGGGGAAGTGAAACCGGGTGTTCCAGAAGGTTTAACACCCACTGTTTAGTAAGCTATACCAGCCACGTGAATTATAAAAAATGTGAAGGAACATAGAACTATGGAAGGTCAGTAATATCCAGGGTAATCCTAGACACAGAGACAGCAAGCATATACTGTGATGACGGTCGTAAAACTACTAGAAGGCCTTCATAAGGCTAGGCTTGCTATATCTCGGAGTCAACTGTTTATTTGCAAGCAGCCTAATTCGTTGTACAAAGTGTCCGGGAACGCTATACCATTGTGTATTTATTGGGAGAAACAGGTATATTGCTGCATAGAAAAGGAAAGTTAACAATAGAAATATTGAAGTCATTACGTTTGTAAAAAAGTTTGAAATGAAGTTTTTTTTGGCGTCATACTTTAGGTATACGTATAAATATGAAGCAGAAGAGGAGTCAATCGTATCTTTTATTTCAATGTCACAACGATATGCCTAGTTGATGTATCTGATATTGAACAAAAGTTTTATCATTGAATTTAACAATTTGAGTTTAACGATAGAAATAAATATATGAATAAATAAATATCAATAAAACCCCTTTGTAACAAAGCGAACGAAATACCTTTTTAATACCTATCAATCTTCCTTCTATATAACGACAGAAAAACGCAGTATTATTGTATTGAGTTGTATCATGTTATTGTTAAAAACTACTGCATCGTAACGGTGAAGGTATGATAAAAACTTAGCTAGGGAAGCTTAGCTCTTATTTTAATACATTTAATTTGGAAATAGGTTTGTATGTTTGTTTTATGGTAAATATTGTGTACTCTGTGACTCCTTGGTACGAGACATTTAGATAAAATGAAAATTACTATGATTTCAGCTGTCCCCTATACTTATTGCAACCTTTACCTTAACCCCATTTACTATAAGGTTCATACATTCTTAACGTGGCACTCGAAAAGAGATATACTGCCTTTCCTTATTTAAATAAATATTGACATAACTTTTAAAGCTACCTTGGTCTAAAAATAAATATACCTGTACTTAACACAACAACCCGGAAGTAAGCAGGTAAACTTTTATCATGAAACGATGGACATATATTTATGGTTCGTAATAATTTTTAGTTTTGTGCAAGTAAGGGGTGAGTTATATAAGTCCATTTTATGTATTAGTTAATGTTTAATTTAAGTCGAAAAACTAATGTTTCTAAAAAAGTTCAAATACGTTCGTATGCTTTACGCATACAAACTTACGGATACTAATTCCTGATGAATGGCGTACCCTACTTTGTGTAAACATATTTTTTTAAATGTCAAGTCAGTACATATTTAAGGAATTTAAGGAATATGTCAATTATTTGTATTATACATGGTCCATGAGGATATCCATACTGTTAACTCTGATTGTGAGCTCTTTGTTTATCGTGTAGTATTTACAATACACCGTATTTAATTAACGTTATATGTCTTAATTTATTGAATGATACTATTAACCACATAGTTTGTATTGTACATAAATATGAAGTATGGAGTTTTATCTTAAGGCCAGGTGGTACAAATGGGCACTATCCTACAAGTTTCTGATTTTTTCCATACTTGTAAAACTTTTTGAGGCGTGTCTGAAAATGTTATAAAAATATAGGGTCGCTTTTTTACTTTTTTAGCTATAAAGCGTCAAAAAGTTAACAAATGTCAAGATTATTACATACAATGATATGAAATCGCAATGTTTCAGGCTCTGAAAAATAGAGAAAAGTGTAGAAAAATAACAGTTTGTTTTTGAAATACATAATGTAGTTCTGATTTTAATTTTTCTGAAAATGTAAAGAAATACATATGTCCTTGTTTGATTTTTCGGGATTAAACTTGAATGACGTATTCTGATACGAAAAGATGCCCACAATTAACAATAACGTCATTTTGGCAATATTGTTCAAAAGATCGGCAAACTTACAAAATTTAACACCATCGTGCCGTAAACTAGGAATGTTTGTTTGTGCTTCTCGATGATATAGTGAATATATTAACTTCATGATTTTTATTCAAATTACTTTATAAAGAAGATTATTTTATATCCCTAGTCACTATTGGATAATAATTATGATAGAAATAATACTATTCAAAAACATAATTTCTCTAAGAAGCAGACAAGACCTTATTATTCGAAATAAGGGTCAACGATGGTACTTCGAAAATGCAATAACACGGGCCGATCAGAGTCAAAAATATATTATCAATAGCTACATTTGGAAAATGAGAAAGAGCTAATGAACTGTTGAGACAAAATCTTACCTGGAGTTAAGAAATCATTATAATTCAAAATATTTTACTTGGTCAAAAAAGTTACTGAAAACCGCGAAGCTTGAAAATACGTCACTCAGAAATTCCGTTTGCAATTATGTAGATACACCCGTATTTCAGTATAAACTTTCATAAAGTCATTGCAAAAAAAATTAAAAGTCACAGTGTGTGAAAAATATGATAAATGTTAAACTTTTAAAAGCCAAAAACATTTTTAAATCGAAACAATATTAAAAAAAATATCATCAACTAAATTTTGTAAAGAAAATCATCAATGTCGATTGAAGGTATAAAAAGGCAAATCTTTAGTGAATCACTGCTATCTGTTGAATTTATCCTTGAATGGTATTTATTATACGTTTCTTGTATGTTTTCATAATTATTTTTAATTGGTAGATATTATGTTTACTCCCTGCAAGATAATTACAGTTACAATTAAGATTAGAATAATACCATTAAAATACATAGATTTGTACACGCTGTTCGTAACGTCAGCGTCCATTTGTACCACTTGGCCTTAACGAAACTGCTTTCAAGTGTTATTCAGTCAGGCACAGGGAAATAAACATTTAGAACCATATTCTTGCCTATGTTCAATAAGGTCATGAGCAGTGTTGTAACAAAGTCAGTGGTTAATATGTACATTCATTTAACTATGTATATATTTTAGGTATAAGTATAACACTAGAAGGATCCAGTCAGTATGTTGTTCCAGGTCAACTTTTTTCATTTACATGTAGATTTTTTTCCAACAACACTGTTACTACTGTGACATCTTTGAATAAGAATGGTATAAGATCCCAAACTGTACAACACTATGTGGATAAATGTTATAATATTATAGGCATTCCAGAATTATGTGATCCCTTATTTTGTTCATGCTCAAAGCAAGGAGAT
Organism: Anadara kagoshimensis; assembly: GCA_021292105.1. NCBI lineage: Eukaryota > Metazoa > Mollusca > Bivalvia > Arcoida > Arcidae > Anadara > Anadara kagoshimensis. The sequence continues at coordinate 37,800,223 of CM037866.1, forward strand.
ATATTTACAGCTACATGGACGTTTTCATCCATAAATGACACATTAAGTACAGTTGAAGTTGTTAACAAACCGAGGATAAATTTACTTTGTGAGTATGGAATTCAAATATAGTGAATATTTATAAGTGAAAGTTTAAAGGTAAATATTGTGTCAATCAGGAACGAAATCAATAATAATAATAGGGTCACATTTTTTAACTCCAAGCGTCAAACGGAAGTAGCTCATAAACAGGGACACGGTTTCGGCAAATGATATTCCACACAATTTCACACGGTTGACGAATAGTATATAATTAGATTTTGCTTTGAATTTATGCTTTTAATACGCAGAAAACACTACAAGTGATTACTTTAAACATATCAAGATAGAAAACACAACGGCAATAGTTATAGAAGCCGAGAAAAAAAGGCACAATCAAAGTTAATAGTAAAAATAAAGTTTAATTAAAACCAACTTAAGGCCAGTAATATGAATTATAGTTTAGTTTTTTTGTCAATTTCATCTCGCTGTGTGAGCGACAAAAATGAATGTATAATGCTATTTTTGGAAATTTAAGACACGTTTTGTATATCTACAGTTTCAGTTTTTTGTTGCATGTTTTTCAATTCGTGATTGTTCAAGAATATATTACTCTATGGTCCCTAAAACTAAATTTAAATATTGTATTTAAATCATGTCAAATGATAATCAAATTAGTTTGTATTAATTAATTAATTTTTCATTCAGATGGTCCAGAAACAGTAACATTAAACCTTTCATCAAAACACTACTCAACAACAGAAAAAGGAACCGTCCCTGATATAACATGTAGTACAGACTGTAAACCAAACTGTAATTATAGGTGGACTAAAGATGGACAAGTTACCTCACATGGTTCTGGTCGTATTCTGTCACTGAGGATTATAAACCGAAATGATATTGGTGTGTATGGATGTACGGCGTGGAATGATTATAATACAAGCCATTCAGAAGATATAAATATTAATGTGTTATGTGATAAATTTTATATATCTATAATATTTTTTATGTACTTTTTTATGAATAATTGAGATAAATATCACTTCAGAGATAGTTTTTTTTAGTTTTTGAATTACAAGCTAAACCTTTTTGGTCCGCTTCGACGTTTTCATTTTGTTTTGGGACTATTGTGGTTTGGACATGAATATATGTTTGTTTTCCATATAAAATTGTAGTTTACCAGGAACACTAATCATGATACTGAAATAGTTTACACTAATTATTTATTTCCATTTGTATAAGAACATCTTAGGAAAGAAATATCCCGGGTTCTTTAATGATTTTATATGTAGTGAACATACGCATTATAGATGATAACTACTTAGCTTGTCACAATGTATTCTGTCAGAAGCAAAATGGTTGTGGTGTAAATGAACATATGGGTAATTTTTTTCTTCACACAGATCTGGATTTATACACAATGGTATCAACGGTAGTATTCGAAAATACTCAAGATATTCACTTAGCTTGTGATGCTCGAGGAAATCCCAGTGATATAGTTTTCAGCCATGGACACAGAAAGTCGGTTCTTAAATAATACGGTCACTAGCCGGTTCAATCACCAGTAATACAACTGTTTTGAGAGTACCTTATAGTAGTTATCAAGATCATGGTATATATACGTATATGTTATGCAGATAACAAATATGGAACTCTACCAAAGAGCAAAGATACGACTGTTACTGTAAACGGTTAGTACATATTTTTTACAAAATAGCCTAAAATGTTTCAGCACAAGCTATATATAAATGAACTATCCTTCTATTCATAAGTTGTTGGGTTTTAGAAATTTTAGTCGAATTACTACTAGTGGGTACTTGTGTGCCTAAACGACGTCTAATGCTTAAAAATAAACAATACTATAAATGGTTTTTAGTATAACTGATTTTTATGCAACAATAAAAGTGTCTAACACATAACAGAACAATTGCATAAAGAAAATTATAAAAGCACAAGATAATAAGTTTAAAATGAGAAACGTATTTAAAGCACATGCTTCTTAATTTGCTGTTGAAAGGCAGAGATTGTCGTTAATGTTTATAAGTTAATATTATATTCGATGAATTTCATTTCTTCCTTTAAGATAAACCTGTTCTCACAGAGACAGTTATAACACAGGAACAAAATGGAAGCGGTAAAATTACTGTGAACTTTTATTCGGTTCCAAAACCTCTCAAAGTGGAATAGCTGCAAAAAGATACCATAATCTCTTTTAACGAAAAGTTTCGACAAAGTAACATTGTTGTCGAATTGAATTGACTCTGCATGATGTGAAAGTCAAACTTGAGGGATATCGAGCTAAACTAAAAATTTCTAGTCTAACGGATTCAGAATACGGAACATACGTGCTAAGAATTAAAAATGATAAAGGCGTTGCTTCACAACAAATTGAGTTCAAACCAAAAGGTAACTGGAAATAATTTAAAACATAAGAATAAAAAATTATGTACCAAGGGAACAACTTATTGTAACACTTACAATTAAAATTGATTGATTGTTTCAATGGGGTTTTGCGTCCCAGTCAAGGCATCACTAGCCGAGGAAGCAGAAATTGTTACATCAGGACAATGAGCAGGGATGAATTTTTGCCATGAAAAGAGGCATCGAGTTCAGATCTACCAAAAGACATGAGGCTTTCATTTCTAAATGTCGTGTTTTAGCAAAAGAATTTCACCGCCTTTTATCAAGACTTTGTCAGAATCTACCCGGAACCCACATCCTCCAACATACAGAGCAACCACTCTTACCAACTGAGCTTCCGTAATGGTAAGCTTTAAAATAAGAACAGGCCGCAATATTATGCTAAAACATTTAAAATTGGTAAAATACTTGTTGTGTGACTGATTGTGAATAGTGTTTTCTGCTTTGTTTTTTTTTTATTTTGCTACGATTACAGATGAATACAAACTGATAATTGGACTATCTGTTGGTATAGTAATCCCAGTTTTGATTGCTGCTGTTGCGATAACAATGTATATCTATCGTAGACAAAAACAACGTAAGTTAATAAGATTAAAATATGAATCATTAGAAGGATTTCAATTGAAATGTAAATCAAGTTTGTTCCAAATCATCATTTGACAACAAAGAAAGCAACTGTATAATAAATGATTTTCACAAAACTGACTTTTTATATGCTTAATTTAGTCAGTACATAATTACCAGTTGTGTAAACACAATATATTTAACCTTTGTTTAGTTGGAAAAAGTATGTGTTATAATTTGACAATTGTTATTATTTAATAAGTTTCTTTTATTTTATAAACCTACCCTTTCTACTTAAAATGTTGAAAACATTATAGAAAATTATTTACCAACTATTGTTATTTTAAAGATTAATGCGGATCGATCTCGGTGGCATTAATCGCAAACGGTGCCTAAATCACCATTTTAACAAAACCTTTATAATCATTAATGTTTTTGTTATCCCGACTATTTACATAAACAATTTTTGAAACTATAAGATATGTTTAACTATAACCATACCACTTATAATCCAAATTCGGGATTTTAATTATGATCCATGGTCCCAATGTAATTTGTCATTTTTATACATTTATTTATATTGTGTCGTGTTCTTAATTGTATTGACTGAAAAGTTATCTTAGTCTCACATGATAAGGATTAATATTATGATTGATCATAAAAACATTGGGACACTGTTTTCAAGTTTTTGTGTTCCCCATGACGCATTTGGTAGCGGTGCAATTTTAAAACATATTATATAATGACGCTAAAACAGTTAATGTAGTTTAAAGTGCAGCATTATAGACATATCGCTTGTCTTTTATAGGGAATCAATCGGATAAGGTTGGTGAAATGTAAGTTTGAAAGTTATTTACAATTTGAAATATATATCTCAAATCTTTTTCATGACATGTACTAATTCTAATGTATTATTTACTTAAAGAAACGCGAATGATATCACTTTATTATTGATGAAAGCCAGCAAGTTCACGTAACATTATCTTTTGTGTGAGACCTCACCAGGCATATATTTACCTTTACTTTTTTATTTTTTATTTTTATTTATCTATCTTTTATTTATTTTGCAATAATTATCCAGTGTATAACTAATGTTCAGTCTTGAAAAAAATTCAAACTTTTTCTTTTTTTATTTTTCATGAATACGTATATTATGCAAAACCCATATTATACATTTAAAATCAATCGGATACATTTAACTGAATGAAAAAAAAATGTTTGTTGACTTTTCATAGACGTTCCTTTAAAATATACTGATATTATGTTTGAGAATAATATAACTATAAATATAAATCTTCTTCTTTGAACACTTTGAGCCATACATCATCATCATACAATCTGATTAATGTTTTCGATTTTTAATATTCTTCTGTTTCTTTTTTTTACATAAGAACACACTATGAAGATATTGATAGTAAAATAGACGACACTAATGTTTACCAAGGAATTTCTTTGAAAGGTAATGATTATATATCAATAACAACACTACAGTTGAACATTTATTTAATCAGATGTTTGCATATAGACACACTTACCAACACATATGTTTGTATGTATATAACCAATTAAAAACAAACATATCAATTGATTTCAAACTCACACCCCCAAGGTTAAGGTTCAGCTTTTGACATCGAAGAGCTATCTATAATAATACATTTGTATTTAATTATAACATGATGAAGAGGTCGGTATGTATTTATTGTGTGAAGAAAATTGCAATCGACCGAGCAATACTAGAATGGTTTTACTATTAAATCCGACCAAACTGTCATCAAAAGAAGTCTAGATTTCTGTAGTAATTATCTCGTATTGTCTGAAATAAGTTAAGAACGAACATAATAATCCAATTGCAAATCGCATTCCCAAAGCAAAAGTACAAACCTTGAAAGTTGACAATTAAGTTATATACGGGATTTTCTCCCTGGGAATCTAGACTGGGTGTTCCGGGAAAAGTAGGTACTTCAGAATTAGCTAGCTATACAGCTACATTGTAAAACAAATGTAAAAAATATAGAACTATAGGACGTCTAATATATCTATAGGTTGATTTTGAATACGGAGAAATCATATCTAGTTACAATATTGAAGCGATTGTTATAAATTAAATTTAAATTTTATAAGTAAAAATTAAAAAAAAACATGTTAAAAAATAAATTGTGGTTTCAAAATAATATTTATACATTTTACATTATTTATAAGTTCAAAATAATCTAAAGCGTTTGTTGAATGTTTTCTGTTGTTAGGGTCTGTTCATTAATCGGACTCTGATGCAATTCACGCCATTAACAACACAGAACAGAAACCTTTCCGAAAGAACACAGACATGTGTTCCAAGCCAAATAATTGTTTTGTGGATTATGATAAATATTACGAACCGTCGACGCAATTGAAATCGATAAAATTGCTGACATACGGTGATACTTTCACATCACTAGACGACTGGAATACAATTTTTATCAGTAGTGCTTGGACAAAAAATGTGAAACCAACATCATCAGAAATTGAAAAATATAGAAGTTTTAATAATATAATTAAATAATAATAATGATATTGTCGTTTTAATATCATAGTATTCTTTGTAATTGTTGGCTTATATTTCAATTATGATTTGAATTTATTTCAGGTATCGCGAACAGTCAAGAATTATCGACGTAAGTTAGAATCTTTTGGCGATACATGTGTTTTATAAATATGTGTTCCATATTATCGACTTGTTCAAACTGTATATATTCAAAACATACACACAAGTCCAAATCAGAATGCCAAAGCAAAGTATAAACTTTGAAACCGATACATTCGGTTAAATACAATATAAATGAGGTCTGGTGCTCCGAAAGGGTAAACAGCTACTGCTTAGCAAGCGTCGTGTGTAATCAAAATTGAGAGTAAAAGGAACATGAGTTTATTATTTAAGGATACCAATTAAGAATACTTGATTCCACATATTGATAACAATCTTGTAGGGACTGTTCAATGCTGAAATAACAATTTTAATATTGATTTTTTCCATTTCATTTTATAGTTGTTCCTTCATTTATTCAATTCTATACACTTATAAAGTGCATTTCTTCAATAGAAAGACAGATAAGATTTGATTTTTGATAGAACTGACAGAATTACAGAACTGTAATAATTTTATAAACGCACTTTGTAATCAAATCATGTTTGCAATAGCACAGGCTACATCAGATTTCTTAGTATGTCCAATCGCCTCTATTTGTAAGCGTGTTCTGTAACGACCACTAATGACCTTTCATTGTCGCTATAAGAATATGTTAAAATTCACTGCTTCATGGAACTTCGGTTTTGAGTCCTTGGTAAAAATACTCTAGGAATGAGTTTTTAAATGTTTATTATGGGCAGTAGACGAAATCATTTTAGAAAACGCCCATGGTCTAAATAAAGTGTCGATTCCACTTCAAACTTTTAATTTCAAATTCCAGTGAGTGACAGAATCACTACGCTATGTACGCCCATAATCTAAAAACATTAAACATATTTTATGCTTCTGCAGTGTATGTTTGTATTTCCGTCTATCGTACACTTTTACTTGTAAATCTATCATTGACTTTTAATTTATTGTGCAGACACGTAGATGAATATGAACATGTTGCTGATGAACTCGAACTGAAGGAATGCCAGCAAACACACCAGATAGGTACTATTTAATTGAAGCTGTTAGATTTGTTTAGCGGCTAAAAACCGTATTTGCTTTAGATATGGGAAAATAAAATTTTGCAAATGCTCTGTACCCAAGCGATCTATTCTGTACCGAATATTTAATGAGCTGATAAATTTGAAACAGTATTAAAAGATTTTGCATCTGCCGATATAAACATATCAACCGGTCAACATACTTTCAAAGTTCTGATGAAATGGATTGTTTTCTTTATATTTGAACACTCTATGTACATTGCATGCACCACGTGCACGTGCCTCATTCCTAATACAGTATATACGTATTTTAATTTGTTTTGTTGTAATTAAATGAAATTGGTTTCTTTGCAAAGTGACATACAAATAATTTTAACAATAAGAAGCATTATCATTATTGCATTAAGTAGTATTAATGTTATGCTTCATTTTATTTGTTTTTATAGATGCTGAACACACTCAAATGAAGTCTATGTACATGAACGCAACAGTATACACCTGAAATATGGCGAAAACACATAATTTAAAGTACAGTGTAGCAATGACATATAGGGCTTAGTTTGTACTTACCGCATTGTTTTATTTTTACTAAAATGTAGCATTGTATTATGAGCGAAAAAGTAATTTATATGGGAATTGAATTACGTTTCTGTAATCAATGGAATGGAATTTTCAACTTAGACGCATGCAATTCGCGTCAATATCACTAAGACTATGGTTACAGTCCCAAAATTCCAGGAAAATGAATAAAAAATAAAGAAGAGGAGTTCATATATGCAATTTTTTATATTTTTTTGCAAAAAGACTGAAGCTGGTGTCGTATTTTAGAAGTTAAAAGTTACACCGATTGTTATTAATATAATGTTAGTTTCGTAGTGTAAAGTATATCACACCTGTATCCGTATATAAAGATGGTCAGTATAGGGCGACTTTTAATGTAAGGGCAGATAACCCGTCAGATCGGGCCTCGAATTCTGCGTATGTGTGCTTCACTGTCGTTTATTACCTCATTTACGGTAAATATTATTTCTAAACAAGGGCAATAAATGAATATCCACTGGTAGTGAAAAAGTAGTAGCACGGTGTATCAAATCTTATTATCAGCTCAAGTTTTATTGGAGATTTCCATCTAGCCAGTTATGAAGAAGTTCAGACTTTGGATGCGAATTGGGTGTATTTTTAATTAAAATTTATGCCCAATGACATGGTCACAGGGCCATTGAAGGGACCCTAACTGTCACTTATGTTATTGAAAGGTGAGTTGAGTGAGTAATGGTGTTTCACATCCCAGTCAAGACTATTTCACTTATATCGAGACGTAGCCAGCAAAAGGCAAGTGGTTGGTGTCATCTGCCAAATATTGCATATTATAAAATTTGCAACATCAACAGATAAAATAAGACAAATAAAGGCAGAATTTCACAAGATCGCTGAGTTTCCGAATGTTAACGTTGTTGGGGTCATAGATGCACCCAGGCCTATTTACTTTTTACATTTTTATGTTTTATTATTATTTTGATTGTCCATATGTAAGTGCACTGTGTAAGTTAAAATGAAATTTCAATGTGCGCATGCGTGGCTTTTGTAATTAAGAAGAACCTCGCCTTCTTTACAAAAGAGTTCGATTTGTAACTTAAGAATTTTTCGTATGTTAGTTTTACGAAAAACCGAAATTCGTAAGTCTAAATTTTTTTCGTAACTTACGAATCTTAGTAAAACTCACGACTGGCCTGTCGAAAGTTTAACACCGTGGTGACGAAAAGGAGTCAAGAGTCGGCTGCCGAGGGACCGAGCTATAGTGGACGAAAAATTGTCGACTCTCGGCTCCTCGGCACCTATTTAAAACTGTCTACAGCTCGGCAACTCCTTCGGCCCCTCGGCACTTTGAGTTGTCCACAGCCCGGCAAAACATTCGGTAATGACCAGAATTAAAAATTTAAATAAATATATTAATTAAAATAACAAAGAAAACATATCTAATTTAATGAATGAATGAATGAATGAATGAATGAATGAATGAATGAATGAATGAATTAATTAATTAATTAATTAATTAGTTCTTTAATGAATTAATTAACCGATTAATTGTGTACGTGCAGGGATTAAACTAATTGATTAATTAATCACTCAATTAATCAGAGACAGTTACGGTTTTTGTATGTCTCTGAATTAATAAATAAATTAATTCATAAAAGGAAAGATGACGTACCTGACAGTTTCGGAATTTAATTCATCTTTTATATTCCATAAATAAATAAATAAATAAATAAATAAATAAATAAATAAATAAATAAATAAATAAATAATAAATAAATTAATTAATTAATTGAACCAGTGCATGCGAAAACCTACAACTTGGTAATTACGTCACAATTGAGAAAAATCGCGACAAAGTTACGTCACAAACACGGAAGCCAACTGCAAGTACTGTGCGTCAATTTACAAGTTTGACGTTTTAACTTTTAAAACGAGTTGAAGTTAAAACTGATTTTAACGGAGTGATTTTAAGTGTTGGGTGGTAAGATATGGTAACTGAAGGAGAGACAGATGAGGTTGAGTTTTTTAATTCATCCATATGTTTTTACAGCATTTATACGGGCTTAAAGTAGATGTAGACGAGCACTCATTTTCGGTCATGTATTTTTGGAGTATGGAGATGGTTGTATTAAAAATATTTCGAAACTGATATTGGTCATGTTTTAGAAATATTTATATCAATATTAATAATATAATACAAAATTATAATAAATACAAACATCTTCCCAATTTTATCTAAATAAGAGAGAGAGAGAGAGAGATATGACCCGGGAAGATTATGTGTGCATCACCCGGGGTTTACTTGAGTTATGGAATAACATACATGTTTAATAAAATGTGTCTTAAGATTTTATGTCTTTTCAATGAAGATGTAGCAACTAAATTAAATATTATCGGTAACAAGATCATGGGTACGTCTGTGAATGTAAACAAATGAAGAGTTACTGGCCTTAGCGGTGACATAACAAATGTTATACATTGAATAACATTGCGCTGCATATGTGGTCGTCGTGGTGTAGTGGATACGTCTTTGGATTTACACTTTTTATCTAACACAGGCTCCGGGAGTTCGAATCCCTCTGACTTTTGTTTTTTTTTTTTTTAATAATTTTAATTAATTACCATAGCGGGAAGGTTGCACGATAGGGTCCACCATTAGTATGAAGTATAAGACAACCAAAGAATAAACAAAAAACGAGGAGAGAGACAGAATAGACAGAATTAGGATCATAATTTCACCTTAAACGTTCAGTAATTTGTCGGGTAGTATTTAAGATACGATATGCCATCAGAGAAATTGTTTTAAATTTTTTCATCTGTCATGTGAAGAAAAATTTAAATGATCCAAGAACACATGGTAACAGTGTTCAAAAACCTCATAATGACTTCAATATTAATGGCTTGGTTGGTTGAATTCTAATTCTTTATACCTTAAGTCTACACTTATTGGTTACATGCAAGTTTGTAGAATACAATGTATGGCGGTACATTAAATAAATAACAGTGTATTACGTAGAGTTATAAAATAGGAGTCAATTCAATTCTGTATTAACCAAAAGTATACACTTATAGGTTTAACTTTACGACAAAATCAATTGTATGGCGGCATAATGATATAAGTGTGTGACAATAAATATAATACATGTACTAACATTAAACACAATGCAATATATATGTAATGTAATGCGGCGGTGGATGGACAAAACAATATGTAATAATATTAACATCTCCTTTTAGTTGCTATGGCTAGATATAAGCCTAGATGACGTAATAACTTAATATTTTGTACACTTAATAACTGTACTAATTTATAACTAGAAGGTTTAGACCAATAATATTTTTTTATATGAGCTGATCTGAGATCTGAGTAGAACGGACAAACAAGTATGAAATGAAATTCGTCCTCTACTTCTTGTAAAGTACATTTGGTACACAACCTCTGATCACGTGGTGTGTTGTTATAACGTCCTATTTCTACTGAAAGCCGATGTGCAGAACATCTATACCTAGTTAATAATAGCCTGAATTTCTTAGGTATCAATTTTGTTAAATAATATTGCAGACAGAAATTGTCTGTTAAATGTCTATATATATAACATTTCGAAGATTCCTGTAAAAAACTATGATTTTCCTGCAAAAATGCATCTTTAAGTCTACAAAAAACCTCTGATATAAAACTATTATTAGGCACAACCTGATTGTTCCATATATATAACATACCAATGGAAGCTAGTATATTCCTTACATAAGTAGCCCAATTTTGGGATGTATTACAACAAGAAAATAATTCCTTATACAATTCTTTCAGAATACAATTATCCGTGTTTAACAAATGTACCCAGTATTTTATAACAGAAACCTTATGTCTTATACTCAAAGGGAGTCGACCGACTCATTGTAAACCATACAGTTGGTTGTTTTACAATTAACACCAATACCTGTTTTAAGTACTTTAAATGCAGCTTTTCTAAATCTTTAACATTACTGTAACCCCATAGTTCACTACAATAACTTATAACTGGTAATATATTACAGTCAAATAAATAAAATTCCGTTTCAACATTTAAACACATACCTTTGGATGATTTCTTAAGACAGAACAATGCCTTATTACCCTGAGTATACAAATGTTTTAGCGTTACACTGAATTTCCCATTATAATTAAACAATAAACCTAGATAATTGAAGCTTTCCACGACTTCAATTTCTTGATTCTGAAAATAAAATTTCTCATTAGTTTTCAGATTGCCCCTTTTTCGAAACACCATAATTTTAGTCTTTTGAATATTAACACACAAGTTCCATCTGAACAATAACCAGACAGACAATCAATCTGACGCTGAAGCCCCTCAATGGACTCGGAAAAATAACCGTGTCGTCGGCATACAATAGCAGAAATAGTTGCAAGGGTCCTAACTCCAACGCTTCACAATTATGTTCAACCAAGTAATCCTCGAAGTCGTTGATATAAATTGAAAATAAGAACGGAGATAACGGCTCTCCTTGTAACAGTCCCGAGGTAACTATAAACTTATCGCCCAACTGACCATTGGCTTTAACTGATGCTTTAAAATTTGTATAAAGCCCTTGTATAAGGTTAAGTATTTTCCCCGAAATACCAGCTTTCAACAGTTTTCTCCAAAGGGATACCCTGTCAATGGAGTCAAACGCCTTTTTATAATCAATAAAACAGCAGTACAGACGTTTATTCTGAGAAAGTGTCTTGGATATAATTCCATGCAATGCAAAGATAGCGTCCTTAGTCCCAAATCCAGGCTTAAAACCCATTTGCGCATCGGATATAATATTATAATTTCCACTCCAATCTAACAATCTATTATTCAATATAGATGTAAATATCTTAGCTAAGCAGCTGACAAGGGAGATCCCTCTAAAACTATTAACATCACCCTTCTTGTATACAGGTACAATTATTGACTCTGCCCACGAATTAGGAAAGTGACCGGAATTCATAATTTTATTGAATAATAACGTCAAAATTGGAATAAGAGTCACAAAGAATTTGATAAAAAGCTCGTTTAACAGCCTATCCGGTCCCGTACATTTGTCACTTTTAAGCTTGTGGATTACGCTAAGAACTTCCTCTTCTTTAATATGTTCATTTAATTCCGGATAATACCTATTATCTTCAAAATTATCTCCAGTTACGTCATAACGATTGACATGAAGTAATTCCTCAAAATATTTTGAAAAGTCACCAACACTGATTTTATCTGACGTAATGTTTCGCTTTTTAAAACGTCTATGAAATTCTTTTGGGTTAGTTTTTCGTAAAATAGACAATTTATTCCCCTCAGTGCGTTCAAACGAAAGTTTCTTCCGGTTAATAATACGTTTATAATCCGATCTTGCCAAGTTCAAAATTTCACGGTTACTAGCGGTTTTCCAACGGTTAAAATTCCTCAAAGACACTAAATATGTCTTTCGCGCCTTTTTACAGTTATCATCGAACCACAATTTATCCTCAACTTTTTGTTTAACAACACCTTTGTGAATTTTAACAATTTTTTCACACTCTTTAGTAATATGACGCATCAACTCACTAAATTCTAACACACTGTCATCTACCGAAACACTCGAATAAGTTTTTATTTGATTCACTATGCGAAGCAATTCCTCGATATTGTTCATAAGTTTATCTTGTATTACATGATTGAAATCATTATCCCACTTAAACTGGCTTATATACGTAACACCAGACGGTTCGGAGCTAAATGTCTTGTTTAACACAACCTTCGACGACAATTGTACGATAATCGGGGCATGGTCCGAAAACTCATTAAACCTGTTAACATAAAAATTGTGAACATAACACTGCATACTTCTAGATACACAACAGTAGTCAATGACACTTGTACCCAAACTATTTTGAAACGTTATTGCACCTGTAGCATCACCACAAAGTCTACCATTTAATATTACCAAACCAGTAGATTTACACATTTGAAGTAATTTCCTACCCAAACAATTTATTTTAGAGTCCATAGATTTACGAGGGGGCAGATTATCTAACTCATTATATTGCATAAAGGGATACATGTTTTCAGATGCTTCTTCATTCAGCTTGTCATTGCATATATCTTCCATATTAGTACCTATTCTTGAATTGAAGTCCCCCATTAACATAACATACCCCTCTGAAATAAAGCTTGCTATATCATTTTCAATACATTCATATACGTCAACATCATAGCTATCATAATATTTACTTTTAGCATCAGGTATGTAGCAAAAACATATATAAACATCTTTTTCATAACCTAAAATATAACCATTTAATTTTACCCATAAATATGTATCAGCACATTTCTTAACTAAATGAATATATTTTTGTAACCATTTTTTGTAATATAACAACACACCACCGCCGCTACATCTTGAACGAGTAACACATATTGGTTGACAAAAACCATCAATTTCAAGATCTTCCTGATCATTTCCTGAAATCCAACATTCACTTAAACAGATAATATCATAACTTGATATGTATTTAACAAAAATGTCTAAGTCTAGTTTTTCCCTAAGAGACCTGGCAACATTCCAAGTGCAAATGTTTATCTGTCCATCCACGACTTCCTATCTTTGTGTCGACCTGTTCTCCGCATTCGCTGGGTTGTACAATCGACCTTCGATATATAGTTTATTATATGATATGTAAGCTTTCTTTCCGTCTTTACGCGCCTGTATCATTATCGGTAAGAGCTCTTTCCGCTGACGGACTATTTCTGGTGGATATTGCTGAAAGATAGCATGCTTTGTGCCCGCTAGTTCCTTTGCTCTACGCTTTATGGCCTCCCTATCCTTTGTTGATGGAATTTTCGCAATAATGTTTCTTGGAGTACCCTTTCTAGTATCTGAGGACATCCTGTGCACCCGATCAATTGAAACAATTTTAATATCTGACACTTTCATTTTCAGTTTTTCAACCAGAAAGTCACGTAATTTCTGTTCAGTTTCTTCAGCATGCTCATTAGTAGCTTTCACAATATTCGTGAAAATGAGATTTTCTCGCATAGATCTCGACTCAATGTCCAAAACACTTTTTTTTGAGTTTTTCGTTTTCAGCTTCAAGTTTCAAAAATTTTTCAGACGTTTCCCGCGCAAATGTAGTAACTTGCATGACATGAGAGTTAATAGACTGTATGTCATCCTTCATGGACTTCATATTCTGCTCAAAAATTCCCAAAACACTAAGTCTTTTTGACATTTCATCCATTCTGTTATGAAGAACATGCATTTGATTAAATAATTCATTCACCCATGGGGGTGGATAGCCACCAAGTACCTGGGTAGGTGACTGGACCACTGGCGGCATATATAAAAATTGAGTGTTAATATTCGAGTCCTGGGGTGTAATATTTACATTAGAATGTGTCATCTGGTTCAAATTATCAGAGTTATTATCATTCGACTTATCCATGTTCATATTCACGGGGTATTGACCGTATATAATACAACGTGTTACTTGTAAGGATGTACTTAGTGAAGCGTGACTATCATGAATGTCTGTCGCGCCGGTAAATAGCCGGTCCGAATCCAGGTTGAAAAAATATATTTTTCAAATACTCACTCAATTGTCCACCAATAACAAAAACAGTAACGCCGTTAACTGCCCAATGTACTGATACTTTTCACTATCTATATTGTAACTCGACAACAACAGAACAACTGTTAGAAAAATTATGAAATTCCACACCACAAAGTTACACCTGTGGACACTTTACCGCCATATTGTCAAGGATGGTAAGTACAGTGAAAAAATATATCATTAAACCTTATTTTGTAAAGTATACATAGTAATAACAAACAATAGACTTTTTATATATGGATGGACCATGATGTAGAGCTAGTTGTCCCTTCTATATGTAGCCTTTTTCAAAAATAAACCAAAATTACGCAACTGGCGTATATTCTGAACACTCATCAGTTGAATCAATTTAAATGCCGAGGGTTTTGACCAATAAAAACATTTAATATATAATTGACGTAAGTCTGAATAATGAGGACAGACGAGAATGAAGTGGAACTCGTCCTCGATTTCCCCAGTGTTGCACTTGGAACATAACCTGCTACATTATGATAGCGCCCTGTTTGAATACAAAGGCGATGAGCAGAACACCTGTATCTTGAAATAAAGTTAGTGATTGTTCTTGGCAGTGGTTTTTGTAGGTAAAACTGAAGACAGAAATTGTCTGTAAGATATCTATATATGTAACATTTAGATGATATTTGAAAAAAAGAATGTTGCTTAACGTTGTATCAACAATTTTTCAGCTATTTGCGACGAGAGCTATTTTATTAATCTCTATGGATTAATCTATGAACAATTTCATGTTTGCATGTGAGTTGCGAGTGTGTTGTATGGTCCGCCTTGTACTAGCGCGCACTCAGGGCAGTTTTTAAGGTGCTAGCTCACCGAGTACGTCACAGACAAGCGTACCATTGCTCCAGTCCATTAAACTGATACCAAGTTAACCAGTAAAGGCCAACAGCAAGGACAACTTACTTCCCCACATGTGGTCTAAGCGGGACTCGGAGCGGTGAGAGACCCTGGATTTGTTTAGACTGACGTCTTATCCATTAGGCCACCGCGGCCTCTTAATCAATATTAATGGCGTTGAAATAATTGTGAATTGCATGATTAATTATGCAGATGAGAACGAGGTGCCATTTCCTTCCCCATTTAGAGGTCGAGCAATACGTCTACATTCTAATGAAAGTAAAAGGTCAATTCATGAAATATATAAGAAAACGTGTTTTGCTAAAGGATAAAGGGCCATTTGCCTATGTTATTTATAATTGTTTAAATTTTATATATTTAATTATACACTATTTGTTTTAAATACCACATGTATGTACTTTGTATCGGCGGAAAAAAACTTCGTCACTTGCGCATGCTATGCTAAGAAATGCATTAGGGCATTTTGAACATTCCTCGACCAAAAACCAAAAACGCCCACATCTGTATGTTTTGTTTTTAATTTTAAATATGATGGGCAAAACAGAAGGAGTACAGCTTTTCAAAAAAAAAAATCAGTTTCTTTTTTTTTTTTCTCATTCTTGTAAAAAAAAAGAAAATTTGTTCTTATGGCCTGTCTTACAAAGACACAAGAAGAACTATCCAAAATCTCAATACCAAGTGTACCAGTTGCGCCTTTGTACCAAAAACAAAATGTTTCTTTTGACTTCGCACAGAATGTATGTATACAGCGGAAGCTTAGTTGGTAGAGTGCACGCTTCTTATGTGAGAGGTCATGGGTTTGATTTCAGACAGGGTTTGACAAAAACTTGAAAAAGTTCGCCAAGCATTCGGCATTTAGAAATGAAAGTCCCTGAGTCCTTCGGAAGAGGCATCATTAAAACTCCTCCCCGTACATTGCACTTGGCAATTCAATTCAAACTTTTTTCAATCTAAACCACTGGAGATGGTACAAGGGGTATATTCGTCATATAACATACACACTACAAAGGTAAAATAATATTGTACTACTTCACTTAAAGCTGGAGACGTCCTCAATATAAGTGTAATATTCTTGACTAGGATGTAGATCGCCTTTCAATCAATTATTTAATTAATCAATCGATCAATAAACCATATTTTGATAAACAGATGGGTGCACTTAATTTTCTGACACCTCGTAAAATCCAGATTTTTTTATGTACGATTATGTTTTCAATTGCATCTGAATCACTTAATGGACGAGAACCAGGCACTGGATGAAATTGGCAAACAGTACCCAACTCGTCTGTATTTTTAATACTAGTAAATGTATTAATTCCGATGTCTTACATTGATAAGGGCGAATTCCAAATACACAGCAGTTTGTGTTTGCTATCACAAAAATTTGGAATATTTTACAAGACACAACAAAAATATGTATACAATGACTTATTTCGAATGGTCCATTTTGGCAGTCACTTTTGTAATAAATGCAGATTGCAGGACATGCACAATGCTTCATAGACAGGAGTTGTATAGGATTTCTGCAATTAAAACGCCAATACTGTGGGGTTGATGTTGGCACTTTTGGATATTAGTACTGTTACAAAATCTGCATATAACAATTAAAAGCATTGCATACAGTGTTTATGGACCCAAAAACCGGGAATTGAAAGATTGAAAAACATTTTAATCAGCTCATTTCTGATCGGTCCTATATCATTTTGGATCATTTTATCAGCACATTTATAAGATATAAAATTTAACTTAGATAAAATAGGTCAAGGTATCAAATCGATCGCATGTTTATTGGAATGCACAAGCACCAGAGCATTCCAGAAGTATTTATTTATTTATTTTTTTATTTATTTATTTATTTATTTATTTATTTATTTATTTATTTATTTTTAAATTTAGAATTATAATGCACTCGCTTCATTTAAATGACCACTTAAGTCAACAATTATAAAATCTAATGGGTTTCAAAACGTTTTTAATAATTAATTGAAACCCGGTAAAATTTTCTTGAAGATCAGGGACCGTAATATCGATGGTTCTGAGACTACTTTTACACTTGTAAAGAGGTCTGTAGGTCATGTCTATTTACGGACCGACCAGATTAAGTCGCACCAAGTCTATACGACAGAGACCGACAATTAAACTCAGTTACACCATATCAGGTTAATGTATCAAAATATCACATGTCCAGCACCGTCGGAAGAGTGACAATCATTTTGTTAAACGATGTTCGAGTATTGAAAATTGAATGCAAAATTGAAAGCACTCATGAACACTTGACCATTAAATTGTGACGTCATCCAAGTTTTTATGACGTCATTTTTTACATTTTAGGATTTGTTCCGGGAGGGAAAATCATTTGATTAGCCAGTGCCGGCAGATTATGAAAAAAACCTGAAGATTTTTATTTGCTTTTCATGGTATAAAACTACAATTAAAGATAAAAAAATAAGAACAATACTAGCTATTTAGACCAAAGAAGAATAAATTTGAATAAATTGAAACGTCTTTTCATCGTTGACGTCATAAAACCTTCCGATTTGTGACGTAATTTGTCTGACGTCACTGTCATTTACTTACTATGTGATCAACAGGTGATGGAAGTTCAACGCAATTTTATCGCCGTTTCCAGCGCTATATTGTGATTTCTTTTCTCTATTTGTGTGCTTTTATTTTATTGTCGTATGCCTGTTGTGTAAAGTATGACTACGCGTTTGTTTTTCCTAATTGTTAGAGAAACGATGGGGAAAAATTAAGAAATAAATAAGTGGATTTTGCCAGAGTAGCTCTGAATTATATCGTCTACTTTCGATGTGCAAATACACCCCTTGCATGTACTGGTTAATGGGTACCATTATAATGAACTGAGTGGTATGTGATGTTTATCTGTGATATTGCAGAAGAGTGTACTAGCACTAAAAATCCGTCATTAGTACGTACTCGTACAAAAACAGATCATAAATGTTCTAAATAAGTCACACACCACATGAACTCATGTTTCCATGTAGAGTATCCCTTGAGATTAATTAAAAAAAGACTCGTCACGAATAGCTGAAAAATTGTTGATGCAACGTAAAATAATGTTAAGTCAACCAACCAAAGTACGAAAGCTTGTTGTACCAAACCATAGAAAAGAATTTTGAATGTAAAAAAAAAACAAAAACACAAACAAAACAAAAAAACATAATGTCATGATGCCCTCGGTATCTAAAACCAAGAACTGAATTTGATGTTCCATGCACAATCTCATCATTTTCTAACCAAATCGTGGCGGTCAAAAATTATCGGGTATAATATGTCAGTATGGAATGGAAATTTCTATCAAATAAAAAACACACGAAATTACTAATTGAAACTGACGGTTTTTTCAGATGGGAACTGATTCCTCAAGTTCTGCTTCATTTTTAGACTTATACCTGAATTATGACGCACAAGAAAGGCTACATTTGAAACTTTATGACAAACGTGATGACTTCAATTTTTCTATTGTCAACTTTCCTTTTTTATGCAGCAATATACCTGCTTCTCCTGCTTATGGTGTATTTGTTTCCCAATTAATACGCTATGGTAGAGCTTGTTCCCACTACGGGGACTTTGTACAACGAAGTAGGCTGCTTGCAAATAAATTGTTGACTCAGGGATATTGCAAGCCTAGGCTTATCAAGGCCTTCAAAAAGTTTTATGGCCGTCATCACAGTATTGTTGATAAGTTTGATGTCTCTGTGTCCAGGATTGCCTTGGATATATTTGACGTCTCATAGTTCCATGTTCCTTTCACACAATTTTGATTACACACGTGACGGGTGTAGCTAGCTAAACGGAGGTGCTTACCCTTCCGGAGCACCCGGCCTCCTTCCCCTGGTGGAATTTCACGTGTCTAACCTAACTTGTCAGTTCCAAAGTTTTTACTTTGCTTCTGGATTGTGATTCGGAAATGGATAAGTATGTTTGTTTTTGATTACATATATTTGAACGAGGGATGATATTCCCATAAACACACACACACACACACACACACACACACACACACACACACACATATATATATATATATATATATATATATATATATATATATATATATATATATATATATATATCCGTTGTGATTTTTCCTGTACCACAAACTACATCAAGAACAATGTTAAAAACATGAATTACAAAAAAATATTCTTTACCGTGGATGCACCTCCTATTCATTGATAAATCTTAATAGAGGAAGAGATGAAGTTTTACGTATAGATTCGTAGTTTTTTTTACCGTTTTAATGTCGTTCTTTTCATGGATTTTCTAATAAGGGTGCGAGAACTTTATATTTGTTTTAACCATTTTGTCTACTACAGAGCTATGCAATTTTTAGGGTTTCTAGTGTCATAGCATGTACCTAAGTATTTTAATCATAAGTATAACGTCTCTGTATCCAAAATTACCTGGCAATTGTTTGACATGATAAAATCCCAAGTTTTTATAATTTCGAACTTAGATTACAGACGATAAGGATGGCGTAGCTACCTAATTAGGAGGATTTTACCCTTCCGGAGCACCTGTTCTCACGGTCCTTATGGAAGTGTACGTGTTAAACCTAATTTGCAAACTAATATCTAAAAGGTCAGTTTCTAAGATCTCCAAGGTATAGTGTCTGATTTGGGTAATGCATATGTTGAGGGCTACCAAGTGCTTTATATCTGCTATTAGTTTTTGGCATTGATAATGGAGATGACACTTCTTAAAAGGTGATGATCGCAAGATTTTTCATTTTAAATTTCTTCAGTTTAAATATTGTTTAAACATCTCCAAAGCAGACATGCTATTTACGTTTTCATTTAATGAAATAAGCTGATTATCGAGGTATACAAAATAGATAAATAAATATCCTCTTGTGTTTGTGTTTATGATTTATTTGTTACCTAAATTCATTCATCATATCACTGTGAAGGAAAATGTAACATTTTTTTTTAAAAATTACACCAATAACCAGATGAAGCTGAAACGTACATGTGATAAGTTCGGTCCATATTCTGACCCCTTTAACCAGCTTGTCGGGGTAAAAGTAATGCCTTGATTTTCGTTTCTATGGTTTGATTGTTTTATCTGAGTATAAAAACGAGCATGTGCATTTATCTTGCTTTTGTATTACAGTTTAATATAACCAAATTTAAAAATAAAATTATATCGACTTAGATGCAACAATTTTAGAATAACGTATATAGATTGCTTTCATAATATAATAAATTACCACTTCAGATATCTAAAATGTTTTTGTTAATGAATACTATTCGTATCATAATGCCGAATCCCTTTTTTCATTTTCCAAGAATACCATTACTAAAGGAAGCTGAAATCAAAGAAAATAAAAAAACATGTAGTTATGTAATACCTTTTACTTAATATAATGGTGAGGAACTCAACATTTGAAGAACTCAAGCTTATTTATGAAGTATATTAGAATGCAATTTGAAAACAGAAATTATAAGAGACTAAAAGAATCTCATCTGGCATAGCCTCGATTGGGATATATGTTAAACCACATCAACCTCGACTGAGATCAACCGGTATCGGTCACAACCAGGTAACAGATTCTATTTCTCATACCATTAAAATGTTTTTAACTGTGATACGTACAAAACAAAACACGTACACTCATGGGACGTCTTGCATTCTTTTGGACACATTAAGCATTGTACACATCCGCACTTTGAAAATAATCCGATCGACAACACTTCAAATTTAAAGGTATCAACGATTTGTAATCAATACAGATATAAACAACTATGACAATAAAATAGTTTGAATAAAATATATAATAAAACACATATTTTAAAAAATAATTTAAGAAAGCGTTTGTTTTCATGACGTCAAGCACAACGATCGGATACGTCATCCTTTTCCAATTGTCGCATAAGGCTGTACCAGACAAACTAGACAAAACAGACAAATCCAGCTCTGGTGTGTTTTATGTCCGAGGTACGAGAATACCAAGTATTTGTTACCAAAATATTTGAATCGCAAAGTACAATTAGTATTTCATTATTTTGTATTGGGGCATTTTTAAAATGTATTAAACACATCAATGATAAGCCAAAGGCAGGAAACCAAAGATAAAAGTTTTTAGTAGTTTAATCGACAAACGTTAGATGTTTTAGTCCCTGTCTTTTATAACAATATTTTGTTTAGTGAATCATAAAATACCACTAACCTACACATATACTAACAATTACATTTGTATGTTAAAATGTCAATAATAGAACCAAATTAAAAACTTTTGAAAACTGACAAATCACTTACTTGGACACGGTAACAAAACTGGACTTGATACAGTGATCCCGTAGGAACAAGTCCAATTACCTCTATCTGTTGTACAGTTTAACGAAGGAATGATAAATCTTGTAAATGTGGAATTTACACGAGCTACTGTATACCCCAAGCCAAGACCAGATCCACATATACCACCCGATGTACATGCACCTGCTAAACCGTAGTGGGGATGGGTAAAAGATATAAAACTTGCTTGGTCAGTAGTTTTACAGTCGATATTACACTGTTCTCCATTTCCTGATGTACAAACGTGAATGGATTGAGAATCTAAAAATTAATAAGGAACATATACAGTATAATTTATCGCAAAGAGCCTTTGTTATAAGGCATTATTGATAACTTTTACAATAAGATTTGATTTTAAAGTTTTGAATATAAATAATAAAACTAAGATCTCAAACAATAGAATGAGAACACTGATACAAAGGTAGTTTACTAAACACAGCCCAGCTATCTGCCTGAGGGGCAACAAAATATTCTATAAAAAACGCATTTGTGCATTAGAAGATAATAATATCAATAAACTGACTAGATTTAACCTTTTTGATCAGGTAAAAAAATAGACTGTTAAAACATTTTAAAGTCTTCTATCAATAAAACTTGACATAAATTAGGCTTTGTGGAATATAAACCAGGGACACTTTCAACTTCAGAATAGCTATGGACATATTGTTTGTGTTTCAAAGAAATTAAAGCATATATATGCTTGATTTTAGTTATACTAAAATACAGCAAATTCATCATTGGAAATTACCTGTCAATCCTTTCAGTTGTAAAAGTATAAAAAATATTAGAAAAAAGACATTTTTCTGAATAACAAAATCTGTAAATCTGCAAAATGTAAAAAGTAAACCTAATAAAATTCGATATAGGTTTTTGATCTCTCTCTCTCTCTCTTTCTCTCTCTCTCTCTCTCTCTCCATCTTTAAGTAGAAATGTCTGTAAATAGTTGTTATGGTTCATCAAGTATTATCTGATAGTTGGTTTGAATTGTATATCACTCACAAACAAGTACATGATGCTTTAGGGTTATTGAATTACATATTATACCAGTTTTATATTTACAGCACTAGACGGCTGTTTCGGAATACAATTCCTCATCAGTAGTGCTTGGACCAAAATTATGAAACCTGTGAAAAGCTACGTAAAAGCTACCCTAAGGACCAAAATATATTTTACCAAATTAAGCTTAGGAAATACTTTGCATGAGCTGATATTGTAAAATATTTTCTCGAGTTGACTCCACATTTGCACAAACTTGCAATCGAGGTCCAGTTTTCACAATATTAGTTTAATAACCTTTTTACTAAATAGCCAAATATATGTCGTTTACTTCCGTCAAGTATTTCATCTAAAATGCCATTTTGTCGCACGATACATAAATATTACACTAGTTCTTGTATATGGATATAGGAGCTGGCATTTTGTGACACCAACACAACGATGGCGTCTTCAGACATGTAACAACAATCGTATGACGTCGTTAACTTCATTGTAATGTGACAATGCTTGCATTATGAAAAAATGGATTCGTGAAACTACCGACTTGTATAAAGTGCAACATTTATTCCACGCTAACGTCTCGGGATTTATCGTTTAATTTCTATGCGTAACACATATTGCTTTATAATAAAATAATTTATTAGATAAATAGAATCAAAATTAAAAAAATAATAATAATTTGCAATAGTGTTGCATAAGTAAAAAAAAGTCTCAAGGCAAGACTTCAAAATCAAAAGAAAATATCCTTAATAATTCGAAAAATTAAACTAAAGATATATCGCCATAAGTAAATTTATTTTTCGTCTAAGTTTTCTTTTGCTTTGATATACTCACTTTTTGTTGAAGTTATGTCTTTTTACTTCTTCTACAGCAAACGTCAATACCTATCGTGCATATAAAAGAAATAATTTATGATCAAACTAAAAAATATTGAAGGCAATAACATGCTAAAATTTTACAATCACCAATGTTTTTCTATACAACGTGTGAAGTTTATATTGCTAATTGGGTCTTATATTATTCTTGTGTTAAGGAAAAGGCTGATCATTAGAAAATGTATGAGATCGCAAAAAGGCCATAACCTAAAATCTCATATTTGAGTGCATTACTCTACACCGGTAACGTATGTGCTTTTTATTTAAGGAATGACATTGTTTCGAGGTCATTTCAGGGTAGTATGACACCGCCTATTCCTGTTACAATTTGCATGAAGACCGACACTCTTCGTATTAACTTTGTACTGATTCTTTGAATTAACTTTCTGCTATTAAGAATGAACTGCATCTCTATGTTGTTTATTTACTACCTTTATTGGTTATATTGCACCAATATGTGTACCAAATCTCGATAAAAAGTAGATATCATTAATGAGTATGGTGAAAAGTGAACCCGGCTACTTCTATTACTTAAATAGACTCAAATGGAATAAAATCATTTTATTGATAGGTTTTAACGAATAGATTATTGAAGTATAAAAAGTAATATATCCATATCTACAATAAAACAACAATGTCTAAAAATGAAAAAAGAACGCCAGAAGTATTAAACAATCTTAAGAATACGTATTTAATGACGTATGATGTAGATATTGAGAAATAGTTGTCATAGAAAAATAGGTAAAATTGTAAATATAAAATAACTATTATTGATAGTATTAAACGAATAAATTATTGAAGTATAAAACGTTATATACGCATATCAACAATAAACGTGCAATGTCTAAGGGTGAATAAAAGAACGCTAGAATTTTTGAAAAAAGCGTTATATAATCCAAACTTACCAAATCCATGTTAAATTTGTTTCCGAAACAAGGGAAAACACACTATATTTATCAATATATTTAGGATATTCATTACTAGTTTTTTATACTTTCGTCATTTTATAAGGTGTTTTTAAAATTTACGCCCCCTCTTTTTCATCAGCTTAACCTAAAGTGGACAAACCCAAGGTCCTATGTTGCTTTTTTGTGAATTTCTAAAAAAAGTCATCCAAATACTTTCTTGTATTTTTAACAGACAAGATTTGTTATCGATATAAGTTACGAGTGAAGTCCTTTTTTATAATTTCTATCTTGCGTATCTTAAATGTATTACCGTTGACTATGAACAAAACATAATGCACCTGTAATTATCCAATATTTATGAGAATCAGATTCCTGTATTTTGCATAAGGTCATTTATCGAGCGACTGACATGTACAAAACAAATCCGCACTAAACGCGGCATATCTGTGCATGATAGGGGAGGAAGTTATGTTTAAGAGCGTTATACATTTGTGTATTTGTGTTTATTTAGTGTAATAAGACTTTTACACTTGTTTACATTCATGTTGATATATATATAATAAAACACTCGCGGTCACAACAAGGAAGTTAAAATATAAATATGGATACCCGTTCTTTATGTCAGTTATGTTTACTTATAGTTATATTTTTCCTTGGAGTTACAGGTATTTATACAAATTATATTTGAATATAGTTTCACATTACATAAACAATTCGCGTGATTCATATTTTTTTGATTATGGTGTGTTAAAAGATACTTTAAACTAACATTAAACAATTTAATGACTTCATTGACAAACACAAATGACCTTATTGGATATAGGCTTATTTAACGTTACATAAAGACGGGCGGGTATTTATAGAATAATGTTATCTACTATACGCATCCTAATGTAACATAAATATATTTGTCTATTGATTTATTTTAACGGTCGTGTGAAATAAAATCAAATGTACAGGATCTTTATTCTTTTTTACTTATAAAGCGTTATAACCCAATTGGTTTTTAAATTTTGATCCAAAAATTAAATTATATAGTCACTTTGCATTTTAATTTTTTTTCATTTTTACATTTAAATGTCTCATAATATTTATACCAGTTATACAATCGTATCAGTCCTCCGATGAGAAACACATCCTGTGTCGCTAGTTTCCCCCCCCCCCCCAATTGTGTTTTATATTAAATTAAAGGAACATAGGATGATAGGTCGTCAAGTTTTGCATGGATAATTTTGGATACAAACTATAATTAACTATAAATGACAGCTATACAACTTTTTAGTTCCTTAATTAGCCTAGAATTGCAATATAAATGCGTCAACAATTTATTTATCAGCAGCTTGTTTCTTAGTTACCGTATTGTGAACAAGCTCTGTCAAAAAATTGGTGACGTTTTTGGTAAACCTTAGGTGGCAGTATCTCTGAGTCAATGCAATATTTGTTAGTTGCTTGATTCGTTTTGAAATAAATATTTTTTTAGAAAATATTGTGTCTGATGCCCGGAACGTCAATTGACTTGTCCTTGCTTGTTTTGCATGTTTTTGAGCTGCATTTCATATATTTCATTTCAGCATACAATATAATCCACATTAGATAGTAATGCTATAGCTGTAATATGGTGCTTATACTCCCAGGGTAGATACTAACAGAATAGCTTTATTTGTTTCAGAAGCAGTGTGGACATTGATAGGATCATCAATGTTTGCAGTAGCTGGGAAATTTTGCATTTACATGTTATCCACAAACAATTTATGCTATAGTTGTAATATGGAAGCGACTTGATATTGATATTACTTTTACAAATACAAACAGAACATCTTTAATTCATTTCAGAAGCAGCATGGACACTGACATGATCATCAGAGTTTGCAGTAACTGGAGAATCTTTTACATTAACATGTGATCCACAAGACAGTAATGCTATAGCGATCAATTGGAAGCGTCTTGATATAGATACTACTAGTACAGGTACTAACAGAGCATCTATAGAAGCTAATGGATGTAGAGTTGGCCAAGGATCTGATACACAATACCAGTATACATGTGAACCTGGACCTATATATAAACTAACAATACCAGCTAATGTGATGACAAACAGTCAGAACAACAAAGTATGGAGGTGTGACTTTCCATTTGGTAGTGGTAGAGCTGATTATACAGTGACAGTAGCAGGTAAATAAACTTAAATAAACATAAAGTATAACTTAGTAGTTCGAGTAGTAATGTTTATTATTTCTGGAGACCTTGGATCTTCAAATTTTTATTCCTATAAGCCAAAGGTCCAGAAGATCTATCACTGTATACAGTTTTTATTTGCCCATCATCTGTTGTGCATCATCCATCTTCCATTAACTTTTACTAAATGTACTTTTAAAACAATATCAATAAATATAAAAAAAAAATAACTAAAAGAAGTATATATCGGACTTATATGTATCTATTAGACATATATAATGCTAAACAGCAGGTGCTTACCTTCTGGAGCAGCCGGCCTCACTTGTCTAACCTAACTTGTCAGTTCCAAAATGTTTACTTTGCTTCAGGGTTGTTATTCGGACATGGATTAGTGTGTTTGTTTTTTATAATAATTTCTATTCAATATTATTTTAAACTAATGCATATAAAGACATATAAAGCCATTTTGTGTCATGTGGCCTATAATATGGTCATTTGTTTTATAATATGGCCATTTAATTGATTTAAATATATATCATGGTTTTATTGATGATATTCAGTGCCATATAGGATTATAAAGGTCTCTCTTATATTTCTCATTCTAAATTGAAATAACGTGTTAAAGAAAGTATTCACTTGTCTTTCTTTTACAAAAACAGTAAGTCAAGATACAAATATAAAAAAATACAGGGATTCTGGTTATTTTGTCAAGCATCATATGGATTCCAAACAAAAATATACTGAAGATACCATCAACTAAATGTCGGAGGTTTTGATAGATAACATATTTGTTGTGTTTGATAATATAGTTTTTCAGCAAACAATCGGTATACCAATAAGTAAAAACTGTGCACCATTGCTTGCTGATTTGTTTCTTTATTCCTATGAAGCAGAATTAATGCAGAACCGTGTTAAAGATGGATAGAAGACTGTCGCCAAATCATTCAACTCAACATGCAGATATATATGACGTTCTGTCTCTTAACAATTCTCAATTTGGAGACTATGTAAATGTCATCTATCCTAGTGAGCTTGAGATAAAAGACACGACTGGTTTCTCAAGTTCTGCTTTATACTTAGACTTATACCTGAATTATGACGCACACGAAAGGCTATATTTAAAACTCTATGTCAATCATGATGACTTCAATTTTTTTATTGTCAACTTTCCTTTTTTATGCAACACTATATTTGCTTCTCCTGCTTATGGTGTATTTGTTTCCAAAGTTTTATGGCCGTCATCACAGTATTGTTGATAAGTTTGATGTCTCTGTGTCCAGAATTGTCCTGAAAATATTTGACGTCATATAGTTCCATGTTCCTTTCTCACAATTGTGATTACACACGTAGCGGATGTAACTAGCTAAACAGCAGGTGCTTACGCTTCCGGAGCACCCGACCTCACTTCCCTTGAGGATGTTCACGTGTCTATCCTAACCTAACTTGTTAGTTCCACAGTTTTAACTTTGTTTCTAGATTGTGATTCGGACATGGATAAGTATGTTTGTATTTGATTAAAATCATACTTAAACTTGTGCAATCTTACTAAAGAATCTACCGCTACATGTAATTAGAATATGAATTCCGTTTTGACAACAGCTAATGTTCCACATTTAAAACCTTACCTATTTCAATTTATTTTGCATTACTCAAAGAGTACCTGTAACAATTAGAAAACAATATTACAATAATTAAAGCCACATTAAAATTCGTGACGGAATAAAAACGTTATACCGATTTAAAATTCATATTTTTCATGTTTTTGTCATAACTAAAGAATGTCACTCTAACCCAATAATTATTTCTCGTATATGTGACAGATTAATTTCACAGGGTAGGTGTACAATATTTCTCCATATCGCTGCCCCACGTGAGCACGTGTAGGGTATCTCAGTACAACGAGGAGTACTTTTCCAATAATAGTAACGAACATAATAGACGAGTTTCACATTACGTGACCTATTTTATCGATTCAATCAAAACTAGGCTAACACTGTAACACTGTTCCATCTTACTGTCAAGCTGTGTTGTGCTTTAGCACAATGTTTTTATGATGTTAATTTAGATATTATCTCGAAAACTTGTTATAGTGTATTATTTTTGTGGAAAATTGCAAAGAAATCAGTTTTGAGAGTATTTTTGTTATTATTGTCAACAAAATTATCAATTAGTATTCCAGCTATAAAAGAAACATTTCCCTTGACATATTTCCTATACTTCATTTTAATAGAAAGTCAGACAGGGCATCGATCATTGAATAAATAAATAAATTTTTAAATAAATAAATAAATAAATAAATAAATAAATAAATAAATAAATAAATAAATAAATAAACATATAAGTGAAAAAGTGAAATTTTAATTTAACGCAATAAAAATTAAGAGATGGATATTAATCTGACTTTACTTATAATAGAGGTTAACAATTCAACACTCCTTAACCTTAGTAAAACGAATAAACCAACCAACCGACCAACCGATCTACCCACCGCTAGAAGTAGTAGGTCTGGGAGTACTCGAGTTGTCATCGAACAATTATGACGTCAGACAGACCTGTGACAAGGCAATCTAGTTATTTTACGGATGTTATATTTTACTGCTCGCCCTTGTTGAGACAGTCATTTCACACGGAAAATATCCTGCACTAATTAGAACTCTCTAACTTTTTAAATCTTATTTTATGAAAAAAATAAATGGCATTCCGGATGAGACACAGCCATTTACTCACTAATTTATGATGTCATAACGTCAACGCTTTAATAAGACACATCAACCTGCACACACTTATTTGATGATGTTATAATCATTTTACGCGGGAACGTCAACAAAAATCGATGATGTACACCTAATTTTATATACACTGCATTTTTCAGAAAATCTATATATATATATATAGGTATATCTAGTGAGATCCAATAGTCACGTGTTACCAGCCAATCATAAAGATGAATTAATTATATAATAATATTCATACATGTTATTTATTCATTCATTCATTTAAATACATCAATTGAAAAAAAAGATTGCAGTAGGATACTTTGTTCATCATTTATTTTATTTCAATTGTAATTTTATTGCATTGTTTATTATTACTTACTGCTTTGATTCTTTTTAACATGACCCTGAATGACCTAGTTGACCTGTTTCTGATTGGCATACAAGGCTAGTCGTTGGAAAATAAAATAAAACATGTTCTTTTTTCCGTGAAAAATCATGTCTGCAATTATCTCAAGTTATAAGGTTAATAGGTTAGATTTTATCAGCCATTTGAACTCTTTCATAAATAAACACATCCGAGCTTGAAATAGTTGTGCCATTATTTAAAGAACTGATGTGTGATTTCTGTCTGTTACATTGTTAGCCTTGTTTTAAATTGTAAATCAATTAAATTGTATAAAGGGAGATAATTTATCGACTGATGTGAAAAAATTATCTTGGTCTAAAACTCTTTTTAGATTCTCTTAATATATATTCTTTTTTTCGTATTTTATATTGTTATTTAATTCTAGATATAGAAATATATAATTTATGCTATATAAGAAAATACACTGAAGATATTTATTGTATATCTATAATGCATATCGTTGCAAAGCTAAATAATCATATATACTAGTATGGCGACACCTTAAGGGGTTTCGCGGGATAGAATGGAACAATCTAGAGGATTCCTATTGTATTCCAATACACATGCCTGTACAAAGTTTTCAAGACAATTAACCATTGCAGTATAATTTTGCATATGTGGCCTTTACCTTTCAATCAATGACCTTCATCTTTATAGCAAAATGACCGTTGTATCAATACCTACAATATTCCAATATGCATGCCTCTATAAAAAAATTAAAGTTTTCCAGATAATTAACAATTTACATATTTTTAGTACCTATGACCTTGACCTATGGACCCATGACCTTCATTTTTATCTCAAAATGAATGTTGTACAAAGACCTACAACAATCCAATATACATACCTATATACACATGTATGCATGAAAAAATGATAATTCCAGTTTGATTTTCTGTTGTATCTATGACCTTGACCTTTGAACTCATGACCTTCATTTACATATCAAAATAACATATTATTGTGTACATGGGGTGTCCAGGTTAAGTTGGTACTCGTATCTAATGTACTTGCCTGTCAAAATGACAAATGTTTCAAACAGACTTGGTTATGTCTTGATATAAGTGAAATATTCTGTACTAGGAAAAACTCATTCAATCAATAAATTAAGGTGTGGGGGGATTCCGCTTAACAGGTGACCAGGTAGCTCAATACCAAAGCATTCTGCTAGTATGGGAAGGTCCCAGATTCAAAGTGCACGTATAGGTTTTCCATGTGCATTTGTCTCAGAGTCTCCTTTCTGTTTCATAGGTATTAACTACTAAGCAACCATTATCCCATTATAATTAAATGATTAAGGCTATGTTGGTTTAATAGATCTTAGTGTGAGAAAGGTTGTTAGTTTGCTTTCCAAAGGTTTTTGGTTTTCTCTTGGCACTCCAGTTTCCTCCACCATTTACTATATAACTGCCTTAATATAAGTGAAAATACTCTTGACTTTAGTAAAATAAAAAAACCAGATATATTATACTGTCATGTATCTAGACAATCAGTTCAGGAATGGATTAAAAGAGTTTTACATCTAAGTCAAGATTCTTTCACTTATATTGAGATGGTCATTTCTGAGATGATGGGAGTCTAGAAATGATGTTTTACTTCCCAGACACCTGTTTGTGAAGTTGAGTATTGATGCTTCATACTCGTTAAGATTGTATCACTTATCTTCATGGGGTGCAGTAATGGTGTTTAATATTTAATTACTTCCAAGTCAAGATTCTTCAAGATCCTGTTTCAGGCTGTCAAATTGCTGACATCCAACCCAGCTGTATATTGATAGGTGGATTTAGTCTATGAACCATCAATGCTGCAACAGAAAATTAAAACGAACCACAAAGCAACACATTCTATTCCAGGATAGAAATAGACTTTAAGAAATAATTAGTGAAGTGGCACATAATTTTGATGTTCTCAGGACCAGGTGCGGTGAGCTTTTTTTATGTACCACACCTGCCGTGGCACGGGACATAAATTTTTAAGGTCTCTTCATTTCTTAACGTTGATTTCTTAGTAAAATAACAGCCAGTACCTATTTTCTAGTGGCTGGGATTGGAACCCACAACCTCCCACATATGGAACAAGCAGTCCAATGATTGAGCTACTGCAGTGGTTTCTGAATGAGTGGAGTAACACTGTATAATACCCCGCTCAAGATTCTTATGGTATAAAAAAGAGGTAAATTCTGAAGGTTTTAATTCTGAGAGGATGGAGGAAATCAGAGTACCTACAAAAACCTATTGAGCTGACAATGTAATTTTTATACTGTGAAGCCAAGGTCCTTGATGATTAAGTTGTCTAAATATATAAAACACAAGCTTACTGTTACAGATCAGTGTCTCTCAATACCTAGGTTAGAATCTCACTTCTGAGTGGGAGATGGACATAGCTCAGTAACTGATAGAATGTTCTTGGAAATAGCAAGGTCCATCAAGAATACACTAAAAGTAAAACTGAAAAATAAGGGGGAAACACATGTTGGGCTACTGATTATAGCAACACTGTCAGTGAACACCAAAAGGTGTTAAAAGTTGTGTATTGACATCTGATGTGATTTAATCAAAAGAACTGTGATGGCAGTTGGCCATTTTTTGGATCCATGATAATGCCATTAATGAAATAAAAGATTCAGAAAATTCTGAAAATAATTAGGTACTCCACCGTCCTGGCATTAATTTTATTACATTTTTGTCATTTATTTTTATTATTTATTTATCTAAAAATAGCTTGAACTTTAACTTAAAGCCGTGTCATTATCGAATGAGCTGCCTCATTGTGGATAAGTCAAAGTACCGAAGAACCAAATGAATTGCCGAGTTGTCCAGGGGACAACTGTTGTGGAGGGGCCGAGAGTTGGGCAGCTCAGTGTTTAATTTTCTACATGCCTGTGCATAGTAGCTTTTATTTTATTTGTATTTACTTAAAAAATAATTTTGTAAAGAAATGGTTACTTTATTATGGGTACGAATTCAAAGCGGTACGTTAAATCCTACCACACAATTTTTGAAACTGACGTGCCGTCATTGATCTTGTGAAGTTTAAAATGGATAAGTTGTGTGAAAATAAACGTGTGAAGATCAGAGGACACCAACTTGTGTGGATCATATGCAATTCAGATATAGAATATAATTCTGTTAACATAGTTGGACTCGTATACACGCTAATCTCGGAATTACTTCGAGTAATCACTTTGCCTGGTTTTACAAAGTTTACACATAAATAGAATACATGGTCTAACCGTCCTTACCTGACATTTTCATCGTGTCGAATTTCCTGCAGCGCTCAAAATCATTGTCTGATGTCTCAAATTTCTTTCGTTTTCATATTGGCGGTTTTCACTATATATTCCGCCTATTGACAGGATAACTAACGTGGCTATTCTAAGCGCACCTTTACAGACTATATTATGTTCGTGTATCCGTAAATCTAAATGGACACTTGAATGGGCGTCATGTTTGATCTATGAACAAAATGGCTTCTTTGGTAGGTATTTCGAGATGCCGATCACTGATTGGAAAAGAGATGCATTGAACTTTGACCTCAATGAAATCGTACGACTGAACATTACGTGCAATTTAGCGGGGTTGTTTTGCGCATTGGAAGACAGGGTTGAGTTTAAACATTTACTATAAATTTTGTACATAAAATAGAAAAATTATAAAAATACCGTTATTTTCTTAATACTTTAAAATATATTTTTACCGACTTTCAAGTTGATACCTGAAGTGGCGTTTTCACACAAACTGTTTTAAGAGGCTGAATGCAGTGTAGAAAATTTCCGCCAGACTGCACGTGCTTAGACCAGGATTTTGTTATTTTGAGCGATAGGGTCAACTTTGAAGACTTATTGTGGATTTTGTGTACAACATAGAAAAATACAAAAATACCGTTTTTTCCGCGAGATCTTTATCTATTTTCGGCGCATTGACGACTTTTGCGTACAATGAACGGTTATTGAACAGGAGTCGGTTAAACAGAAAGTTTGTATGAAAAGTCCATTTTTTTGCATGTTTGACCCAAAAATTAAGTATGATCGCGATTTTTCCCAAAAAATATAACATAGTTGGATAGCTAGATCGCATTAGACTCCATAAAGTCTGAAAATTTTGGCAAAATCAATAATTTTATTTCTCAACTTTCTCAAAGATGCCATAATATGCTGCTAAAAAGGGGAAAGTTGTCGCCTTTATCATTTCACATCCAGAGGATGTTCCGAATGAATTCGTCACGAATCCTCTAGACTGTTCCATTCTTTATTCTTGTTTCAGTGCCAGTGAGCAGGGTATATGTACAGGAAAGTCCTATTGGGAACCAACAAGTAAATGTTATACCAGTATATGAAAATACACCAAAGACAATTTATTGTATAACTACTGGATGTCGTCCTAAAGCTAATGTTACTGTTACTACAACTGGTGTAACTAAAGGACAATTTACAGAAGATTTTATACCACAACATGGCGATCTGACCATAACAAGAGTATCACAAGTCATTACGACTACCAGAGGAGGTAATACTACAAAGACGATACAGTGTTCAGCAGTAAATATACAAGGGAGACAACCAGTTACAGATTTGGCAACAATAGTTGTTTATTGTAAGTACTGTTAGTTCACCAGGTCAAAATTTTTATTGCATTATTTTTAATGCATTTAAATATTTTCAATATATTTCCTAGAAACATGACAGTGGATCTTCCCAGTTACACATCAATTAATAACAATAGCTGTTGATTGTTAATACTGTTATGACACCTAGGTTATAACGGTCTTACCTAGTTTGACATTTTGATAGATGTTCAGTCGCTTAAAACAGCGTAACAATAACATACTTTTTAAGATTAGATTTAATTTTTATACCATTTATGATTTTGAGATACTTTCACATGAATTTTGAATGTTATCTTTAATTCATATAAATAAATAATAAATTACTATAACAATAATATATAAGGTAATAACTTTCAGATATTCCATCTGTGGAACCCACTCTAACAGGATACACCACTGGAACGATTCTTTATGAAGGTGACAATGATATAACGTTAACCTGTCAACAGTCTGGTGGATATCCGTTATCAGTGATCACGTGGGCGTGTGACGGTCAAACAGGAACAACAAACAACAGTCAGACAGTTGCTAGTTCCTATGTACGGTTAACAGTCAACAGAAACTTAAACGGAAGAACGTGTACCTGTACTGTACGTCACCCTGATAATAACTTGGCTTATACAAAGACACCAGCTGTTACCTTTATTGTTTACTGTAAGTGTTCTATTTACATTACAAGAATTGCTTATACTAGGTTTTCCATAATATATGTCACACATTTAACTTTAAACAAGCATATTTCTATATGCGTCCACAGGTGTTTCCTTCAATGGTTGTGTGTACGTGCGTCACATTTTTATATCTTTATTATCTGTTCTTAAGAAAAGTTATTATAAACGTTTTCAAGTATGTCGTTTTGAATGCGGTAACATAATTTCTTTTATTTGTAAGCGAACGTCGCAGACAGATTTGATTGTTAGCTGCTTCGCCAGTGTTAAGTATCTAGTTATTTGCAATATTTTATAACAAATCGACCCCATAGATAAATTTACTAATTTATAATAACAAATTATACAGTCAAAATAACGGCCGATATGACCGTAAATGTTTAAGATATATTGCTTTTGTGTAATATTGCATCATGTCTTTTTGTGTGTGAATACATTTATTTTCTCTTTCAGACCCACCAACAAGTCCTACACTACAAACATCTGGAGCCAGCTTCCCGTGGGTAGAGAACACACAGAGAGTACTTAAATGTGTTACAACAGCAGGTTTTCCTACAGCTACAACATATGAATGGATACAGAACGACCAGGTTATAAATGGACAGACATCAGAAACATTTACCATACCTACATTGTCTTATGTACACAATGGATTACGTATACAGTGTAGAGTATCAAACGGATATACAGCACAGAGACCACCAGCTAAACTATCTAATACATTGATACTGGATGTACAGTGTAAGTATAAATGTGTAATGGGAGATATATAATATACTACATTGTAGTGTGTCAAATGTATATCCAACACAGAGACCACCAGCAATAATATCTAATACATTGATACTGGATGTACAGTGTAAGTATAAATGTACATTGGGAGATATATAATATACTACAATGTAGTGTGTCAAATATATATTAAACACAGAGACCACCAGCAATATGTATAATGGGAGATATATAATATAATACAATGTAGTGTGTCAAATGTATATCCAACACAGAGACCACCAGCAATAATATCTAATACATTGATACTGGATGTACAGTGTAAGTATAAATGTATAATGGGAGATATATAGCATACTCCAGTGTAGAGTGTCAAATGTATATACAACACAGAGAACACCAGCTTTACTAACTTATACATTGGTACTGGATGTACAGTGTAAGTATAAATGTATAATGGCAGATATGTGAGATACTACAATGTAGAGTGTCAAATGTATATACAACAGCTATAATATTTAATACATTGGTACTGGATGTACAGTGTAAGTATAAATGTATAATGAGAGATATATATATAATATACTACGGTGTCTTTACAACATAGAAACCACCAGCTATAATATCCTATTCATTAGTACTGAATGTACAGTGTAAGTATAAATGTATAATGGGAGATATACAATATACTACAGTGTAGAGTGTCAAATGTAAATACAACATAGGGACTACCAGCTATAATATATAATACATTGGTACTGGTTTTACAATTTAGGTATAAAAGTATAATAGGAGATATATAATATACTGCACAGAGACTGGCTTATGTACACGATAAGG
This sequence comes from Anadara kagoshimensis, assembly GCA_021292105.1. Lineage (NCBI taxonomy): Eukaryota > Metazoa > Mollusca > Bivalvia > Arcoida > Arcidae > Anadara > Anadara kagoshimensis. The sequence continues at coordinate 37,837,139 of CM037866.1, forward strand.
TTGTCATTTAGGCGATAACTTTGTTGCATTTGAAGAGTTCTGGCCGTAAAACATGTTGCAAATTGAGGTCTACCCTTACAGTACACTGTATGTTTATGGATGATTTATTTTATTATGCTTTGTAAACAAATGATCGTATACTGACGTAAGCACAGCCTAGACAGTACGCAACGTCCTAACTCTGAGCGTAAAAGGAAAAGTCAATTAAAATCGTGTTTTCAAAATTAGTTGAAATTTAAATTTTACAATAATGTTATCTGTGATTTTTCTAGATACACCGATTATAACTCTAGATACTACAAACATTATAATACAGGAAGGTTCTAGTCGTAGTAGACAGTGTTCTGCTATTGGTTACACAACACCTACAGTTAAATGGTACAGAGGAAATAGCGAGCAGACATCTGGTACAGGGACCTCAGCTACATTAGTGTTCAGCAATATAGACAGAAATCAGACTGATACTTATATATGTAGAGCTACATCTACTGGAATACGGAACTTTGTGTCCAGCAAATCTGTGGCCGTCATTGTATATTGTAAGTATTAAGAAACATGTTGATAGAGATAATTACAAAACAATATTTTCAGGATATTTATGTGGATAACGCTGGACATTTATCAATAAACATGACATATTTTTGCAAATTACAATTTCCTTTTAATCAAAAACAAACATACTAATCCATGTCCAAATCACAATCCAGAAGCAAAGTAAAAACTTTGAAACTGACATGTTAGGTTAGACACGTGAACTTCCACCAGGGAAGTAAGGCCGGGTGCTCCGGAAGGGTAAGCACCTCCTGTTTAGCTAGCTACACCCGCCATGTGTGTAATCAAAATTGTGTGAAAGGAACATGGAACTATGAGACGTCAAATATATCCAGGGCAATCCTGGACACAGAGACATCAAACTTATCAACAATACTGTGATGACGGCCATAAAACTTATTTATTTCATGTAATCAAAATAAACAATCATATAAACACATGTCTAAATCAAAAACCCAAAGCAAAATAAAAACTTACTAATTAGAGAAACCAACCAGGTCCGTTCAAAAAGTAACGCCACCCCTAAATTTCACAAAGAAACGTCACCTTCCTTGTTTCTGTTTTAAAGAAAAACTTAAAAGTTTACATATTAAATCATAAATGATCGTTAGTATTTAGTTCATGCACCTCTAACGTTGATGATGGCCATTATTCGTCTGTCTTTGAATACTCTCAAAAAGTTTTTTGCTCTGGTTTTTGTAACCTTATAACAGTGACTCCCCAGGTACTTCTCAGTAGTATAGTTTGATATAGCGTTTTCCTTAGCAACTACTTTCTGAAATAATTTCACATACTTTCTATGGAGATCAAGTGTGGAATATTTCCAGGTTTTTGTTTTACAACGGATATGTTTTGAGTCGACGTTGGAGAATATACAAGAGCTAAATCATATTGAAATATGTCAGGATATACGAGGCATTGTATTTTCAGATAATTTAAAGTATCCATATCGCTCACTGTTTTATGTTAATCAAACCTTTTCAAACCTTCTTCATTATTTGGAGATATCATACCCCAAACTAGCCAAGTGCGAGCTTTTTCAGTTGCCGTTGAAAGTCAAATTCCAAGAAAACGTTTTTTGTTATTTTATATAATTTGCATTATAGAAAAACTATTTCTGAGATATAATTCTTTGGATTTAAAAATTAATGTGATTTTAATTGTGTTTAACTGTTTTTTTTATGGATTTTACTTGACAATAAAACAATTCAAATTAAAAATCACTTGACATCATGATACTGTTTTTACCAACAAGTGGGTAAAACGTTGTGTATACGTAATGTAATGTCTAATTAAACAGTTTATCTTTGTTTGTTAAATTTAATGCAGTAAAATGATGGAACAAATGATTTTAGGTTATAAACAAGAGATGGCGTTTCTTTTTTGAAAATTTATAGGTAACGTTACTTTTGAACAGACCTCTATACTTACTTCATGACAAACGGCAAAATCACGTGTAGTACATAATACAATTTAATGATATAACTAGACAAATGAGGCCAGACAAAAAGTATTGGTATATCTCATACATTTTATTTACGAAAATGAAGAGTATGCAACAAATATGGTAGTACTTTTTATATATATCAATCGACCTGTTGTTATTTAAAAAATACAAAATGAGAGTATGTTATACATATAGTATTTTAATTTTGTAATTAAATTATTGTATTTTATATAATTCAGACCCACCTGCAGTTACAGTTTCTTTACAAAATACTACAGAAAATGCTACAAATGTTGTGCTTACTTGTAATGCTGATGGATTTCCTACAAATTACACATATGGATGGACTCAGTATATAGGCAATACACTCGTACGGTCTTACACAGATTTTAATGGGATGTTGTCTGAGAATAACAGAAAAATAACAATACCTAAAGTTACATTTAAAGATACTGGGCGATACTATTGTTATGCAGAAAACGGAATTCAAGGGAGGCAACCGGCTGTTCTTCAGCAAGGATCTTCATATTTTGATGTTAAAGGTATTTTTTAAATTTCACAAGTACTATTGCTGTCTACAGGTATATAAGTCTACGCATCCAATATGCTATTGTCTTTGTTGTTTATTTAATAACCCGGTTAATTTGAATTTGAGACAACAACATACGGTTACATCTATTCTTCATCTCTTGCACACCAACAAGCGTTTTCCTAAATACATCCTAAATATAATATAGACAGAAATTACAATTACAACTATTTTGTTCTTTGTAAACAATAATGCACGTTCGTCGTTGATTTTGCTAATAACATCAGTAGAGATCGTGCAGAATTGTGACGCCATCTACAAGTAACCTACGTCATACGTCATAGAAACAGAGACGGATTTTTACCTTTTTATTTGTACACAAATGCATTTGTCCTTAACTCATAATTCTCTTTTTATTGTTCACTGTAATTTTTTTTTAAAACTTCAAATTTTAGAACTGTTTTGCTCTTTTTAACAAATGCAGGTCTCTAAACAGCACATGTTGAGCGGTTGAAAACATTGAAATAGGAAATGTCGAGAAAACATCAACAATGTCCTTTTTTGTGAATAAAAAAGTTAATAAAACATAATCTTTTATGCAATTTGTGCGTGATTCTTCTTCGTTTATCAACTCGAAAAAAATACTACAAAACATTAGGGCTATTTTTAAATTATACTTAAATCGAGCTTATAAAAATATTTGCTTTCTTTTTCTTATAAAGTGTCGGCAAAATTTGGGATAGACGAAGATGTTCGTAAAAAGGGAGACATTGACAAGACGTTGGTGATAAGAATTCCATTTTATAGTAACCCCCCTGCAAAATGGAGTGATATTATATGGTTGAATATAAGTAATGGTCAACAAGTTTCAAACTCAAGTTTAACAATATATGAACTAATGCATGAGATTGTTGACGAATCTTTCTATGGAAAATATGTCAAACTTAATGGTCAGGTCATTATATTAACAATAAGTGTGTTATCGAATTATCATTTTGGAAATTACAAAATTATTGTTAATAATAACGAATTTCAATCGTCATACAACTTCAAAATAGTTTCTGGTGGTAAGTATGTTATAACCAATGCACTTTCTCATCGAGTCTATATGTTTTACTCCTGTTTATCAAATGAAATGTACCATGAGTTTTAGTTTTAAGTACCTTTTATATTTATTCCTAGATGAAAATGAAAGATAATTTACTGATACTTAGGTTAATATCACTTTATTTAACTGGATGTTAACATGTTCAAACTTTAATTTAAGATATGCTTTGGTAGTATGCATTTTAATCAGAAAAGTTATTTTGCGTAACAAATTGATAATTTCCAGAATTGTAAAATTGTTAAGTTCATTTCAAATAGTAAAATTCAAAACGTCTTAAAATAGTTAGGTTTTTAATTATAATTAACTTATACTTCATCGCATGGAAAATGGCAAATATTTGTAAAATATCTCTATTTGAGTCCTAACGTCTTAAAAAGCAGGAAATAAAGTTAAAGTTGAGTAAATGTATACAGATGAATAGAACCGGAAAAACACAGTTTTGTAGGGAATTCAATTATTTTGTTTTTTTTAATGTTTTATTTTTACCTTAAAGCCAGACCAGAGCCGCCTAAGAATTTTGTTGTATTTGCGACAGAGTATAGTTCAATCTTTTTGAAATGGGATCGAGGATTTGACGGTGGCTATTCTCAAACATTTGTGATCTTAGTGCATGATATGTTGGCATATTCAGTTAAAGAAATCCTCGTAAAAGATGATGAAACCATTAGTAACTTTTCAAAGAAAATCTTCGATTTGCTGCCTTTTACAACTTATAAGATTAAGATATATTCAATGAATGAGAACGGAAACAGCAGTTATCTTTCAGTGTTAGCCTTGGTTAGACACGCGTTAAAAGGTAAGAATTATTTAATGATTCAAAAAAATGTGACGCAGGGGTATTGCAAGTCTAGGTTTATCGAGGCCCAAGATAGTTTTATGGCCGTCATCACAGTATTGTTGCTAAGTTCTATGTGTCCAGGATTGACCTGGATATATTTAACGTCATTTAGTTCCGTGCTTTTTTCACACAATTTTGGTGGCGGATGTATCAAACTAATACAGAGGTGCTTACCCTTCCGTAACACCTAAACATTTAAAAGTATTTAATCTATAACAGTCTTAATAATAGCAGTAACACAGAATACTGATGTATTTTGTTCCTGATTGAATTTGAAGCAATCATTGTTTTAATTTTTAATTGCAGAATGTAATAGTGAAGTCAGTAAAACACCTGTTATAGCATTATCTGTTGTTATTGTAATACTTGTTGTGGTATTCGTCATTATTATCATTGTAATTTGGCGGCGAGGACATAATAGTCCAATAACAGGTATTCAGTATTTAATATTAAAGTAAACCGTCTATTTATATCTGTAAGAAATCTAAACTTAGAAATTATTTTTTAAAAGTTTCCTATTAGACCGTTCATATTATGTTTAGACATTGATGGTTGAGACAAACTGACAGACATATAAACTCAAATCATGTCATGAAATATTAATTAACAATAGGAAATTATCCCAACTTTAATAGAGATGTTTAACTGATTTGACACCTTTGTGTTTGAGTGTACATTAAATTAAATATTAATTAACATTTGAATTATCAATACTAGGGTCAGTTTAAGATATTAACAAATTACAGTTTCTGAAGATATGCAAAAGTAATAATTTGCTTTTTATTCGGAGAAAATTTAAAACATTAATAAATTTTGGGAGCCAATGCATAATTATAGACAATGCAATTTCACTCAAAAAGATTGAACCATGTGCATTTTAAATGAAAAGTGTGAAAACTGTCAAATTCAGTTAAATTGGATAAACGAAATTTGGGTATATAACAACAGACACTAAAATATCAACCTCTGTTGATTTCTCTAAATTCGAGAGATATTGGTTTTTTTGTATAAGTCTCATGGTGTACTGTCGCGGTTATATGATATAATTTGTCAATTTATGATTGTTATATACTTTCCCAAATAAAAATTCAGTTTTGTAAGAACAGGATGAAATTCAATTGCCAATAAGTATTTATACTAAAACCCTATTTAATAACTGTTAACTGTTTAAAACTGCATTCCGTGTGATAGATACAATTTTGTAAAGTGTCATTATTAGGATAAATGGTTTTTGTTTTACTATTAACTATCAACAAAGTGTGATTATTTTACTTTAAATCATAATACACTTGAGTGCACGTGCTGTAAAATCACATATTTGTTTGTTTTATTATTTTTTTACGTTAATATTATTACCCTGCCTCAATTAAATGAGATTAAGATCTGTACATGTAATATTTATATAATATTAATATTATTTACAATTGATTTTTAAAGGTCAAAGAAGTGAAGGTAAACCCCAAGTAGCGTAAGTATATACACACATGAAATATCAATCAATATCAGTGACAATTGTGGCCTATAGATCAGGTCGTTATGGGCGAGATACCATGGTGAATCCAGTTGGCAATGTATGCGATCCTTTAGTTCATTTTTTTCAACAAATAGGTTAAAGAACAAAACGCAACATACATTTCTTTTGTATATACAGCACATATATACTTTGTACTGCACTTTGAAGTGAAAACAAAATGAAGTACATCGGTAAAATCCAGATCAAAAGCAAAAGTATGTTTTACCTTTCTTTAAAAACGCTCAGAAATTAATTCTCTTTCATATATAAATATACATCAATCATATATAATACTTTAAGTACACAAGTTTATCGAAATATTAATATGTTCTTATAAATATTTCTGACTTGTTTAATTTTTAATATATAACTAATAGTGTTATTGTTGAAAATCCCATTTACGATGAATTGCATTTGCGATTTCAAGTTTTTTTTTTATTTTATAATTTTATTACTTTAAGTGATTGCAAACATTTCTGAAATGACATAGAGGAAAATTTAGTTAGAAAGACAGGAAATACTTGTTCCATTGTGATAATTGTAATTTGGTTGTTACTTTTTTTCAGAACTCATTACGAAGACATATCTCAGACTAACCAAGAAACATCCGCATATGAGGGGATAAATACAGGTATTTTATTCTTAATACAATATACAGTCATCAATTTTATAGAAAATAGTATAAACTTAAGAAATACTTGTCCTTGTTTTTGTCTTTTCTTGTGTTGTTCGTATTTTTTGTGTTGTTGTCTTTTATTGCGTCGTTTTGTGTTTTTGATATCTAAGTTTGATATTATATACTGGTACAATGTGTAATTTAAACTCCTGAGCCGATATCATTGCTGGTGGTTGGTGTCCCGAGGATATCACAACTCAGTAGACAATAAGTTCGTATTGATAATTAATAATTGTCTAAATTTCCTGCAAGCTAAAATTTGAAATTTCTCAAAAAAACTAAGGTATACTCTCTCATGCAAAGTATTTCCTAAGATGGATTTGGTAAAGTATATTTTTCTCCTTTTGGGTAGCTTCTAAACATCTTTAAGATGATTTTGGTTCCATAATTTTGGTCTAAGCACTACCGATGAGGATTTGTATTCCGAAACAACCGTCTAGTGCTGTAAAATTAGTATAATATGTAATTTGATTTATTTATGATGTTATAAAATAAGTTTAATAATATTGACTAACAGCGGAGTTTCGGTAAATAAATTCCGGGTCCTTACAAAACCACAAATGTTTCTCTCTCTCTCTCTCTTTTTTTCTCTCCCGCGTGACGTTTTATGGTCAATTATTCTATTATTTCTCATCACAACAGTCGTCTGTCATTATCAAAAATTATCGATATCTGTTACATTTAAAAAAATTCTGTTTATGATAAACGGTTCAGCAGATTGAAATATTAATAATAAAGAGTCAAATTTTAAAACCACTTCCGTTCTATTGTAATAATGTGAACACTGACATCAATTTAAACTGTATTATAAAACTTTAAAATGACATTTAACTTTTCAGACCATGAAAATCAAAATAAGAGGTGAGTTACAAATCTTAACAATTTATAATCTAGTATTATTTATAAAGAGAAAAACATTATCCTTAAAAATTGTCGGTAAACACGAAAGGACTTCAAAGCATTTAAAATGCCGTGCATTATATTTAAAAAATAAAAAGAAACAGATAAAATAATATTTTAAAACTTTTATACTGAATTTATTTCTAAAATGAGCACGGTTTTGTTAAAGTTGTGGTGAAATTCATTTTGATTTGTATTTCAATATTAGTGGCTTACATAATATTGTACTTCAAGGTAAGTAACATATTGCGAGAAGGCGTTACATATAATAGCGACATGTTTTAAACATGTTAGTTAATACACATAGTTATGCTAAAGCGTTAGTAAAACTACCCGATATTTAATGTGTAAATGTACTTATAGTAATTTTACTTGTGTTGTATTGAACAGTGGTGTTGACACATACGAAAGTTTAGGTTCGAAGACATCTGCAGAAATTCAAAACACATACCAATCACTGGAGACAACAGAAAGTTAGTAAATATATACTTGTTTAACTGTTGTCCTTTGGTTATTTACTATCATTATCAATAGTAGTTTTTTTATAAATAACGCTTTTGTTTAAACAAATTCTCTTAAATCTATTTTTGTAACAAGAAAAGCAAACAACTGGATACATATCCAAAGCTACAAATTTTACAAATCCATGAATACTCTGCACTTCTGTTTCATATATTTGCTGTCATGTGTTTCTGTTCTATAAATATAATATGAAAACTTTATTTGACTAACGAGTAACGAGTATTTCAAGGTCTGGGTCACGTAATATAGCACCCTACCTAACACCCGGTGGATGTCCAAATCATTAACAAAAAATTCAGATTTAAATTTGCTTTTGGGTCGTGTTTTTGACATGGGTTAGTATATCTCCTTATGATTATACATTCAATTTTTAATTTGTTTTCGAAATGTCGCTAGGGCATGGTTTTTCTTAGACATTCAATTATATTTTAACTATGGTGTTTTAATATTTGTCACCTTCAAATCTGTCTACATGTTCAGTTATACTGTATCATTTATAATTTGTACATTACATTGTTATTATTTGATATTTATAGGTCATGGGTCGGAAGGAATTTCAATTGAACTGTATGAAAACACAAAAATTAATTAATGCAAGTGACATTTCTCGACAATTGCATCATGATTACAAGTTTAAGGTGTTGACATTCGAGAGACACCTCTTGCTGTACAAGGATCCGGTGGTACATCAATAGAACTGTATAAAAATAATAATATCATCCAGCAGACGTTGTAGAAAGGTATAATTACAAGTGTTGGTTCTGGCGGTATATCAATGGAAATGTATGAACATTTCTTCGCAAGAATCACTAATTGTGTTTATACTACTGCTTTCTAACATGTTAATGATCTAAAAGATGGTGAAGATAGTAAACAGAAATTTGATAATTTGTTTTATGGAACGACAGAATAAGTACAGGAATAACGAATGAAGATGGCGGCTACAACTTGGTTGTAATGAGGATGCGACAATAAATACACTTGGAGATTAAATAATACTCTTAAACTTACTATACAAACACAAAACGTGTTTTTATATAAATTATAAATGTATGAAATGTTCCAATGATAAAATAGGTAAACACAGTAAAACAGAAGTTAACTTTGATCAGAAGTTTCATCAAGTACACGTTACATAGAATGGCATAGACAAAAACAGAATAAATCAGTGTCATGATTTCAACATATCATGACGATTGGCAATGCTGCAAACATATGGAGCATATGACAACGTGAATTTACTGCAAAGAAGCTAAATGATTTAATTTCGTAATACCGGAAGTTCCAATATTATGTTATGTAGTATAGGACAGATAAAAGTTGGTCAAGCACGTTTGTCGACCATTGATTTCAAATATTTGTTTCTACAGTTAGTTAAAAATACGTTTATATATTTTTATCTGTACCATGTAATTTATACTTTTTCATATTTTTGTGAATAAAAATTACGATAGAAGAAGGATAGATGTGCATTTATTTTGTAACTTTGAGTAGAAACAGTATATTTGTGATAGGTCAAACATGTATCGGACTTTTTTTTTCAAAATTTAAGCTCTGATACCATAACGTATTTATTTCTTGCAGCACAACATTCACATATGTTTTATCAAAATTGCATACTTTTGTCATTTTATAGTTAGCATTGCTTTTCGAGCAGACTTTTTTCACGGCACCATTTTTAAAAGTCTCGTCCAGATTATTTAACATCAGGTCAAATAGATTTTGTATAGTCCGCGACGTACGACTAAACCCTTTAAATGAATAATGTTGATACGAAAGAGTCCAGTAACCAGTCTTTTCTGATTTCTGAGTGTCCAATTTGAGCCTTTTTAATTACCTTTTTTATACCTGGTTTTATTGCGTATCTTAGGATTTCATAAATTTTTTAATATCAAAACCGTTGGATGCTGTTAAGAAAACGGGTGTGGATTAACACCATATTCTGCCTAATCACCTGACCTAGATTCCAGTAAATTCTTCCTCCAACAAAAATTTACGTTCTGAAGAAGGCGTGAAGACAGTTGAGAAGTGGGTCAATGGAAAGAACCCAAACATTTTTTTTCATTTCTGTGATAATGACATCTGAATACAGTCGGTACAAGCACATCACACTAAAAACAATTACTTTGGAAAGAATGAGATGAATCTCATGAGTAAGTAAGTTTGGTCGGTTGCTTATTGACTCACTATCCTAAAACCATTATTGTATTCATTAATCATTCACAACCACTGCATTTGTATAAATTGATTGAGGAATATTACTAACCTAGTCAATTCAAGACCATATAAAAGTCTTAAAAATAGTGCATATTCAAATCACTAGAAAATCTTACAAAGTCTAAACTTTGAAAACTGGTAAATTAAGTGTAACATCAACTTCTAGCAAATTAGTCTGAATCATTGATCAGAAAGCTACACTCGGCACGTTTGTTTAAAATTCAGCAAAATTAACGTAGAACTATTGGGCGTTAATGAAAACAATACAGAAACGACTTACGTTTCATTGATATTCTTGTGACAGACATAAAACATTTAGGGCCTTGATTACCCTAAAAGTGTAATGTATCTACGTCAACAATATATTTATAAGCAGCTTGTATCGCTGCATGAAGTTCTATTGGTGGGAACAGGATCTACCCTAGTGTATTATCATTGAAACAAATACACTATGGAAAGGAAAATTGATAATAAAATTAAAGTTATCGCGTATATCACAAGGCTTAAAATTAACTTCACAGCATCATATCTTTATATCCAAAACAATGTAGAATATTTTCTTGTTCCTTGTATTCTTAATTTTCACTCTAAGCTGATATAGCAAGCGTGCTCGCTAGTTTACTAGTTAAATACAATTTGTAAGTTTAAGAATTGTGATTAGGTTGATGACCAGTATGGTAATATTTGGTATGTAACTTGAATTTTTAATGACGTTTAGTTATTTAGGATAATTACAGGACATTTGCAACTCTTAAAATTATATCCTAAGTTATCGTTTATATGTCCTTTAAAACGATCGTCTAGTATCAGAAACAAAGTGCGTGTCCCCATGATTGTCAAAAGTACGGTGCACTTATAAAGGCCTTCCTAAATACTTAATGTAAATACAGAAATAGATATTTATATCAAACCTACTTGAACATTCTGAATGGCTGATGTGACCTGTAAAAAAGTTCCTTATTTTACATAATGTACTTCACTAAAATAATTATAAATGAACAAACTTACTCAAGACACCTACAGATGTATATTACAGTTATAAATCAGATCAATATGTACATACATTGATGATGGAAAACATAATAATTTATATATTTCTGCCGTTATTGTTTCTCTCAATCAGTTGTAGGTATTACATTTCAACTTTTATTCTTAATAAGACAAACATAAAAGGTTTATAATAATATTGAAGATATACTAATATAAAATATTAATTGTGAAAAATACACCAAAAGCAGAAAATAAGCAACGCAACGCCAACATGTGGTATGATAATAATTTGTTATATAAAGTTCCTGTAGTAAACACAAGCTCCATCATAAACTATTAATTGTGAAAAGATACACCACAAGCAGGAAAATCAGGTATATTGCTGTATAAACAAGGAAGTTGACATTTAATTGATGTCATCACGTTTGTGATAAATGTAAAAATATCGTATGTATGATAATGTACAAGCTACAAATTGAAAACAAAACTAACACACTTCAACAAAGTATGTAAAATCCATGTCCAAATCACATGGCAAAGTCAAAACAGGCAAATGACTAGTATGTTAATAATAATTCCTAACCTATTCTACAGCATCATCGAGTGTTTCAAAACCAAGTGTAAACTGCGGCTTAATCAAAAATACCTAGAACAATAGTTATGCTATACATATGAAGCAGATAATGCCTGATTGACAGACTGAACTCGACAATGTTTATAAGATCACTGGAGTTTATTCAAGGTCGCGATCACAAGAACAACTCCCTCCTTTAAGGGTCTTTAAGGGAAAACTGGACACTTTGTTACAAAACACTGCTTCACCGTTACCTCCAACAAACACTATAACACATCTTTATTCAGCAATGCATGTGGTAAATCTTTTACTATTCCGTCACCAATTCAGTTTTACATATACTGTGCCAATCTCTAACCAACGAAAACCTTTTATCAAAAACAACTGAATAGCCCCTGAAATAACACACAAAAACTGCATATCAGGGAGTGAATGAACACGAGAACAATAGAATTTCAACACCGAGAGCGTCACGAACACGAGCACCGTATAAATAAAACTAAATAACCTAAAACAGAACTTACAAAGGGAATTGCTGAGGGTATCGTTACACTACTTGCAACCCACAAATAAGAGATCCGTGAACTCTGGACATCTACCACGCCCGCATACAAATAAGACAAACTAATACACAAATCGGACGGATGATACCGACCGCCAAACTAAATCCGGAATTCAAAATATATACAACTAACGAAAGTTCACACCACAATTTCAAAGACAAAACTGATAGATTTCTTTGCACTATTGTCTTCATGTAATAATTCCTCGATCGACCCAGTAAAATAATTTGTATTCTCTAATCAAGTTGTTTATGTAGAGAGAGAGAGAGAGAGTGAGAGAGAGAAAGAGAGAGAAACAGAGAGTTAGAGAGAGACTCGGAGCTGAGATATTAGCAGTCTGTAGCTGACATTGGAATATTGTCATATCTAGGAGAGAAGGAGAAAGGGGAGAGAGAATTTGGATTTGCAGTGTCGTGTACCTTTTTAGTCCTTTTTAAAAATAATTCAAAAATGGTATATCATGCAGTATCAGATCCAGCAGGATGGGGGTAGGTGGTCGGTGAGGGGGGGTGCTTTCCGACTTTTTTCCCTCTCGCTTACTGCAAATTGTCAAGCAACCAGTGGATGGACCAGTTAATTAGTGGTACTGATTCATTAATTCGTGTACAGGTAGGAAATTGCAATCAGGTGATGATGTAATGTACCAGTTCGCCGAGGTATGAAAAAAGTCAGGTAGTGCTGACCAGTCTAAGGTGATAATTTTATTTACCTGATCACTAATGCATGAAAGAACCCAGCTAGTATCAGTAGATGACGTAAATATTAGAATTATAGTAATTTCGTACCATGACCATTTCGTACCATCCATTTCGTACCATATCATCTACCATTTCGTACCATGACAATTTCGTACGATAATCTTTGACTATTTCGTACCATACACTCAAGCCATCTTACCATTTATAAGAACTACATAATTACCATTTCGTACCATATGATAGTGAAGTGTTACCAATTCCTACAATAAATTTCGTATCATAGTTAAAGTCTCTCTCTCTCTCTCTCTCTCTCTCTCTCTCTCTCTCTCTCTCTCTCTCTCTTCACGTACTTCTTGCATTATAGTGAAGTTCTTCAATGAAAATTCAATGAGACGAACATCTTCAAATAAAAAACACTTGGACTTTGAGAATCTATGTTTAAAAACAATATTTTGCTGAACTAGGGGCATCAGATCAAAAACAAAGGCTGTTTTACGTAATTTTCAAATGATAAACTGGATAATCTTATCAATGTTCTTTTTCTTCCTGTTCTTCATATCAGGCTAATTGATACATGTATTAATAAGTGGCACTTTTAAAAAAATCTTATAAATAAAGAACCTTTTTTTAAATATAATCAACAAATAATGTCATAATATTTTATAAATATGGTACGAAATGGTAGTATGTTCCGGCATGTGCAAATTTGAATGCATGATTTTAATAAAAAATTGCATGTCATTTCGTACCATAGAAATGGAAAATTTGGGTACGAAATGGTCATGGTACGAAATGGTTATGGTACAAAATGGCCATATGGCATGATACAAAATGGACAGAGTTGGGTACGAAATGGTAAATATGGGTACGAAATGGTCATGGTACGTAATAGTTATGGTGCGAAATGACTAGCTTCGAATTAGTAATACTAATCTAGATACTTTTGTACATGTCTTGTCAGAAAGCATGAATTTTAAACAGGGTTGTTATCAGTGCTTCAAAAATAATTCTTATTCAAGGACAGATTCCATAAAGAGTGATTCCATTAATCATAAATGAATAATTGAATCTGTCTTTTTGGACCAAGTGTCAGGGTCCAGAGAGGAAGAGAGAGAAAGCTAATTAGAATGGTACATTTTTAGCACATAAGATTATCTTTTTTGTATATTTTTTTGCTCAAAGTTATATTTCCATATAGAAGTCCCAACTTTTGTACATTTTTAATTGGTTTTAATAGATAAATTCCGTCTCATTTGACTTTTTATTCTACCCGTCCGTTATTGACTTTATGAGACAAATCTAAAATGATAAATGTAATTTTCTGGTAAAAAGGATTTTCGTGTGTTACACCATTATACTGACTATTTAGTAAAATAATGTAATAAATAAAATTAACTTGCATGTTCAGATGGAAGTTAATCATGACATATGGATAATTTTAAACAAGTGTAGAAAAAAGGGGGAGGAAGGAGACCTACCACTTTGGTAGCAGCCGTTTGTGTTAGTGTTTAGTGTTGACAAAATATTGGAATTAAAACACAATGCTCCATTTCTTACCTTTGTACTTACTAAAACTATTTTTCGGGATTAATCGCGTGTACAAATAGTCACGAAAATTGTATTTGCGAAAAGATATTATATATATCAAACATTCACGAATAAATTTGCGAATAAAAATTGTTTTACAGTATAGGTCGAAATGCAAAATTGCTCTTGGTGAAAAATAACATTACAATAGACTGGATACTACAGGTTTATCCAGAAAGTTTGGACATCTCCTTCTATAACCTTTGTAAAAGAGCAATTTTGTCTTAGTACTTGGTGTTTTGTTAACTAATATTTGTTGTAAGACTATTTTTATATACTACATAGAATGTTATTATACGGCGGCGTGGAAAAGTCAAATGAAAAAAATCTAATTCGTCCGAACGAATTACTAATTTGTACTAACGATTTAACTAATTCGTATAAACGAGTAAGAATACATGTATTTCACTTATATCGAATCATCGCCAGATATAGGAAAAGGTGCAGAAAATTTTGCCTGTGTGTTGTGCTGATGACATTACTTAGCAGGGTTCTTTCTTGTGCCACGAAAAAGTGACACGGGACCGTTTATTTTAAGTTCCCATTCGAAAGAATCGTAACTATTGTTTCGTTATGCCGAGTGCTTGCTGACAGAACAATTGCTACCAACTTAAAAGTCTTGGGTCAGACTCGTTTGTGGGTTGGGGTTCTAACCCACGACCTTCCACTTACGGAGCAAGAACTCTACCGAGAACCCGTCATTTAAAAATGAAAGACACCGGTCTTGAGGACGAGGCCTTTAAAAGCCCAGGTCCTATATCGAGACAATACTGTACTTTCACTTGTAGATGGTGGCGTATTAATGTAGGTGAACTATTCTTGACAGGGAGACAGATAACAGTAAAGTATTTGAAACGTTATAATAAACTGAAAAACTGATCAAATTTGGTAATTCGTGCGAACAAATTACTTAAATCATTCGGACGGATTAGTAATTCGTTCGTACAAATTAGTTAAATCGTTCGTACGAATTAGTTAAATCGTTTGTACGAATTAGTACTTTGTTCGTACGAATTTGTTAAATCGTTCGTACGAAGTAGTATTTCGTTCGTACGAATTAGTAATTCGTTCGGACGAATTAGATTTTTTTTCATTTGGCCCTTCCACGCCGCTGTATTATTTAAATGGCATAATTGATAAAAGTATCTATCTAGTTTTTAGTGAACAGTGAGTGATAAAAATATTTGGAAAAATCCTATTTCTTCAAATATTGACTTTATAAATAGAAAATACTGGAAACGACTTTGAAAACTTAGCTCCAAGTGATTATTAATCACTTTCTAAGTAAAACATGTCATTTTATGTGTTAAAATTCTTTCTGTATTGAAAAAATTAAAATATTTAAAGATAAGGTAAAATTGGATTTTTTGATAGTGTATATAACGATTATTTATTTTTCGTATGACCTCCATTTCCTACTGCAAAAAGATGTTTTAAAGTATTATTTGACTTAGAAAAAAACATTTTACTTATGTTGTGAAACAGATGCTTTGTTCTCATTGTTTAAAATATTTTTTGCCAAAGGACACCGTTTCTGTGTCTGCAAGGGAGATAACAGTGTTTTTTTGCAATTTCAATTATAATGAATTATTATGATAATTTGTAATATTATATTCTGTACAGAACAACAATAACCTGGCAATTTTGACTTTAGCTTGAATATTTACCCATTGTGTAATTACAGGTTATATGATGGTAGATGATATATAAGGATATATGATAGTTATACAGCATACCTGGTGTATATGATAATAAAACGTGATATAAAACATACTGTATTTATTAAATAACAGGGTCTATTACATAAACATATCAAAGGTTGAACAGCCAGGTCAAACTTGTAGCACTATACCTATGCTATGGGGAATATTTTATTAGCTACTAAGACTTTAACGATGCGTGTCACAATGTTTACAAATTGAAAACTTATATAATGAACTTGTCGATAATGAATATAACGGCAATATTGCTTGCCTATTCTTTTGTTGTTTGTATATACAGTATATACGGCAATTTCAACGTCACAACAAGGAAGTGAAAATAAGAGCATAGATACAAGTTATTACTGCTACATATATCTAGTTACAATACTGATATTTCTTGGAGTAACAGGTCATTACGAGCGTATGATACTATAGCATGGATACAAGTTATAACTACCAGATATATCTAGTTATAATACTGATATTTCTTGGAGTAACGGGTAAATTATGATATTATAACATGGATACAAGTTATAACTACCAGATATATCTAGTTATAATACTGATATTTCTTGGAGTAACAGGTAATTACGAGTGTATGATACTATAGCATGGATACAAGTTATAACTACCAGATATATCTAGTTATAATACCAATATTTCTTGAAGTAACAGGTAATTATGATAGTATAACATGGATACAAGTTATAACTACCAGATATATCTAGTTAAAATACTTATATTTCTTGGAGTAACGGGTAAATTATGATATTATAACATGGATACAAGTTATAACTACCAGATATATCTAGTTAAAATACTGATATTTCTTGGAGTAACGGGTAAATTATGATATTATAACATGGATACAAGTTATAACTACCAGATATATCTAGTTAAAATACTGATATTTCTTGGAGTAACGGGTAAATTATGATACTATACCATGGATACAAGTTATAACTACCAGATATATCTAGTTAAAATACTAATATTTCTTGGAGTAACTGGTAAATTATGATATTATAACATGGATACAAGTTATAACGGCCAGATATATCTAGTTATAATACTGATATTTCTTGGAGTAACGGGTAATTACGAGCGTATGATACTATAGCATGGATACAAGTTATAACGGCCAGATATATCTAGTTATAATACTGATATTTCTTGGAGTAATAGGTAATTATGATATTATAACATGGATACAAGTTATAACGGCTAGATATATCTAGTTATGATACTGATATTTCTTGGAGTAACAGGTAATTATGATATTTTAACATGGATACAAGTTAAAACGGCTAGATATATCTAGTTATAATACTGATATTTCTTGGAGTAACAGGTAATTATGATACTATAGCATGGATACAAGTTATAACTACCAGATATATCTAGTTAAAATACTAATATTTCTTGGAGTAACAGGTAATTATGATATTATAACATGGATACAAGTTATAACTACCAGATATATCTAGTTATAATACTGATATTTCTTGGAGTAACAGGTAATTATGATATTATAACATGGATACAAGATATAACTACCAGATATATCTAGTTATAATACTGATATTTCTTGGAGTAACAATGGATACAAGTTATAACTACCAGATATATCTAGTTATAATACTGATATTTCTTGGAGTAACGGGTAAATTATGATATTATAACATGGATACAAGTTATAACTACCAGATATATCTAGTTATAATACAGATATTTCTTGGAGTAACAGGTAATTATGATATTATAACATGGATACAAGATATAACTACCAGATATATCTAGTTATAATACTGATATTTCTTGGAGTAACAATGGATACAAGTTATAACTACCAGATATATCTAGTTATAATACTAATATTTCTTGGAGTAACTGGTAAATTATGATATTATAACATGGATACAAGTTATAACTACCAGATATATCTAGTTATAATACTGACATTTCTTGGAATAACAGGTAATTATGATAGTATAACATGGATACAAGTTATAACTACCAGATATATCTAGTTATAATACCAATATTTCTTGGAGTAACGGGTAAATTATGATATTATAACATGGATACAAGTTATAACTGCCACATATATCTAGTTATAATACTGATATTTCTTGGAGTAACAGGTAATTATGATATTATAACATGGATACAAGTTATAACTACCAGATATATCTAGTTATAATACTGATATTTCTTGGAGTAACGGGTAAATTATGATATTATAACATGGATACAAGTTATAACTACCAGATATATCTAGTTATAAAACTGATATTTCTTGGAGTAACAGGTAATTATGATATTATAACATGGATACAAGTTATAACTACCAGATATATCTAGTTATAATACTGATATTTCTTGGAGTAACAGGTAATTATGATATTATAACATTTATACAAGATATAACTACCAGATATATCTAGTTATAATACTGATATTTCTTGGAGTAACAATGGATACAAGTTATAACTACCAGATATATCTAGTTATAATACTGATATTTCTTGGAGTAACGGGTAAATTATGATATTATAACATGGATACAAGTTATAACTGCCACATATATCTAGTTATAATACTGATATTTCTTGGAATAACAGGTAATTATGGTATTATAACAGGGATACAAGTTATAACTACCAGATATATCTAGTTATAATACTGATATTTCTTGGAGTAACAGGTAATTATGATACTAACCATGGAGACAAGTTATAACTGCCAGATATATCTAGTTAAAATACTGATATTTCTTGGAGTAACTGGTAATAATGATTATAACAGGGATACAAGTTATAACTACCAGATATATCTAGTTATAATACTGATATTTCTTGGAGTAACAGGTAATTATGATACTATACCATGGATACAAGTTATAAACTGCCACATATATCTAGTAAATATGATATTTCTTGGAGTAACAGGTAATTATGATATTATAACATGGATACAAGTTATAACTACCAGATATATCTAGTTATAATACTGATATTTCTTGGAGTAACGGGTAATTACGAGCGTATGATACTATAGCATGGATACAAGTTATAACGGCCAGATATATCTAGTTATAATACTGGTATTTCTTGGAGTAACGGGTAATTATGATATTATAACATGAATACAAGATATGACTGCCAAATATATATAGTTATAATACTGATATTTCTTAGAGTAACAGGTCATTACGAGCGTATGATACTATAGCATGGATACAAGTTATAACTACCAGATATATCTAGTTATAATACTGGTATTTCTTGGAGTAACGGGTAATTATGATATTATAACATGGATACAAGTTATAACTACCAGATATATCTAGTTATAATACCAATATTTCTTGAAGTAACAGGTAATTATGATAGTATAACATGGATACAAGTTATAACTACCAGATATATCTAGTTAAAATACTTATATTTCTTGGAGTAACGGTAAATTATGATATTATAACATGGATACAAGTTATAACTACCAGATATATCTAGTTAAAATACTGATATTTCTTGGAGTAACGGGTAAATTATGATATTATAACATGGATACAAGTTATAACTACCAGATATATCTAGTTAAAATACTGATATTTCTTGGAGTAACGGGTAAATTATGATACTATACCATGGATACAAGTTATAACTACCAGATATATCTAGTTAAAATACTAATATTTCTTGGAGTAACTGGTAAATTATGATATTATAACATGGATACAAGTTATAACGGCCAGATATATCTAGTTATAATACTGATATTTCTTGGAGTAACGGGTAATTACGAGCGTATGATACTATAGCATGGATACAAGTTATAACGGCCAGATATATCTAGTTATAATACTGATATTTCTTGGAGTAATAGGTTATTATGATATTATAACATGGATACAAGTTATAACGGCTAGATATATCTAGTTATGATACTGATATTTCTTGGAGTAACAGGTAATTATGATATTTTAACATGGATACAAGTTAAAACGGCTAGATATATCTAGTTATAATACTGATATTTCTTGGAGTAACAGGTAATTATGATACTATAGCATGGATACAAGTTATAACTACCAGATATATCTAGTTTAAATACTAATATTTCTTGGAGTAACAGGTAATTATGATATTATAACATGGATACAAGTTATAACTACCAGATATATCTAGTTATAATACTGATATTTCTTGGAGTAACAGGTAATTATGATATTATAACATGGATACAAGATATAACTACCAGATATATCTAGTTATAATACTGATATTTCTTGGAGTAACAATGGATACAAGTTATAACTACCAGATATATCTAGTTATAATACTGATATTTCTTGGAGTAACGGGTAAATTATGTTATTATAACATGGATACAAGTTATAACTACTAGATATATCTAGTTATAATACTGATATTTCTTGGAGTAACAGGTAATTATGATATTATAACATGGATACAAGATATAACTACCAGATATATCTAGTTATAATACTGATATTTCTTGGAGTAACAATGGATACAAGTTATAACTACCAGATATATCTAGTTATAATACTAATATTTCTTGGAGTAACTGGTAAATTATGATATTATAACATGGATACAAGTTATAACTACCAGATATATCTAGTTATAATACTGATATTTCTTGGAATAACAGGTAATTATGATAGTATAACATGGATACAAGTTATAACTACCAGATATATCTAGTTATAATACTGATATTTCTTGGAGTAACGGGTAAATTATGATATTATAACATGGATACAAGTTATAACTGCCACATATATCTAGCTATAATACTGATATTTCTTGGAGTAACAGGTAATTATGATATTATAACATGGATACAAGTTATAACTACCAGATATATCTAGTTATAATACTGATATTTCTTGGAGTAACGGGTAAATTATGATATTATAACATGGATACAAGTTATAACTACCAGATATATCTAGTTATAAAACTGATATTTCTTGGAGTAACAGGTAATTATGATATTATAACATGGATACAAGTTATAACTACCAGATATATCTAGTTTATACTGATATTTCTTGGAGTAACAGGTAATTATGATATTATAACATTTATACAAGATATAACTACCAGATATATCTAGTTATAATACTGATATTTCTTGGAGTAACAATGGATACAAGTTATAACTACCAGATATATCTAGTTATAATACTGATATTTCTTGGAGTAACGGGTAAATTATGATATTATAACATGGATACAAATTATAACTGCCACATATATCTAGTTATAATACTGATATTTCTTGGAATAACAGGTAATTATGGTATTATAACAGGGATACAAGTTATAACTACCAGATATATCTAGTTATAATACTGATATTTCTTGGAGTAACAGGTAATTATGATACTATACCATGGAGACAAGTTATAACTGCCAGATATATCTAGTTAAAATACTGATATTTCTTGGAGTAACTGGTAATTATGATATTATAACAGGGATACAAGTTATAACTACCAGATATATCTAGTTATAATACTGATATTTCTTGGAGTAACAGGTAATTATGATACTATACCATGGATACAAGTTATAACTGCCACATATATCTAGTTATAATATTGATATTTCTTGGAGTAACAGGTAATTATGATATTATAACATGGATACAAGTTATAACTACCAGATATATCTAGTTATAATACTGATATTTCTTGGAGTAACGGGTAATTACGAGCGTATGATACTATAGCATGGATACAAGTTATAACGGCCAGATATATCTAGTTATAATACTGGTATTTCTTGGAGTAACGGTAATTATGATATTATAACATGAATACAAGATATGACTGCCAAATATATATAGTTATAATACTGATATTTCTTAGAGTAACAGGTCATTACGAGGCGTATGATACTATAGCATGGATACAAGTTATAACTACCAGATATATCTAGTTATAATACTGGTATTTCTTGGAGTAACGGGTAATTATGATATTATAACATGGATACAAGTTATAACTACCAGATATATCTAGTTATAATACTGATATTTCTTGGAGTAACAGGTAATTATGATATTATAACATGGATACAAGTTATAACTACCAGATATATCTAGTTATAACACTGATATTTCTTGGAGTAACAGGTAATTATGATATTATAACATGGATACAAGTTATAACTACCAGATATATCTAGTTTAAATACTGATATTTCTTGGAGTCACAGGTAATTATGATATTATAACATGGATACAAATTATAACTACCAGATATATCTAGTTATAATACTGATATTTCTTGGAGTAACAGGTAATTATGATATTATAACATGGATACAAGTTATAACTACCAGATATATCTAGTTATAACACTGATATTTCTTGGAGTAACAGGTAATTATGATATTATAACATGTACAAGTTATAACTACCAGATATATCTAGTTTAATACTGATATTTCTTGGAGTCACAGGTAATTATGATATTATAACATGGATACAAGTTATAACTACCAGAATATCTAGTTATAATACTGGTATTTCTGGAGTAACGGGTAATTATGATATTATAACATGGATACAAGTTATAACTACCAGATATATCTAGTTATAATACTGATATTTCTTGGAGTAACAGGTAATTATATATTATAACATGGATACAAGTTATAACTACCAGATATATCTAGTTATAACACTGATATTTCTTGGAGTAACAGGTAATTATGATATTATAACATGGATACAAGTTATAACTACCAGATATATCTAGTTATAATACTAATATTTCTTGGAGTAACTGGTAAATTATGATATTATAACATGGATACAAGTTATATCTACCAGATATATCTAGTTATAATACTGATATTTCTTAAAGTAACAAGTAATTATGATACTATAGCATGGATACAAGTTATAACTACCAGATATATCTAGTTATAATACTGATATTTCTTGGAGTAACAGGTAATTATGATATTATAACATGGATACAAGTTATAACTACCAGATATATCTAGTTATAATACTGATATTTCTTGGAGTAAGGTAATTATGATATTATAACATGGATACAAGTTATAACTACCAGATATATCTAGTTATTATACTGATATTTCTTGGAGTAACAGGTAATTATGATATTATAACATGGATACAAGTTATAACTACCAGATATATCTAGCTATAATACTGATATTTCTTGGGGTAACAGGTAATTATGATATTATAACATGGATACAAGTTATAACTACCAGATATATCTAGTTATAATACTAATATTTCTTGGAGTAACAGGTAATTATGATATTATAACATGGGATACAAGTTATATCTACCAGATATATCTAGTTAAAATACTGATATTTCTGGAGTAACAGGTAATTATGATTTATAAATTGGATACAAGTTATAACTACCAGATATATCTAGTTATAATACTGATATTTCTTGGAGTAACAGGTAATTATGATATTATAGCATGGATACAAGTTATAACTACCAGATATATCTAGTTATAATACTGATATTTCTTGGAGTAACGGGTAATTATGATACTATACCATGGATACAAGTTATAACTGCCACATATATCTAGTTATAATATTGATATTTCTTGGAGTAACAGGTAATTATGATATTATAACATGGATACAAGTTATAACTACCAGATATATCTAGTTATAATACTGATATTTCTTGGAGTAACGGGTAATTACGAGTGTATGATACTATAGCATGGATACAAGTTATAACTACCAGATATATCTAGTTATAATACTGGTATTTCTTGGAGTAACGGGTAATTATGATATTATAACATGGATACAAGTTATAACTACCAGATATATCTAGTTATAATACTGATATTTCTTGGAGTAACAGGTAATTATGATATTATAACATGGATACAAGTTATAACTACCAGATATATCTAGTTATAACACTGATATTTCTTGGAGTAACGGGTAAATTATGTTATTATAACATGGATACAAGTTATAACTACTAGATATATCTAGTTATAATACTGATATTTCTTGGAGTAACAGGTAATTATGATATTATAACATGGATACAAGATATAACTACCAGATATATCTAGTTATAATACTGATATTTCTTGGAGTAACAATGAATACAAGTTATAACTACCAGATATATCTAGTTATAATACTAATATTTCTTGGAGTAACTGGTAAATTATGATATTATAACATGGATACAAGTTATAACTACCAGATATATCTAGTTATAATACTGGTATTTCTTGGAGTAACGGTAATTATGATATTATAACATGGATACAAGTTATAACTACCAGATATATCTAGTTATAATACTGATATTTCTTGGAGTAACAGGTAATTATGATATTATACATGGATACAAGTTATAACTACCAGATATCTAGTTTATAACACTGATATTTCTTGGAGTAACAGGTAATTATGATATTATAACATGGATACAAGTTATAACTACCAGATATATCTAGTTATAATACTAATATTTCTTGGAGTAACTGGTAAATTATGATATTATAACATGGATACAAGTTATATCTACCAGATATATCTAGTATAATACTGATATTTCTTAAAGTAACAAGTAATTATGATACTATAGCATGGATACAAGTTATAACTACCAGATATATCTAGTTATAATACTGATATTTCTTGGAGTAACAGGTAATTATGATATTATAACATGGATACAAGTTATAACTACCAGATATATCTAGTTATAATACTGATATTTCTTGGAGTAACAGGTAATTATGATATTTAACATGGATACAAGTTATAACTACCAGATATATCTAGTTATTATACTGATATTTCTTGGAGTAACAGGTAATTATGATATTATAATGGATACAAGTTATAACTACCAGATATATCTAGCTATAATACTGATATTTCTTGGGGTAACAGGTAATTATGATATTATAACATGGATACAAGTTATAACTACCAGATATATCTAGTTAAATACTGATATTTTCTTGGAGTAACAGGTAATTATGATATTATAACATGGATACAAGTTATAACTACCAGATATATCTAGTTATTATACTGATATTTCTTGGAGTAACAGGTAATTATGATATTATAACATGGATACAAGTTATAACTACCAGATATATCTAGTTATAATACTGATATTTCTTGGAGTAACAAGTAATTATGATACTATAGCATGGATACAAGTTATAACTACCAGATATATCTAGTTATAATACTGATATTTCTTGGAGTAACAGGTAATTATGGTATTATAACATGGATACAAGTTATAACGGTCAGATATATCTAGTTATAATACTGGTATTTCTTGGAGTAACGGGTAATTATGATATTATAACATGAATACAAGATATGACTGCCAAATATATATAGTTATAATACTGATATTTCTTAGAGTAACAGGTCATTACGAGCGTATGATACTATAGCATGGATACAAGTTATAACTACCAGATATATCTAGTTATAATACTGGTATTTCTTGGAGTAACGGGTGATTATGATATTATAACATGGATACAAGTTATAACTACCAGATATATCTAGTTATAATACTGATATTTCTTGGAGTAACAGGTAATTATGATATTATAACATGGATACAAGTTATAACTACCAGATATATCTAGTTATAACACTGATATTTCTTGGAGTAACAGGTAATTATGATATTATAACATGGATACAAGTTATAACTACCAGATATATCTAGTTATAATACTGATATTTCTTGGAGTAACAGGTAATTATGATATTATAACATGGATACAAATTATAACTACCAGATATATCTAGTTATAATACTGATATTTCTTGGAGTAACAGGTAATTATGATATTATAACATGGATACAAGTTATAACTACCAGATATATCTAGTTATAATACTGATATTTCTTAGAGTAACAAGTAATTATGATACTATAGCATGGATACAAGTTATAACTACCAGATATATCTAGTTATAATACTGATATTTCTTGGAGTAACAGGTAATTATGATATTATAACATGGATACAAGTTATAACTACCAGATATATCTAGTTATAATACTGATATTTCTTGGAGTAACAGGTAATTATGATATTATAACATGGATACAAGTTATAACTACAAGATATATCTAGTTATTATACTGATATTTCTTAGAGTAACAAGTAATTATGATACTATAGCATGGATACAAGTTATAACTACCAGATATATCTAGTTATAATACTGATATTTCTTGGAGTAACAGGTAATTATGATATTATAACATGGATACAAGTTATAACTACCAGATATATCTAGTTATAATACTGATATTTCTTGGAGTAACAGGTAATTATGATATTATAACATGGATACAAGTTATAACTACCAGATATATCTAGTTATTATACTGATATTTCTTGGAGTAACAGGTAATTATGATATTATAACATGGATACAAGTTATAACTACCAGATATATCTAGTTATAATACTGATATTTCTTGGGGTAACAGGTAATTATGATATTATAACATGGATACAAGTTATAACTACCAGATATATCTAGTTATAATACTAATATTTCTTGGAGTAACAGGTAATTATGATATTATAACATGGATACAAGTTATATCTACCAGATATATCTAGTTAAAATACTGATATTTCTTGGAGTAACAGGTAATTATGATATTATACATGGATACAAGTTATAACTACCAGATATATCTAGTTATAATACTGATATTTCTTGGAGTAACAGGTAATTATGATATTATAGCATGGATTCAAGTTATAACTACCAGATATATCTAGTATAATACTAATATTTCTTGGAGTAACAGGTAATTATGATATTATAACATGGATACAAGTTATATCTACCAGATATATCTAGTTAAAATACTGATATTTCTTGGAGTAACAGGTAATTATGATATTATAACATGGATACAAGTTATATCTACCAGATATATCTAGTTATAATACTGATATTTCTTGGAGTAACAGGTAATTATGATATTATAACATGGATACAAGTTATAACGGCTAGATATATCTAGTCATAATACTGATATTTCTTAGAGTAAATCATTTTCCTATCAATATGTTAATTTGGTTAATGATAATTTTGTTTTTACATACACGAATAGTTTAGAGTGAAGAATTGTGTAAGATCCTCTATCTTGGAATATCGTCTTGGAAAGCGATAAGTTTTCCGATTCTTGTCACGCCGATTCATGTACATTTTACCGTATCCATGTTTAGACGATAAATATCTTAGTTACAGTATCCGTGTCTAGGAGACAGTTTGCGTCTCGAGACAAACTATATTTTTACAACATTTATGTCTAGGTAACATATATTTGGTTAACGTTTCCGTGTCTAGGCAATATATATTTATTTACCGTTTCCGTTTCTAGGCAACAAATATTTGGTTTACATTTTCGTGTCTAGGCAACATATATTTGTTTACCGTTTGCGTTTACAGGCAACAAGTATTTTTACTGTATTCGTGTCTAGGCAACATATATTTTAACCGAATTCGTGTCTGGACAACATATATTTGTTTACCGTATCCTTGACTAATTGTTTAAAGCTAGCAAATTAGGTTAAACACGTGAACTTCACCAGAAAAGTTTTGTTTGGTGCTTAAGATGGTAAGCATCACCTGTTTAGCAAGCTACGACCGTCACTTGTGTAATCAAACTTGGGAATGAAAGGAACTTGGAACTATGAACTAACGTGAGTTAATAAAGAGATTTATCCTAAAATCTTCTGAAGCTTAATTAAGAAATAAGTAACACTTACCAGTGGTGTATCATCGAGTAATACATGGGTCAGAGTTCACAAGCGGAAGAATATATCACGAGGTAGCTTTGATGTTAGATCATTTCAATTCTAACATGGCTTAGATAAAAAATGATTGAAATAAACTTTGCGAACACTTCCTTCGAAAGTAGAGTTTAAAAATTATTTGCAAAAAAGCTCATTTTAACAATTCAGCTGTTGAAATTACCGCCATTGAAATTAATGATTTTATGAATGAAAATAACGTCACAGCCATTATTCGTGACACATAGCATGATGTCATATGATAAGCAAGGGAGTACGTCATTAAAACGGAACATTGATGGGTATATCGTTTGTTATACCTCAGCTGGCTCTCTACATGTTCCATATAAAGGAAAACACAGGGCATGCTAGAATATATTTTTCTTATTGTTTCACTCATATATTTTAAACTTATATACAAATGTAAAATCCACAAAGCTTCTTAAAAGTCTTACTTGTTGTTTTATGAAATTATTTTAGTTATTATATTATTTCTTTCGCACATATATTTTCATTAACTTTGATTTTTTTCATTCATATACTTGTATATATCTTTTTTGACAGATATATTTTCATTGACTGTGTCCATGAATCAGAATCCAGTTTGAAATTTAGGAAGCGAGGCAGATATTGTGTGTAGTTATATTGAACAACCAGGGGACGTTGTTTTGACAATAACATTAGAGAAAAACGAAGGTGGTAATTTTGTACAATTTGCAACATTTTTTGCTCCAAACTTGAACCAAAATGCAACATTTGCCAGCACAACTGCTGCTACGGAACTGTCAAGCAGAGCAGAATTAACAAACCCTACAACAAACAACAATTTGGCCGCAAGTATGAAGATAAATGATATTCAGTGTGGTGATGAAGCCATTTATAAATGTCAAGTGTCTCATGTTACAGGTGGACAAACTGTAACAGCTGAAGCCACCACTAATTTAACTGTAAACGGTTTGTATTGAACGTTACATCGGTATATTTCAACATATATTGAAGATATGACATTCTTTTTTTGTTATCGATGCTAGCCAAGTATGAATAACAATCGCCAGTCTAATTGCATGAGTGCTGTCCATGTATAATTTGGTCTAACCATTGTTATTCATACTTGTATCGATAATGAAAAAAAAGAATGCCATTTCTTATATTTTCAATCATCTTCAATTAAAAAAAGGCAGAATACGTAAAACTGCGTGTGGTTTATTTTAACATTTAATTCTAATTTTTCCTTGACACTCACCATTGGACAAATGGCAGCGTCCACATGGATAAACCATAACAACAATAGATCTTCTAATCTCCATTAGTTTTATTTATATTACTTCGACAACATGTTAAAATCAAAAGTACTATACCCATGATGAATCCATCGGAAAACATCGTAGAAAATACGGACGTCTAATTAACATGTACTGGTGATGTGGGTAAACCAGCCGGAACATTTACATGGCAAAAATACAAAAATAATGTTGCAGTGGGTTCCCAGATGTCAGGAGACGCTACCAATCAAACTATAGATGGTACATGTACCATTAACAAGACCAGTACAACAAAATTTATATTAAATGCCAAAGATTTAAAGGAAGAAATTAATTCCATGACATCTTAAACAGATTTTCGCGTCATATCATTAATAAACATACAAATCCATATCAGAAATACAATCCAGAAGCAAAAAAATATCGTTAGAACCTATAAGTTAGCTTTAACACAGGAAGACAGGCTGTGTGCTCCTGAAGGGTAAGCAACTCCTGTTTAGCTAGCTTGATGATGTCTTATTGACTATGGCTTATACGAAGACGCTTGTATGACAATGAAGTAAACAAATGTAAATGTACTATAAAACTACTAATTTTCGTGGAATCATCTTGTTTAGCTGGCTACATTCGCTGCTTGTCGAACCAAATTTGAAAATGAAAGGATCATTAAACCATAGAACGTCAGCTATATGAATTGAATGATATGTTTAAGGTATTCAGTGGATTTATTAAGATGGAGGGTTAAGCACCTCGAGTTAAGCAAGCTAAGTGAAACTCCGGAAGTCAAACATATCCAGGATAATTTTCATTACAGAAACACCAAACATTTAAACAATAATGTGATCATGGCCATAAAATGGGTGCCTTTATACACAAAGACCTACAACAACTGCGATTAAGGGCACTAAAACATTGTTTATTGACATCATCACAGTTTTGTTAATAAGCAAGGTGTCTCTGTAACACACGATTATCCTGGTTCTATTAGAGGTGCAATAGTTACCTGTTCCTGTTCACACTCAATCTGGATTACATATTTCGCGGCTGTTGCTCTTGGATTCTGATATGGACATGGATTAGTAGTTTTTATATTTCCGTTTTGGAAGTAAGCTCTACTGTTATCCGTAGATGAGGTATATTTTTCAAAAAAAAAAAAAAAAAAAAAAAAAAAAAAAAAAAAAAAAAAAACATGCAAAATACATTCTGTGCCTTCCATCGATTGTTTCATCTTTATAAAAAAAAGTAAAGAACTTACAAATTTTTATCAGTCTATAGTATCCTTTTGTTTAAATCCAAACATACAATCTTTCGTCCAATTTCCAATTCATGATAAAATGTAACATTGGCACGTTTTTTTAAATACGTGG
Organism: Anadara kagoshimensis; assembly: GCA_021292105.1. NCBI lineage: Eukaryota > Metazoa > Mollusca > Bivalvia > Arcoida > Arcidae > Anadara > Anadara kagoshimensis. The sequence goes on from CM037866.1 coordinate 37,868,063, forward strand.
CCTTTCACGCCAGCTGTTATTCTCAGTACTTCTGAAGGGTAACACAAGAAGAAAAGTCACCTTTAAGGATCCTTAAAGCCCCCTTAAAGACTCATTAAATGGGGCTTTAAGGATCTTTAAGGGGTCTTTAAGGACCTTAAATGTGTCTTTAAGGTCTCTTTAAGGACATCCTTAAAGATCCTTAATGGAACTGAAATTTTAAGGATCTTTAAGGCGGCTTTAAGGATCTTTAAGGATTCGTTTAATAAACACAGAAAACAAATTTCTTTACATTTTTTTAAATTTTAAATTTATATAAATGTGATGTTAAATATAATTATTTAACTTATTATACTCTTACACTGTTTTATTTTATTTTATTGTTTTATTTAAAAAAAATTATTTTATTTTTTTTTTTTATTTATTTATAAAATTTGTAAATTTATAAAAAATAAATTATTTATTTAATCATTTTTCTTTATCAATTTATACTAATTTTGGTTGTTTTGCAAGTAGTCCTGAAATCACAAATAAAGAAGAACACATTATTTAACATCATTTATTACAAATTTACTTATCTAATTTCGCTCGCAGCGGGACTTGAACTCACTACCCTTAGTTCCCCAGATTACATCCTTTCCTGACTCTACATCCTTATCCATTAGGCCACGGAAGACATGAATACATTGTATATTTTTAAACTATATCAGTACCCGGTAGCCTAAGGATCACGTGACTAGCTCTAAATCTTTCAGATTTAATAATAAAATATATAAATAAAATGTTTTACTCCATTTTAAAAATATTTTATTATTATTATTATTATTATTATAGTTTGCTCTTTCATTCTTGAGAGGAATAATTTTTAGGTTAATTTAACTGACTTAAGATTTCTGATCAAAGGAAGACGGGCATATCAAACCTTTACCTGTAATACACTTATTTATCTGACTGGCAAACATCACTTTTATAAAGATCAATTATCGATCAGATATCCATTCCTATTTGTATAATCTTAATCATACTACTGCTTTTTTATTAAAATATTTCAATAATTCTTGAAATTAAAACAATAATTTTAAGTAAATTTTATTTAAAATTGTCTTTTATAATTTAGTTACATTTTTGTTGTAATACCAATACTTATTTCCTTGTTTGATAAACAACTATAATATTGTACCAGCGACATTTAATAATCTGTACAAAATGGAAGGACGAGTTTTAATGATAATTTGTTATAATCTTAATCTATCCTTCAAAATCTCGCATTTAACTTAAATGACTGTTTTATGAGGGAAACAGTGAGAATGTTAAAAAAATAATTTCAGAAATTAATTCAATTCACGGTGAGAGAGAGAGAGAGAGAGAGAGAGAGAGAGAGAGAGAGAGAGGGGGTGCACATGTTAAACATTATAATAATAGTACTCTTTACAAATTGAAACAGTAGAACTAGCGACATTTCCTACTGTTATAAATCTGGTAAAACTGTTTAAAAAAATATTACCATTGTCATACTCAAAAGCGGATCCGAGTGAATAGTCACTACCCTTTTTCAAGTTTTGGATCAGACCCGGCCAGAGACCAAACCCGCGACCTTCCACTTCTGGAGCGGACAGTCGACACTCTACCGAGCTGGCTGCTACCGAAGTGGAAGGTCTCCTTCCTCCCCTTTTTTCCACACTTGTTTAAAATTATCTATATGACATCCATCTGAACATTCAAGTTAATTTTATTATATTAATTAAATTATTACATTATTACACTAAATAATCAGTATAATAGTGCAACACACAAGAATCCTTTTTACCAGAAAATAGCACTTATCATTTTAGATTTGTTCCATAAAGCCAATAACGGACGGATAGAATAAAAAGTCAAATGAGATGGAATTTATCTATTAAAACCAATTAAAAATAAAAAAATGTACAAAAAATGTACAAAAGTTGGGACTTTTATATGAAAATAGAACCTTGCGCTATAAAAATATACAAAAAGATAATCTTATGTGCTAAAAATGTACCATTCTAATTAGCTCTCTCTCTCTCTCTCTCTCTCTCTCTCTCTCTCTCTGGGCCCTGACCCTTGGTCCCAATATTCATTTATGATTAATGGAATCACTCTTTATGGAATCTGTCCTTGAATAAGAATTATTTTTGAAGTACTGATAACAGCCCTTTTAAAATTCATGCTTTCTGACAAGACAGAAGTGTCTTAATTAGTATTACTAATTAACGTCATTTACTAATACTAACTGGGTTCTTTCATGCCTAAGTGATCAGGTAAATAACATTATCACCTAAGACTGGTCAGCACTACCTGAATTCTTTCATACCTCAGCGAACTGGTACATTACATCATCACTGATTGCAATTACCTACCTGTACACGAATTAATTAATCAGTACCACTAATTAACTGGTCCATCCACTGGTTGCTTGACAATTTGCGGTAAGCGAGAGGGAAAAAAGTCGGAAAGCAGGGGCAAATGTTGGGGTGCCCCCCTCCCCGCCCACCTACCTCCATCCCGCTGGATCTGACACTGCATGATTTACCATTTTTGAATTATTTTTAAACAGAACGAAAAAAGTACACGACACTGCAAATCCAAATTCTCTCTCCTCTCTCTCTCTCTTTCTCTCCTAGATATGACAATATTCCAACGTCAGCTGCAGACTGCTAATATCTTTTTGTGTTTGAACAACACCATTTGATTTATTTCTGGAGAAAACTTTTTTACTTTTTTCTCAACATAATCAGGATAACGGGATAGCAGAGTATAGAGTTTCATTCCTGTGTCAAGATTATTTCACTTATATCATTATTTGATTCAATGAATAAGAATTCTAGAATGGCCAAGAATGTAAAACCTGAGCGAACTGACAAATTTTCTGAGATTATGGCCTGTCCCAGTTTAATATTTTGTCAGTTTGTAACAAAATTGTATAGTCTTGTGTAGAGACTTTAAGTTCAAGGATAGTGAAGGAAATCGAAGTGCATTGAGACTAGA
>CM037866.1:37873547-37921970 GCA_021292105.1 Anadara kagoshimensis
ACACAGATACCATATTCTTTTGTCAAATCACGGCTCCTGGAGATAATGGCACCTGTGGACAAGGAACCGTAAGACAACAGAAAAGTATAGAAGTTGGTATGAATAACACATAAAAGTATGCTAAAGACAAGTTGGAAAAACAGCAAATGTAAATGATTCCTGCTTTTACTTTAAAATTTGATATAACAAAGCAAGTAAATACACTGAAGTATATAACGTAGGCAAAATTTGTGTCAAATACATATTTTTGCCTTTGCTTCTGGATTGTGATTCGGACATAGATAAGTATGGTTTGCTTTTGCTACACAATACACAGGGGCTAATGTAACTAGCTACACAGAATATACTCTTCCGAAGCATTCGGAATCACTTCTCTGATGAAAGTGTTTCACCTAATTCGCCTGGCTTTATTTATATTTAACCAAAATGACGTTGCAATTTTAATGAGGCATTACGGCAAAACGTTTAAATCAAATACATTTTCGTTACTTTTAGTTTTTTAAAGACGAATATCTCGATTATTTATGAGTCAGACGTTTTTATTCTTAAATTACCAAAATGTTTAATGAGTCCGGATATCTCGAATTGTCTGAATCAAAACAGTGTTTGTTCACTCGAATTTTAATTTTTGGTCAACTAAAACATAGGTTTGATTTCTATATGGATCTCGAATGCATACGTGTGTTATATTTGTTTTCTTTATTGTTTTATTTGATTTCCAACAATCTTGAATCCATATTTTAATGTTTGTTGTAAATTATTTGCTCGTTTTTTTATTTGATTTCAGTCAATATTACTGTAAGCATTACATACAAGTTGTTGACGTCAACTTCTATTTTGATATTTCAGCTCAAACTACACAACTCCCTGAATCCGAGAATACAGGAGGAGGGGGTAAGTACGGAGTCGACATGTGACATGGTACTGAATATCATGATCTCATTGGTTCATCATTGCAAACGCAGATGATACATTATTATGTCACTTAATATCTCCTGATTTTTCGCATATTTTAGAGTCATGATAAGTATGATACCTGTGTATTCGAAAATATGTTTCAAGTATTTGGACTCTCATAGTTCATCCATGTTTCTGTCATTTAAATGTTGATTCAGTATAGGTATTTAAACAGGGGATGGAGCAACTGTCTTTTTTTGTCCTGTGGTAGCTTAAATGTTTATGTTTAAATATGGGCTGCCTTGCGAGGCCAAACAGTACGCACTATATACAAGTTAATTTTAGTCAACTTTCATTATGATATTTCAGCTCAAACTACACACTCCCCTAGATCCAGAATTATCAATTGCTTTAGATTTAATATGGTAGATAAATTGTTGACTCAGGCAAATAGGCTAACCGAGGCCCTCATTTTAAATTATTCATAATGATATTCTTGATAGGTATGATATCTGTGTATTCAAAATTTTGTTTCAATTATTTAAAATATCATAGTTCCTCCAGGTTTTTTCATTCTAATTGTTGATGCTGTGTAGGAATTTAAACAGGAGCAACCGTGGTTATTTCTTAGGTGGAAGTTTACATGTTCGCGTTTTAAATATGGACTGCCTTGAAGGATAAGCATTGATAAGGGTGCTTATTTACAAAAAAAAAACATTTATTGGGTTTGAAAACTTTTCGAAACATCCAGTTCATTTTTTCTTTGGTGTGGTTCAAGTGTTATACTAGATTTAACCTTAGTAGTCAGTGCGACAAACAAATATACAAATCATTACTTAGCTTTTCTATTGTGATTTAAAAGTAGATCAGTTTCATTGATGCATTTATTCTTTCAAAGAAGATATGATATAAATCAATATTATGAAATACATTTGAAAATACTTTTTGTAATGTTATCATTTTTAAATGAATTTCATGCTATCATTTACAAAATAAACTATAAAATAATCAAACCAATTAAGATTCAAAGTTAAAACTTTGAAGACTGGCAAATTAAGTTAGAAACATAAACCTAAAAGCCTGATCGAGCATGGGCTGTAAAACCATTATAATATATTAAAGCAAACAATTTCTTGTAAATATGTTTAGTTAGCTTAATTTATAATTGTTGTTCATACTTTTGTGTTACATATTAACACATAATTAGGATTATCATAAAATCTCTACATACAGACGATTTAAATAAAGAATGAATAAATATTGCCTCTATTTATGGATCTCGAATGCATACGTGCTTTATATATATATTTTTTTATTGTTTTATTTGGTTTCCAATGATCATGAATTCATGTTGTAATGTTAATTATAATTGCTATGCTTGTGTAAAATATTTTTTCATTTAATTTAAGTCAATATTACTGTATACACAATATACAAGTTGTTGTAGGTCAACTTCTATTTTGACATTTCAGCTCAAACTTCACCAGATCTTGGATCCGGATTTGGGGGTAAGTACTAAGGCGTTAAGTTACATCTTCCAGGATACAGAATATATCGACCTCATTGGTCTATCATTGCAAACGCAAATGACACATTATGTTGACACTTAATATCTCCTGATTGTTTCGCATTGATTGCAAAGGAACAGTTAGTATTTCAGTTGATTTTATATCTTAAAAATGTCTACCCATCAATTGCATCAGAATCATGATAGGTATGTCTCTGCGTATCAAAATTATGTTTTTAGTATTTGAACTCTCAAAGTTTCTCCAGTTTTCTTTCATTCTAAATGTTAATGCAGTGTTGGTATTTAAACAGCGGATGGAGCAACCATCTTTTTTCACCGGTAAAAGTTACAACGTTTATCTTTTAAACATGGACTGCCTTGCCAGTCCAAGAAGTGATGAAGGTGCTTATCTACAAAATATATTTATTGGATTTTAAAACTTTTCGGAGTTTCCAGGTCATCACTTCTTTGTGGTTCAAGTGTTATACTAGATTTAACCTTAGTATCTAGTGTACACAAATATACAAGTCATAACTTAGCTTTTCTATTGTGATTTAAAAGTGTATCAGCGTCATTGATGCATTTATACTTTCAAAGAAGATATGATGTAAATCAATATTATGAAATACATTTGAAAATATTTGTTGTAATGTTATCATTTTTAAATGAATTTCATGCTATCATTTACAAAATAAACTATAAAATAATCAAACCAATTAAGATTCAAAGTTAAAACTTTGAAGACTGGCAAATTAAGTTAGAAACATGAACCTAAAAGCCTGATCGAGCATAGCCTGTAAAACCATTATAATATATTAAATAATTTTAGTCAACTTCTATTATGATATTTCACCTAAAATTACATAATCCCCTGAATTCGGGATTACAGGCGTTGGTGGTAAGTACTAAAGCGTTAGGTGGCATCTTCCAAGATACGGAATATCTGGAGTTCATTGGTTTTCATTAGTGCAAACGCAATTGCTGCATTATGGATTTACGTAATATATTCTGATTTTTCGCATCTTTTGCCCATCGATTCATGGATATTGCAAAATTTGGTTTATCAAGGTCCTCTTTTTTTACAGTATTCTCCATGATATTGCCGATAGGTATGATGACAGTGTATTCAAAATTGTCATTCATATTACATATTATACCAGTTTTAATTTTACAGCAATATTTTATTTGATTTCTCAAAATTATCCGTTTGTTTCAATCTGGTTTACATATCTAACCAGGAAAAGTGCTATTTCTTCTGGAGCGCCCGTGTTCACATAACATGTGTCCAACTAGATTCGTCTTTTTTTCAAATTTTTACTTTGATGTCGTGTTTTGCGCTGTGAATATATACTGATGCCAAATAGAGATAAAAATTAAATACTGAAGGATAAATTGATTGCATTTGTAATTTCGCAATTTCTTATATTTTTTATAATTTTATAATTGTCTTATATTTTTTATATTAGTTTTACAACATCGATGGGAGTGATTTATTTTATCAAAAGTTTTAAAAATTCATATTTGGTTTCTATATGGATCTCGAATGCATATGTGCTTTATATTTGTTTTCTTTATTGTTTTATTTGATTTCCAACAATCTTGAATACATATTTTAATGTTTGCTGTAATTGCTATACTTTTGTTTTTGGTTTTGGTTTTTTCATTTAATTTAAGTCAATATTACTGTAAGCACTGGTGTGGTTCAAGTGTTATACTAGATTTTACCTTGGCATTCAGTGCGACAAACAAATATACAAATCATTACTTAGCTTTTCTTTTGTGATTTGAAAGTGGATCAGCGTCATTGATGCATTTATAATTTCAAAGATGATATGATGTAAATCAATATTATGAAATACATTTGAAAATATTTTTTGTAATGTCATCATTTTAGAATGAAGTCTATGCTATCATTTACAAAATAAACTATAAAAATTACACCAATTAGGGATCGATGTTAAGACTTTGAAGACTGGCAAATTAAGTTAGAAACATAAACTCACCTTTGGATTTGATGTAGAATGTTTTGTCATATAATTTGCTTTATAATTGTCAACCATGACTTCATACTTGGAAATGTGTTTTTTTACAATTTGTACATTATGTTTTAGGGACAGTCAACCCGAATATTTGGCTTCTGATCGGCGCAATTATAGGTGGAGTGGCGAACTTCCGGTTGTGATCACAACCATGTAGACGGATTTTTTCTGTCAGCTCTTATACATTTGGAACTATATGTTACGGATATTAATACCATTTAGAAAACAATTTGTGACTGCGACTAGGAAAATGAATCCAGTTGAGCTCTGACGTGAAACTGAGAAAGTTGGAGAAAAAGTTTTGAAGTCACCAAAACGTGCACCTTGCATTGAAATTCATAACTTAGTTCAAACACAAAATTATCCATCAACCAAACGGGCGCGTTATTGAACTGATGCTTCACGTTTATATGTATTATATGTTCTTCAAAATTATAATCAATCTACATTGATCTAAGAATAAAACAAAGAATTTTGTGTACACATTATAACTTGTAAATTGACCTGATTGTATACATTTAATTTGCCGTTTTTAGACGGCCCTTGATGTGTTGATGATTAAATACAAGTTTTCTGATAAACCAATACGGTCATCTCTGGTATTGTTAGATTGCATTATTACCAACTTTTTTTTTTAAATTAATTCATTCATTAATGCCATGGTTATGTTTTAACGCCACTAGGCTAAATTACGATGAATAAATCACGATTCCTCAAGATTGAACTGGGATTTAGCTAAAATACTGGTTTTAAATAAACCATGTTATTCACATCATCAATTAAATAAATATTTATTGATGCTAAGAGGAATAAAAGTTTTATACACGATTCAAATAGATGCAGGAGAACTGGATTCCCCCTATATCGAGTGATGAACACGGAACACAACATTTACAACTTAGATAAAATGTATTCTATTACGCCCGTACTACACTAGTCAAAACTTAGACCCCCGACTGTAGGTATTAATGTCCATGCGGAAGTTTGCACATTCGTATTGTCTACATACTGAGTTATCAAACACATTCAATATTTTTTATTAATTTTTTAATGTGATAAAAATTCTAAGTAGATCCATTACGATGTCACTCTTAGTACTGTATGGTTGTCAATTTGAACATGATTTATCTAAAGCTCTGAGAATCTTTTTTTTACTCGTTCAATCAATGATTTTAAGACTAGGCAGTGAACAAAAAATGAAATCTTCTCGTCAAATTTTGTACATCTCTTTGTATTAGATATAGTATGATGTTTTTTAGTCAAGACATAACGACATTATATTTGGCCTACTTAACCAGGCACGTCGCTTCTAGCTTTTATAGAGATTGAGTAACATAAGGTTAATATGTATATTTATAATTTCATTTAATTTTTTCGTTTTGAAAATTAAAAAACATCTTAACCCCTTAAGTCTCAGGATCTTGAGTTGAAATTAGAGGGAAATCATACTAATTTTCAAAGCTATTTTCGGCCTTTTGCATTAATTTTGTCAAATACAACCCCCTATATATTATCAAAGCATATAACTTAAACTATGTTTTTACTTTAAGATGAAGAGAATCTATTAATACATCATGATTCAATGTTTTATAAATAAATAGATGTATGTTGTTAAGGTTGATTTCCAGTGTTTTTCCTAATATTACAATAAAGAAAATATCATGTACTCTACAAAACACATTCTAATTTTTTATTATGTCTTTTCATAAAAGTCTGATATCGGTTGCCATAGTAATCGGTAAAAAATTTCAGCTGATGCAAATTAAAGCAAACTCATTTAAATAGTGTTTCTATATACATACTTCAATTAAAATGCGTGTTGTAAATTTGCATTGAAGGTACAAAAGAAGAAATAATTATTCATTGACGTCATCAATGTAACATGCATGTATATATACTCTAGTTATGAAATATATCAGATACAATCTCATAATTCAAGATTTATGCATTTGCTACGTTTTAAGGCTTAATGGTGACAAGAAGCATATTCTTAAAACTTTCTTCAAGTTTCAAGTTTTAATCTACATGATCAAATTACGAAAACCCCAAGAGATATAAACTCTTATAACTGTGAAATTTAAAAACGAACCTCTCTGTACGGTTGGGTGGTTTGTTGGTTGAATAGTTTACGCCACATCAGTTGATTTTAAGCTCTTTCTGATTTTTTCGTATTAATTTCAATTGTTAGTCTCAAACAAAACGGTGACGTTAAGAGTGCTAGTACATATACGCTGGATGGGATGTGCTTACTGCGATGTCACAGACAATAAAGTCTATTACACTAACCGAGCTACGACAAGGAAAACCCTTTCTCACTTGAAATCGACCCCAATCACCTGGGGTTTTAAGGTTAACGCCTTAACCACTCGGCCACTGCAGCCACCGATAAAGTGTATGGGAATCATACTACTACTAGAATTACAATGCAATGCAACCCGGACTGCATATACAATGTATTTGTCGTGTGCATTATTTTTAAATAAAAATTCAAAAGTATCTCATAACAGAACAATAATCAATTTATTAAGGAGGATGGACCATGGTCCAGATGGCAGAGTATATAAGGTATTTCATTGCTTTCCTATTATGGAAATTTATACGTAGGAGTCTGAATAGTTTTGTTAGATATCTTAAAATGTATAAGATGGTGGGGTGCCACATGACAAAATATGTTGAGGATCGGAGAAAGGATTGCGGTGAATCTTAATGGTTTTTAATGTGATCAAAGAGTCGGTAACTGGTACCAACCCCTATTCTGTACTGTACTTCTTGTGGTCACATTTATTTGCTTTCGAACATGCTCAAGTAGTCGAGTAAAATAAAAAATTAACATATTTTGCGTGGTGTCCAAATAGCAGGCATGCCGAGATTTTTATATGCCGTCACCACATCTTCATACCAATGGTCATGTTGTACCTGCATAGCAACATTATGTTTCTGTTGTTATGTTGTTCAATGTCGCATAATTCATTTATAGCTATTTGCAACGGGATCAATTTTAGTAAATTCCAAGAATCAATCAAAGTCTACGAACAGGTACGTGTATGTGCGAGATATAAAAAGTGTGTGAATGAACTGCGTAGGATTCGAACTCATGGCCTCCCACTCTAGACACACACTAAGTAGACACGATATGGGAAATAAGTATGCGGTATACGTAGTACATATGCATGCAGATTCATATTCACTCATAAAATCTAATTTATGACACCTCTGTAGTTAAAAAAAAGAAAAAATTCAGGAACAAAATCAAGAAATGTATACTCTATAAAAGACCTTCTATATACCTATATATAGGTCCGTCTTTCATAAAGTCATGAGCTGAAACAATGAGTGGTATCAATTAGAATAAAATATTTCAGTGAACCACATGCAAGTTAAACCAGTTTAGATTCATTTCATTTAGTTCAGTAAAGATGTGTGACCTTGGAATGAAGTAATGTAATATTATGTTTTACATTGCTGTCAATAGTGTTTTAAAGTTGTCAAGTAAAAGCTAATGTCGAAAACTGGACTACCCGGAGAAAAACATAAACAACCTTCGGCAAGCGAACAGACATCATTTGTCTTCTCAAACAAGCCTAAAAACAACATTCAAGGGTCAAGACTTTAAGTTTTAGACACGTCCATCAAAAAAGAGACTAATTAATACTCTGAATAATTGAAACTTGCACCGGCGTACGGACCATATTAATTTTAGCTACAACAAAATCAAAAAGGATAAATGTTTGGGGTTTTTATTAGTTGGTCATGTCAAAGTTACTTTTGTATTCAGAATGTATATACATTCTAAACTAGTGCATTAGTTTTAGGGTTTCAAATTTCATACATACTATATAGTTGTATATTTAAAATCTTTGCAATACATTATAATGTCAGATTTGGAATGCCAGCCCAAGGTTGGTAACTTTCAGGATAATTCTAAGACAGTGCTGGGTAAATTGAGGTCGAATAAAATATATATACAAGTAATTTATCCTAGGGTAAATTAGAATATAATTAATTACAAATTGACATGCATGTGTTATTTCTCATCCGGGGATTGCTAATATGTTGATCCGATAATTTGAAAACTAAAATCGACATCATTTAGTTAGAAGTGACCATGCTATAGGGATTGTAAACATGGTGGGTTATCTGTTTAATCAGCGAAGCTTTAAAGACAAGCTGGTGGTTTGCTTGATTCCTACCGACCTATGTACAGAATTCACCTCATCATACATGTTAGAAATTTGACTATATAGCTATCGTCTCCACTGTCAATTTTGGAACTGAATGAAAGATTGATCGGTTAATAATTAGGTACATCTTGCACATCGGTTTTTGTGCGATTGATGTGTAGATTTTCTGTAAATGGTTGGTGAATGTGGAATTCCCGTGGTTCTATTTATAGCACAAGTTTATTTTTATATCGGTTGACCATTTCCGCCCGTAGACCATATTTGTTTACGATTATCGGTATCCTGATATTTTCAATCAAAGCTTTAATCACTCATTTTCAGCATATCAATTAAATTTAAACACATGAATTTTATTTGTGTAAGACGTCAAGTTTTCCGAGATTTACCGCCATACCGGTCTGTCTTCTATCATGGATTACTACATGTGCAGCCGAGAAATAGGCTTTTAAAAAAAAAATTATGTTTACACAAGTTCGAAAAATAATTACATGTATTTATCACAAAAACAACTTATTTCGGTCTTTGAAACAGAAAAAATAAGGGGAAAATTTAGAAGCAACGGTCCGGATAGATTTTAGAAACGCCACGTGATAGTTCTACCGAAAAAAACTGTATAGGTATTCAAAAATGACTACTCATAAATACACAAATATTTGATAAGCAATGATAATTTTGACATTTTTAAAATATGAAAATCGTCTATTTTATAGGCATGTCACTTTTGTTCTCTTTTTTAGTGAACGATACCGTTTATGTCCACTTGAATTTAGCGATATTTTTAATATTTGATTTTTTTCTTCCGACGTCATTATTTTTTTCTAAAAATTCAAGTAAAATTTTCACATCATTAAAGTGTACCTAGAAAAAAAATTAAGAACAAAAATTAAAGTCGTCACGTTTAACTGGCAATATATAATATGGCAATCGTCCGTATTTTTGTTATTAAATTTTAGGACATCCGAGAGTCTCTGTGTCCAGGATTGCCCTGGATATATTTGACGACTCATAGTTCCATGTTCCTTTCACGCAATATTGATTCCACCCGTTGCGGTTGTAGCTAGCTAAACAGGAGGTGCTTACAATTGCGGATCACATGGTCTCACTTCCCTGGTGTTAGTTTACGTGTATAACCTAACTTGCAATATCAAAAGTTTTTACTTTGCTTCTGGATTGTGATTCGGATATGGATTAGTATGTTTGTTTTTGATTACACACACATTAAAATATGACATACATGTATTTAATGTATGCATTTTAAAAAACTAGGTATAGGTTAGTTTTTTCAAAAAATGTTTAAACAACTTTCAAGTTCCATCTTCTATAATTGTTCCCGTAGGTATATATTTAGCCAACTATATTATACTTTATTAACTCCGTAAATAATTTATTCTTCATCTCTGCTAGCAATATGTTTTAATAAAAAACTGACATTATAATCCGAATCGCAATCTAGAAGCAAAGTAAAAACTTCTACCAGGGAAGTGAAGCCGAGTGCTCTTGAAGGGTAAACACCTCCTGTTTAGCTAGCTACTCCCACGTGTTTAATCAAAATTGAGTGAAAAGAACATGGAACTATGGGACATCAAATATATCTTGGACAAACAAACTTTATCTGTAGTTAATTGGAAAAAGATATGTATAGGTAAACGACTACGGGTATGAAAATAAAACGATTCCCGGAAATTTAAATTGTAATCCGTAGAGACAAAATACTGAGGAGGCGAATTGCACAGACTTAGTCGGTGTGCCATAGGAATGCTGTGATATGTTAGACATTTTCTTGTGATATCTCATTTGAAGAGGCATAGCCTTCAGAAAAAGAAACGTAATAAATAACGTTGTCTTCCCTAAATGACATATTATCCTCATTCAATTTTCAAATTAAATGTCAAACGGCCAGCTTAAACATCACGACCTATACCTAAAAGATAAACAGTTTTGATTCGCAGACAATACATTTACAATACATGTCAGCCATAATGAACACGAAATATATAGTTATATTCCCTAAACATGAATGCACTTGTCGATAATAAAAACAGTATAATAACTTATTTGACCCAGAAAATCACTTTATAAGTTTAAAATCAGAATAATATATATCTAACTATAATAGTGTATACAGTCACTTAAACGTCACAACAAGGAAGTGAAGTAACAGCATGGATACAACTTGTAACTGTCAGATAAATCTTGTTATAATTTTGCTATCTTTTGGAGTAACGGGTAATTATAATATTATAACATAAATTTACACACAATTTTAACACTAGTATGTTGATTTTTTTTATTTATATTGTTGTCTCAACACACATGTAACCATCTAGGTAATAGATATTGATTTAACGAATCCATTTCTCGGCTACAAAATTTTATATCTAGAGGACATAAATTTGTTTACCGTATGTATGTATAGAATACATGTATTTGTTTACCGTATGCGTGTCAAGGTGACATATATTAGTTCCCGTGCATGTGTAGCAGACACTGACGTCGACAACTTTTTACTCTTACTTTTTCAATAGCACTGGGCCATCTGTATGGTAAAACATTACATGTATAAAACATATCAGGTTCGGTTGACGCTTCAACCGGTATGTTTCCTTCCGACCCTCTATCATTCCGTGACGCATATTTACAAACCATGCAACTGATAATTTACTTTAACAGCCCTAAATTTTTAGACTATGTGAATGTCATCTATCCTAGTGAGCTTGAAATTAAAGAAACGACGAATTCCACAAGCTCAAGTTCAGCTACATATTAACAGTTTAACCTGAATAATGACGCCCACGCGGTTCTACATACCCTTGAATAGACGACACAATTTTATTTCATTCATCACATTGAGAGAAAGAAAGTAAGATAGAGAAAAAAGAGCGAGAAAGACTTTTCTTGACAGCAAGTTTTAGATTTTCTAAAAGATAATAAATAAATTCCTGCAATGCTTTGATTTGAAAGTATGAAATTTAATGCATTAAAGAAATGCTGTCAATATCTATTCATGATTGATTATATTATCTCTTGTGACTTAAATACAGCCATAAGTCCTACATGTATTAACCCAGTATAAATGCAAAGAAACAGAAAAAAATACATTACGCCTTCAATAGATTTTATATAATTGAGTTTCTGTCTTTAAACATAGATCATATACCTGCGTAAACAAGAAGACGGATTAATATTCAGTTGTACCTAAACTATTTGTCCTGATGTTTGGCTTAATATTATGGTTGTCCTTACAATATTGTTGATAGATATAAAATTTTTGTATCGCAATTCACCATGCATATTTTTGGCATATTGTTTTCATTCTGAATTTTAATTTAAAATTTGGAGGTATCATCAAACTAAACAGCAGGTGATTACTCCATTTAAACACCTCATCTCACTTCCCTCGTGGCAGTTAGCCTGTTCAATTAAATCAGCCCATGTTCAGATTTACCCTGCTCTTAGGATTATGGTTTAGACATTAACTGGTATATCTGTCTTTGAATTTTTACAATGATGAAATAATTTAACAAATACCAAATTATAAAAAACCGATAAGTTCAATGTAAACAATTTTCAATTAAAAACCGTAGCTATAAACATAAAAAATCTACTTTCGTGTTTTGGCGTACTCCAACAAAAAGCCGGAAAATAAATATCGACTGAACTCTATCCGAATTAAATGCCAAAGATTTAAAGAAAAAATTTAATTTCATGACGTCTTAAACAAATATCCGCGTTATATCATTAATAAACATACTACTCCATATCCAAATCTCAATCGACTGTATATTTAGCTATAACTGCCACGTGTGTAATTATAATTCAAAACTAATGATTTTGACTTTGATTTTTGAATATGCATTTATCCTGCTTCAACAATTTATTTGATTTTGACGTTACATATTTTAATATAAATATTAAAGACCGACTGCCTTGTTAGCTACAATTGCCATGTATGTAATTACAATTTAAAACGAATAAATATAACTAATTTTTTAATTATGATGTCGGCGTTTACTAGAACTCTTTTTTTTATTTTGAATCATAATAATTATCATTTTTGCAGCTAATGGACAGAATGCTAGAATTACTGCACCAGATAGATTTATCCTAAATACTGAAAGGATTCAGATTGATTGTCAACCGACAGGGTTACTATATGCACAGATTAATAGCATTGCCATCTTGAAAAATAATCAGGCAATGATAAATGTTGGGAGACTTAATGGACAATCAACCATTGCTTGGCAAGATTCCAGTGTCCAGAGTCGTGCCATAACTAATACTCCTGATCTATCAGTGGTATCATCATCAGAACTAAGAGTAACAATAGAGGCCACTAATACACAATGTGATGATGAAGCCGTGTATACATGCAGAGTTAATGGTTTAGATTCTGGTTTCAATGCAGTACCTAACAATGCAGTATCACATAATGTTACTGTTGTAGGTAAGTCACATGATTGTTTATATGTTTTGGAATGGAATTGCAGGGGAGGATAAACAGTCGCCTTTATAACACAAACGGCCATTCTAATGCATGGTTAAAAATTATCAGTCACCGGAATAGCTACACCAGGTGCTTCGGACGGGTGAGCATCTCTTGATTAGCTGGCTACATTTGTCGCTTGTCGAACGAAATTTGAAATTGAAAGGATCACCAAACCATAAAACGTAAATAATATGAAGTGAAAGATATGTTTAAGGTATTCAGTGGGTTTATTTAGACGGAGGGTTAAGCACCTCGAGTTAAGCAAGATAAGTGAAACTCTGGAAGGGTTATTTTCATTACAGAAACATCAAACATTTAAACAATAGTGTGATGATGGTCATAAAATTCATATATGAAGGCCTACAACACCTCCGATTCAAAACTATTGACAAAAGTCAGGGCACTCAAACATTATTTATGGACATCATCACAGTAATGCTGGTAAGCAAGGTGTCTCTGTTGTTATATTAGAAGGCGAATAGTTACCTGTTTCTGTTCACTCTCAATCTGGATTACATATTCGGCGGCTGTTGCTCTTGAATTCCGATATGGACATGGATTATTAGTTCTTTATATTACAGTTGTGGAAATAAGCTCTACTGTTATCCGTAGATAAGGTATATTTTTCAAAAAGCAAATAAAGAACATGCAAAATACATCGATTTCTTCAACTTTATAACAAACGTAAAAAACTTACAAATTTGTATCTATAGTATCCTTTTGTTAAAATTTGAAAATACAATCTTAAGTAAATTCCCAATTCATCATACAATATTTAACACGTTTGTTAAACACGTGGCCTTTCACGCGAGCTGTTACACTCAGTACTTCTAAAAGGTAATCATGTTTTGTTTTATTACAATCGCCATGTGTGTAAAAAAATGGGAGACCCCAAAACAATCAGTTTAGAGAACATTTCTTAAAGAACTTTAAACTAAACAGCGTTACAGTTTTGAACCCTATTTTAATAGTAACTTATATGTTTTTAAATTTGCATTGCACATGCCATAATGCATTTATTCATGTATTTATTTATTTATTTTTTTTTTTTATTTATTTATTTATTTGTGTGTTTGTTTATTTTTTAAAGAGTCATATATATTATATGCCACACACCATATTATTTACGTTTTTCAATTCAAGTTAAACCAGACAGAATGAACGACATGCAGATCTCTCCGTTGCCCTCGGCAGCAGGACAGTATTCAAAAGGAGAAAACATCACATTATCTTGTACAGGCACCGTAGGAGCATACGCTGACCCACCAAGGATAACTTGGTGTATACATAGAAGTGGGGACTTTAATCCGACAGATTTGGAGACCGATAATAATTTCAGGTCAATTTCGCAGTCCAATGCACAGTCTGTAGGATCAACTCCAACAACAAGTTGTCAGTTTGAACGGACGAGTACAGTGGTTTATCAAGTGGCTAACACCGACACAGATACTACATTTTTTTGTCAAATCACAGCCCCGGGAGATAGTGGCATCTGTGGACAAGGAACTGTAAGACAACAAAAAAGTATAGAAGTTGGTATGTATGTTTAACATATGTTAAAGACGTTTTGGATTTTTTTAAACATAACATAAATATATGGCAGTAATAATAGCGTAGGCGAAATATGTGTACAATACATTTTTTTTTTAAATCTGGTTTGTGATTTTGTCATGGATAAGTATGGTTTGTTTTAGATACAATATACACTCTCGGCGGCTGCAACTAGCTACACAGGATATACTCTTCCGAACCAAAAAATGTTAAAAAATTAACGTGTTACACCTAATTCGACATCTAAGAAGTTTTAATGAAAAACAAACATATTTATACATATCCGAATCACAATCCAGAAGCAAGATCAAACTTTAGAACTGAAAACCTTGTGTTTAAATTGTAATTTGGACAATTGTGTTTGTTGTTGATTAACTGTATAATGCTTATATTTCGCAGTGGTTTTATTTTCGCTATATTCGCGATCCAGTGTGTTCCCGCGAAAATAAAACCTCTGCGAAGATACAGCGTTTTCAGGCAAATGTAATGTTGCTCGAGAAGACCACAAATACACTAGTCATCTTAAACCACGAAAATTTATCAATATACTGTACCAGTTTACCACAAATTTTTTATTTTTAATTTGACCAAAAGGTTAAATGAGTCCTTATATCTCGAAATTTCTGATTTGAAACCGTATTCGTTTGTTCGTTCATTCGAACTTTTTCGGTTAACTCGTACTTAGATCAGAGTTTATTTTATTTAAGGATCTTGAATCCACACTTGTTTTATACGTGTTTCCTTTATTTGTATTAAATTATTAGCTTCCGAACTATCTCGAATGCATATTTTATTGTTTGTTGTAATTCTGTTCGTTTGAAATATTTTTTTTTCATTTGATTTCAGTCAATATTTCTGTAAGCACTGTATATAAGTTAATATCAGTCGTTTTTATTGTGATATTTCAGCTCCAACTACACAACCAACTGGATCCGGATTTGGGGGTAAGTACTAAGGCGTTATGTGACATCTTCCATGGTACAGAAAATTTTGACCTTATTGGTCTATCAGTAAAAACACAGATGCCACATTATGATGTTACGTAATATCTTCTGATTTTTTTTAGAATCTTTTGCCCATTGACTCATGGACATTGTAAGTATTGGCTTATTAATGCTCCTGTTTTTATAGTATTCTCCATGTTTTTGCCGATAGGTGTGGTGTCAGATTTTTTAAAGTTAGCCATCATCTATTATTTGATTTCTCATAGTTATCGGTTTCTTTCATTTTGGCTTTTTTCCACACGTGATTTACGTATCTTACCGGTGGGCTTACTTTAATGGAGCACCTGTCTTTAAATCGTCAGATTGAAGATAACGTGTTCAACTACATTTGTCATTTTTTTACCTTGATGTCTTGTTATGCGCTGTGAATGTATAGTTTGACGATGCCCTCAAAAATAAATTTTTTGCATTTGTAATTTTACCTTTTCTAAAGCACCCAGTGCGTCACTTTCTTCTTTTGGTGCGGTTTAAGTGTTAAACTAACTGTTATTTATTTTGTTTAGATTAATATTTCAAATTCGATCGGGGTGATTGATTTATTAAAAGTTTATAAGATCGTATTTGCTCTCTATATGGATCTCGAATGCATATGTGCTTTATATTTATTTCTTTATTGTTTTATTTGATTTCCAACAATCTTGAATTTATATTTTAATGTTTGCTGTAATTTATTTGCTCGTTTATTTTTTTCATTTGATTTTAGTTAATATTACTGTAAGCACTATATACAAGTTGCAGTAAATCAACCTCACTTTTGATATTTCAGCTCAAACTACACCAGATCTTGGATCCGGATTTGGGGGTAAGTACTAAGGCGTTAAGTTACGTCTTCCAGGTTACAGAATATATCGATCTCATTGGTTTATCATTGCAAACGCAGATGACACATTATGTTGACACTTAATATCTCCTGATTTTTTTCGCATTGGTTGCATTGATTGCAAAGGAACAGTTAGTATTTCATTTGATTTTATATCTTTTCTATTGTAATTTAAAAGAGTATTAGCGTCATTGATGCATTTATACTTTTAAAGAAGATATGATGCAAATCAATATTATGAAATACATTTGAAAATATTTTTGTAATTTTATCATTTTTAAATGAATTCCATGCTATCATTTACAAAATAAACTATAAAATAATCAAACCAATTAAGATTCAAAGTTAAAACATAGTATGAAATTCAAAATAGTTACTAACCATACTACGAGGGCACTTCAAAATTTTTGAGACTTATTGGCTTCTAAAAAATTGTAATGACACGTACGTACAAGATAACCGGGATTGTATAGGTACAATCACGGTGATATAGATATGAAATTTTTGTAAAAAAATATTTAGTAATTACAGAGATGTTTGGACTTCAACAAAGGTTAATCATATACACTAATGATATTTCGATGTAAAATGGACCCTGAAGAAAAGTCTGAAATAAGAAGCTATATCAAAAACCGTTGTGCTTTGTCAATACCAAGTAAACAGATATTGAGTGAACTTAAACTAATTTAAGGAGATTCATCTATGTCTAAAGCAACTGTTTATATTTTGTTAAAAGTGTTTACAGATGGGAAAGGAACTGTTAAAAACAACCCCGTTCAGGACGTCCAAAATCGTCATTAAAAATTGAAACAGAAGAGCACTAAAGTCAACTTTTTAAATCGTAATCTGTTTTTATGGGGTTCCCCTAAAAAAAAAGTTCAGTTTTACATTTATAATCAGTATTTTGTAGTAATGTTGAGTTCTTTGCTAACATTTATCCTCAATGTATGTCCAATGTTGCAACATTAAAGGTAACTGATAACTTCCCCTTGTCTATAACCATATGTCTAAGTAATAACCTGTTTAACATTTAGGCTCAGTTTTCTTATTATGTACCTATATGCTCGTTATGCATTGCGTCGTTATTTTAAATAAATTTAAGACATATCCACGGTTGCATCGGGTATTTTTGTCTGTCAATCAAACTGATTACTAAAGTTGTCATTCATTGTATATGGTGGAATTGTTATATTTAACCATGTTTTATTTCCTAATATTGAGAGTATGTTTTTTAAAGTATCATAAGATATCTTTTTATTCGGCATAATTCTACTTATTATACGTCGGATTTTATGAGAAATCTTCACGCGAGAGAATACTAAATCGCGCCATTTATCTAATTAATTCTCCATGGTAAGTAATAATCTTGTTAAATACATTGCAGACATATAAACAATTTCACACTATTCTAACAGATAAGTGCTAGATCATTCTGGTCTCTTCTTAGCTATACCTTTTTTGACAACTGCAATGCTATCTATGTACCTGCTGCTCAACAACCCCGTTACGTTAGCTCAGTGTTAAGCTTTCGAAATGTCTGAAATGGACATGTATGTGCGGACAGAAACTTAAAATGCATTTTATTATCGTTATTCATAACATAAGTATACACAATCTTATCAAGCACATAGTTAAGTCCAATAAAAAGTCCAAAGACATAAGTGCAAATCAGTATTTATTATATTTAAACATAAATCGTAAGCATGTAAATTTTGCGAGGCAATCAATTATTTTAATAAACAGAGATAACAAATCATGTCAAAACCTACATCTAAAAGCAAAGTATAAACTGACAAATTCGGAAAATTAATCCAGGTGCTTTTGAAATATAAGAAATATCTGTTTATATAGTTTTCTAAAACGAACTGAGAATAATGGTGATAATTTTTATACGAAATATAATTATATGAGTATATTTCATTGTATATCATGTTAAACAAGATTTATTGATACTTGTTTCTATTCAAGCATATTTTTAGATATAAAATATGTCAATGAGATATAAAGATAATAAAGCTGTAATAAATGTACCTGTTATCCAAACAAACTAGTACCCGGATGTAGGGGAAAATCTGGGATAGGTACCTGGATAATATATGATTTAGTTTCTTACACTTACAATATACATTTTAATATAGAGAGTATACAAACATCCTCTGACTGTGGAATCGACATTATACTAGAAAGTTTAGTTGTAATACAGTACATGGTATGTAAATATATTATATAATTTGTGTTGTGATTCTATCATTGAAATACATGGAAATAGTGTCTAAATTGTATAAAACTCTTATGCCGTGTTCTACAAACCTAATGAAACGATATAAACATCATTAATAGAAAGTTTATTTGTCATATTTCCATTTTTGCGTTTTTGAAAGTCATATTTTGAAATTTGAATCCTGAAATAAATTTAAGAAACGGTTGTTTGTGGCATTCATTATTAATTGTTCGAGCAGCCAATCAAAGACGTCAAGAATATATGCATTAGCAAAAGTTTATTTCCACTCTTCTATAAATTGTATTTATGTTGCTCTCTCGGTATCAAACAGAGTAAATACTATCAAAAATTACACTTTTAGACAGATACCACCATTGATGTTGTGTTTTAAATTTTTTATTGAATAAATTTGAACTTTTTGAAAAAGTTAACTAATGAATTTTTATCGCCCTATTTCTATTGATTTTTGTAATTTTATTTTTCAACGAGAGTCATAAGGCAGAATTTACACCTGAACTATATGCACTTTGTTTCATGGTTGTAGACACGTTTTGCACAAATAGACATTTTTGAAATATTTATGTTTATCTTGTTGTTAAAAAAATGCCAATACCAACGTTTTATAACATTCGTATTTAAGCAAGCAAATAAAACAATTTTCATCAATCTACCAATATTTCGTAATATTTCATTGTAGTTCCAAATATGTCATTCTTAAAAGTAATTCTTAAATATTGATTTTCGTATCGATATTTAAGGGTTGTTTCACATGTTAAACAAATTGATTTATTGCCATTTATTGATAAGAGGGTTTTATTATATAATGTTTTATGTTTTATTATATTTTGAGTTTTATAATGCATATGGGGAATATTTTTAAATAAGTTTACCTTTTTAAGTTGCCCAGTCTCAATAGAAATTAATTTATTATACCTCATTAGAAAAATACGATACAATCTGTAATTTGATTGGATCGTTTGATCATGTGATCAAGGTAGAGAAAACATCGTGTATCCCTCTGAAAACATCATATCCCACCTCTTCGGAACGCACCGTGACGTTACAATGATATGACGTTATGTATGGCAAATCGGTCACGACGTTCTAGTGTTTGCCTCCAATGAGTTCCAATAGAAGAAAAATCAATGAAGGACTGATGTTTTAAACATCTAGGCTTCCTGTTTTAAATATTTCTCTTTCTTTCTGTCTTTCGTATTACTGTGGTTATTTTTCGGTATAATAAAGAATTTATTGCCTTTGTTTGAGGGAGATATGAACATCTTTTCACCCTTAATAAGTCACATTTGCTTCTGGCTTTGCCATCGAGAAATATGACTTGTTTTGGGTGAACAAATGTTCATAACTCCCTCACTCAAAGGCAATAAATGTATGATATTTAATAATTAGATTATTTTTTTAATTTTTATTTTAATTTAAAAAAAAACATTACGATAAGGATAGATTGTTGTTAATTTAAGTTTAAACATTACCACATTAAACAAATATTAAATATTTCCCC
Source organism: Anadara kagoshimensis (assembly GCA_021292105.1). Lineage (NCBI taxonomy): Eukaryota > Metazoa > Mollusca > Bivalvia > Arcoida > Arcidae > Anadara > Anadara kagoshimensis. The sequence continues at coordinate 37,893,773 of CM037866.1, forward strand.
TTATACGTGTCGAAAATACTCCTCAGGTAAAGTCAGTGTTTACGATTAACGTGTTAAGGATTCATATTTTATTTAAACACTTCCCGGTTTACTGCTTTTGTTTTTGTCAAACTTTGTGTGCTATTTTTTCCAGATTATAAAAAAAATGTTGTCTTAAAATGGCTTCATTTTTATATCGTGCACCACAATTTACGACACAAAGAACTATTTACTATTGCGTTATTTTCTTCGCACTTACCAAGGTTCTACCACATTAAAATATTATATTTTGTATTTTTCTTAAAGTGTGACCGGATGTTCCAGAAGAAAAAAGCTTCTGTGCATCTAAGCAAACAATGACGTGTTAAATTAAAACTATGCAACGTCAAATATGTTTAGGAAACCTTTGAAATCATGAGATCATTCTTATTAGCAATATTGTGATGACAGTCACAAATAATTAAGGCTATGTATATATTTGATAATATTGCACTGATTTGTGTCGGAAATTTTAATGATCAAAATTTAAATTGACAGTACTTGTAGCTAATATATAGACATATAATTTCAGATTTAACATGAGAGACGTGGTTACATTCTTGTTTGCTTTTATTGCTTTTCCACAAGGTATTTCAGGTAATAACAATTACTATAGAACGTTGTTGTAATGCATGTTAAATCTAGAGAAAAGCAGCATGTATCAAATTAAGATTATTATATATGATCTTATTAACGTTTGCCAGCTTAACAAGTTTTAATTTACAATGTGATGGTGGTTTGAAAATAGATTTGTATTGTATTGTTTTTATTGTATTGGATAGGGTATATTAACGCGAAAATGACAAACAAGCAAGAATATTTGCTCAATTGAGATATGCTACCCTTATTATCCCGTTTATATGCATACAGTGATGGATGCAAAATAAACATTATTCATCAGTGTGATGTAAGGTACATAAGTCATTTTTTAGATATTTTTCCAAGATTATCGTTTCGGGATACAATTCGTAATCAGAACCAATATTAAAATTATTCATAACTAAATGTAGATAAGGAAAAAAAAGGCATAAGGGACTTAATGTTAGGTTTGGGGTTTTCCAGATGTCAGCTAGCAGCAAATTAGGAAAGTAGAATATTTTTTACTAAAGTATGAACTTCTTAGTTAGATTTATCCTGTCGTATTTCTTGTCCATCAACACAGATGTCCAGTGGTTATATTACATATTTCAATGGTACTTATTCTATAGATAATTTGTTTTGAAATTTTAAAATTTGTAGATGCAGCATGGACTTTGACCAGTTCACCACACCCGATTATTGCTGGAGAATCATTCACATTGACTTGTAAACCGGACAATAATATAAACTCGATATATTGGAAAAGACGTAATTCAATGAGTACTATTGACCAATACGTGGCGTATACCACCAGATATCCAAACGACACATGCGTGGTAGCTGCCAATTCTGATAACCGATATCAATACTCATGCAATGCGGGACCTCTTTTCCAATTAACAGTACCAGTAAATGAAAGTTCATTCGTCAAACAACACAGAATAAACTGGAGATGTGATAGCCAATCCGGAAGTAACGGAATATCTGCAGGGTATAATACATTTATTTACGGTATGTACTTAAGTTTTATTTTATTTCATGTTAATTTTATAAACGTTATGTTATAAGTCAAATGATAAAGGTTGTTGTCGAGATTGCAACAAAAATAAATTCTCAAACACGAGCAATGCGAAAGCTGTCACAGGCATTTGAGGGATTTCACTTCCTTAAAAAATACATTTCAGATCTTGGCTTTGCACTTTTTCTTCCGTATTTATGTATAAAACTAGTATAATTACTCATAAATTGTTTTATTAAATAACGTTAAAATTGCAATGATGAAAATAATTCTTGAATACAGGAAGATACACTTTGCACATTGAATAATATTTTTCTTTTACACAATTTTGATTACACACGTGGTGGGTGTAGCTAGCTAAACAGGAGGTGCTTACCCTTCCCGAGCACCCGGCCTCACTTCCCTGATGGAAGTTCACGTGTCTAACCTAACTTGTAAGTTCCAAAGTTTTTACTTTGATTCTGGATTGTGATTCGGAAATGGATTAGTATGTTTGTTTTTGATTATAAAGTAACTTGATTTTTTATTTTTAAATTTGTTTATTCAATATAAGGGTTTTAGAAGTATCTAATGTATGAACACCCATGGATTTGAACTTTAAACACAAAATCTTTTACCAGAGAATTAAAGTCATGCACATCTCTTATCAACTCAAACCCGCTACGTTTAAAATTAAAATAAAGAAATATAAACCGAAATCATATTTTCACAAATACGATATTATGATATGATACCAATATATAATACGGAAGCGAACTTTTTTATTTTCATTTTAGAACCAGTTAGAACGGTTCGAATACTTGATCCAAAGATAATGTATAAAAACGTTACAGAGGAGTTACGATGCACGACAAGTTATTGTTACCCTGTAGCTAATGTATCATTGACTACAACTGCTGATGCTGTAGGATCAGTTTTACAAGGATCAAACACAGAAACAAGTGGTCTCGCTTCATCGTATGCAATACAGAGTATAAAGCCAACTGGAGACACGAAAGAGGAGTATGTATATTGCTCGGCCGTTAATATACCAGGAAGAGAACATGTCAGAGAAACTTTAATCATTACAGTTCATTGTAAGTACATTGTAGATCAGATGTCATCTGTAGTTGTTTATGAATAACATTATAGAACATATCTTTAATTTAGGATCCGATAACGGAACACATATGAGAACGAATGATGCAATCCCCTTCTGATTTAGTAACTTCTTAGTTTAATCATTTAGGCCTCACTTCCCTGGTGAAATTTCAAATGTTTAACATAATTCGTCAGTTTTAAAGATTTTAGTTTTCTTTTTGGAGAGCTATTCGACATTAACTAGTATGTTTGTTTTTGATAATCTCATAAGGTCTGTGATTTGTTTTGATTTTATTTATTCCTATTTTGTCTGTTTTATTTGCTTTTCACACTTTAGGATAAAATACAGTCCAACCTTTCTTAAAGGCATACTCTATATAAGGACCACCTTCTTATGAAGGCCAGTAGAAACGTATTCCAATGACTCTTTATTCATATTTCTTTGACTTTTATATGAAGGCGTTCTGCTCATAAATACCACTTTACTGATTTCTTGAGTGACCTCTTTAGAAAGGTTTGACTGTACATGCATTTTATGATTTTACAGATGCACCTACTGTGGATCCTTTAATATTTGGATATACAAATAGGTCTGATATTTACGAATCAGAAGAAGTTTTTTTGAACTGTCAACAACCGGGTGGTAACCCTCTATCTAATGTTAGCTGGAAGTGTTTTGGTGCACCGGAAACAATAAATAACACTGAAAATATATCTAGCTCAAACGTAAAGATCCGAATTGACAGAGCTATGGATAACAGAACTTGTGTCTGCTCAGTAGAACATCCTGATAAAACAGTATCTTACAACAAAACAATAACGATAAACTTTAACGTACACTGTAGGTATATTCGGATCACCAGACTCGCGCCCTGGTTAAAGTTCATGTATATAACAATCTAGTTTGTGAATTTCAAAGATTTTACTTTGCTGTTGGATATTAATTTCGATATGGATTAGATTTTATATTTTTTATTTATACTCCATCAACTATTTTTAAACAATGATGCCAGTATCAGAAAAAAATAATTGTAATGTGTTTATTTGATGTGTTTTATTATTTTTCTGTGTCTAGGATTTTTCTGGATATATATTTAACCTTCTATAATTACATGCTCCTTTCACATTTAATGTTGATTACGCTCGCGGCAAGTACAGCTAGCTATGCAGTAGGTGCTAATCCTTCCGTTGCAACTGGTTCGCTCACTTTTTATTGGAATTTCACGTGTTTAAACTATTCACCAGTTATAAAAAAATACCTTTCTTTTTGGGATTGTACTCTGGATATAGAGTTTGTTTTTGATCACGTTCGTAACTAGGTCGAGTAACTTGGTTTGCTTAACGTCAGTATATTGACCAATTGACATTTTTGTACTAGAAATATGTATTCACGGTAAACATTTGGTCGACTGATGTTTTTTATTCAATTCATAATAGCAAGATATATAAACAAGAATACGACTATAAGTTCTCAATTCCTTTAGATATTTTACAAGGATTTTGTAAAGTACATTATTGTCAACTTTCTCACTCGATGCAATAATATACCTACTTCCCCTGTTTAATAAATATTAATTCAAAATGAATAAGCCATAGTAGAAGGGCCCTCAAAATATGTATAACAGTCATCACAATAGTGTCTATGTCAGAGACAATCCTGTATATATTAAACCCGCCTGTAGTTCAATGTTTCTTTAACTAATTTTTTACTTCAGACATAACTTACGTAGACACAGAAGGTGCTTACTCTTTCTTCACACACGGACTTAATTCCATGAATAAAGTTTGCATGATTGTTTTTCACTCTCATTTGATGTTGTTGTGTTTTGGGCATAGAATGGTATATTAGTGTTTATTGCATTGGTTTCTTCTGTGCCATTAAAGGTTTAAGTATATGTGTTTGTTTCCTATTTTATGCAGACATGGATTTGTCACTGAAGTCTGGAACTATAGTAGTTTCTAGCACAGAAGATATTCTCCTTGAATGCACTGCAAACGGCCGCCCTTCGACATATAATTTCCATCCTTGGGCACACATGATAGGAACTAAAGTGATCAGAACTTTACCAGGGTTGCCAAACAGAAACAACATAACGCTAGAACTACTGTTTACCAGTTTTCAAGATAGTGGGACATACGTCTGTTTTGGCGATAACAGCAATGGAAAACACGTAATGAGCAAGCAGATCGAAGTTACTGTTAACGGTACTTTTTTGTAAAAACCATATCACATGAAAAACGTTATACGATGCATAATATCAAATAAGAATATCATGTCAAAACTTCCAAATAATCTTAATCCTATTTCTTTTATTATTTTTGCTTTGCTTCTTCTATGATTTATTTTGAAATAAATTTTATCTTTCACATGCTACAGCCAAGAATATACCCTAGCAATAAAATATGAAATATCATTGCGTTCGCTAGTTTGTTAAACATGTACATATTTGGTATGCGTGACTCCCTGATTTCATTTCTGGTTTGTATTTGCGTTCTTAATTATTTCCAAAAAGAACCATCGTAGGAATTTAAAAAACCCACTGTCTGAATATCCTAGTTTATACGCCAATTCACAGGGTTTTTTGTTCCATATCTTATTTGTCCGTCACATTTGCTCTCTTTTAACTTTTTTCAGACTAAGTTACTTATATTGTTGTTTATTACATTCTCCAACAGATGCTCCTGTTGTCACTGATTCCGGTGGAAATAACTTCAATCAAATATATGTTGACTTTTATTCAATACCTAAGCCACAGCAGATTGAATGGATAAAAGATGGCAAGATAATATTTATTAGCGAGAATTACCAGCAAACCATGTCTTAAAAAAGCTTATTTAAAAATAACAACTTTAAATAAATCATATAATGCTTTTTTAGCTAATCCCAGCGAAAAAACTGCGTCGAATACAGGAGCAGCAGTTGGCGCCGGCGTAGGATCCGTCATTGCCTTGATCATGATAATTGTTGGAATAATTTTATTCAGAAGATACAAAACAGGTACTACAGATGACTCCATTTACAGAATATGTTGCTGTTAAGTTCTGATTCATTAAGAGTTATGTTTATTCAATGAAAAACGATCAACATAATACAAATGTATCACTCATAGTGCGTCAAGTTTGACCTGAGCGTTTAACCTCTAATATAATTTTTCAAACTGGCGTATCTATTGTTTATTCAAGGCGGTATATAAACTTAAAATTAGGAAAGATGATAGTAATACTGGGCATCAGATGTTAATTATAATGAAACATGTTTTTTAACCTAATCGCACAGTCGAATCCAATATTCAAATTACACTCAAACCTGTCTATAAAGGATACCCAGTAAAATTACCTTTATACACAGGTGCCCTTTATATTCAGGTTGCTTCAAAGTATGGTGTTTTTGTTTTCCAATTAATACGCTATGGTAGAGCTTGTTTCAACTACGGGGACTTTGTACAACGAAGTAGGCTGCTTGCAAATAAATTGTTGACTCAGGGATATTGCAAAGCTAGGCTTATCAAGGCCCTCGAAAACTTTTATGGCCGTCATAACAGTATTGTTGATAAGTTTGATGTCTCTGTGTCCAGGATTGCCTTGGATATATTTGACGTCTCATAGTTCCATGTTCGTTTAACACAATTTTGATTACACACGTGACGGGTGTAGCTAGCTTAGCAGGATGTGCTTACCCTTCTGGAGCACCCGGCTTCACTTCCCTTGTGGAAGTTCACGTGTCTAACCTAACTTGTCAGTTCCAAAGTTTTTACTTTGCTTCTGGATTGTGATTCGGAAATGGATTAGTATGTTTGTTTTTAATAAATAAATGACTATTGAGATACAATTTTCCTGACCTTTACAAACATGTGGCGTTTATATAGAGGTGGCTTTTCATGTATTTTGGCTTGTTAAGGTCAAACGGTCAGATCATACTATACCATCACGAGAGGTAACTATTCATCTGTGAAAATCCTTTTTCTACTGATGATCTAGTTTGTATAACTGTATATAAATATAAACGCATTGAATTGCAATTTATGTTTATTTCAAGATTAGCTTCTTACTGACAAATCGTATCGGTGTTAGTTTTTGGTCTATGAAAATATGAAATATTGACATGGTGTTCTTTCTTGCATTTACAAATTATTGTTATCGATATATAAAGGCGTCTATGTTTTCTATACTTTTGTTATAAAGCTCATCATGCATGTTATTTATCAATAGTCTGTAGTCTGTCATTGTCTGCACACATAAGTACCACCGCGTGTGATTATATTTTTTGTATGTTATACTTATTTCAGTTTACAAAAGTAACACAGACATAAACAATACGCATATCGGTGACAGGTAAATGATTTTATAATTTCTTTTACTAATATATCCATGCCAGAAGATAAGTTACCCAAGATATTCTCAGCAAAAATTGAATCATTTTTATATCGATCGGATTTGCTAAGAATTTTATTTCACTTAAAATTTAATTAAGTAAGATTTATAATCGCAATAGTTAAACTCTGAATATTTCGGACAAATAACTTTATTTTCAAAATCATTCTTTAATTATTAAACGTATTACTAGTATTAGTATTAGTATATGGTTACTTTTGATTACTGAGGAACTAACCTTACCGGATCACCCGGCCTCACTTCCTCACGTGTTAAACCCAACTTGTCAGTTCCAAAGTTTTTACTTTGGTTCTGGATTATGATTCAAACATAGAACGTATTTATGAAAAACAATCGTACTAATCCACGTTTTTATGATTAAAAATCACGATTAAGCAGCTACCATTTAGGAATTGTAAAACCCACACGACCTGAAACGCGGCAGCAAAATTGCACATGCATTAAACAAATGATATTCATTATCGTGGAATATCAAAGGCATATTACTATATACATCGTATATGTTATGACATGATATGTTCAGTATTTGCAGCAAACGTTTAACTTATGGTATGAAATTGGCAAAGTATACCTGTTTTAATTTACCAACTCTATACGGCCGTTTCAGAATACAATTCCTTATCAGTAGTGCTTGGACCAACATTATCAAAGGACCAAAATACATATTACCAAATTCAGCTTAGAAAAAACTTTGCATGAGGGAGAATACCTTAGTTTTCGAGAGATTTCGAATTCTACCTTGCAGGACATATAGACAATTATAGTATATTGCTGAAAATAATACAAACTGATTGCCTACTTAGTTAAGGTTTAAACTACATATTATACCAGTTTTAATTTTACAGCACTAGGCGACTGTTTAGGAATCGATACGAAATGTCATGACTCTTAAAACATTTAATCTTTGTTTTTGTTTAGCAATAGACGTCATTATGAGAACGTAGGGAAGAAAACTGTGGCCAATGTATACACTGTTACAATACAAGATGGTAATTTCATTTTTTTCAGTTTGTAAATTGAAACTGTCTTGATCTTGAGTGAGTTCTGTTGCAAAAAATACTAATTGCTACTGCAGATCCTCATCCATGCTTTAGGAATCTAGCAATTTCAATAGATAAAAATTATGTTATTTGCTTTTTATCGATAAACTTAATTTATATTAATACACTAACGTATAATAAGTGTTCTATTTAATAAATAATGTATTTATTTTTTATTGCTTAATGTAATTATATTTTATACTCATTCGCAAAATATTCTATTAAAAATATGATATTTACTTATAGTGGCTTTCTATGTTTTATGGTATAGAGAACAACAATTTAGTCAATAAAACATATTTGAATATATGACGTTTGTAAAATAAATTGTAAAATGTAAATGTCATGAGGCAAATAGTTTTGATATTTTGTTTTACTTTTGTAGAAACTCATGAAAACACCGGCGATATAGGCATGTGAGTATGATAATTTTACTAAAATACCTGACAAAAAGCAATTGGATATTTATATTCGGAAATGTAACTACTATTAAATCAAAATTATGTTACATTTGAAATTCTATCTGCACAATTTAATTTTAACTTAGGACATAAAAAACAAAACAATGTTAGTGTTTGTCTCATATATTTGAACTTAAGATTTAATTGCCATTATTATTTGTGTTTCATTATTTGAAAATTGACAGGAAAAGATACTATGTACAAGTTGTAATTTGCGTAACAATGCTTAAACGACAAAGCCTTCCTCCAATATAATTGTCTTTATTTAAATAAATAAGTGATCGCAATGTATGTGTTAAATACGCTAGTTAATTATGTTCCCTATCGACTTCAGATCATCATCCAAAATGCAATACTCGAAAACAAGTCGATTTATGTAGTCCATTTTAAATCATGATTGATAAACACATGCAGACGGGACTCCTTTTAAAATTGTCTTTAGTAAATAGGTTATTGAACTATTGACAACACGACAAGCGAAGGCTTCTTTCTTCACACAACTGAAAATATTCAGAGAAAATTTCGTAACTGAAATTAGATAGTGTTTCTTAATTTTTTTTTTTCTGGGAGGTGATACCTGGTGATCACTGATATCTAACTGATAACATACAACGTGTAAAATCAGAATCGAAAATGGAAATAAAAAAGAACAACAATTGGACGTAAACACATCAAGTTCTACGTGATCTTTAACGATATTTTTCCTTCTAGATTTAACAATATTCTCTAAATATTTTGATTTATACGAATAAGGAAGCAAATTGTAAAGACACAGTTTTTGGTTTTTGAAAGCTTTTGCAGTTATTTTTTAGAACTCTTTACAATCCATATTAGGTTGATATCAGATGTAAAATAGACTTTATTTATAGCCGTTTATAGAATGGAATCAGTTTTGTTTTACTTTTCTGCAAATTAGGAATACACAGAATCACGAAACATCATCATCAAATGATCTACAGCCATATGAAGAGATGAATTTTCAAGGTAAAATTGTAAAAATCAAAGATATTGATCAGTTCATTAAAGCGTCATTGAATTTATTGTATTTTCCTTGTATTATGTCCACACTGTATATTCTGACAATGAATTGTATATGTAATGTAAAGTCTAGATGTCAATATTGACCTAAATATGGCATCTAAAACTTTTATCCTTTGTGTATTTTTGTACACTTTCCGTATTCATATTTTATTTTACATACATTTTTCCATTAACATATTGCAAATACAAATTGGAGATTGTAAAAAACAATTTCTTTAAAACAGAAAAAGAACAATGTGATCAGTATTGAAATAACAATAATTATACTATCAAAAACAGATGTTCAAATCACAATCCTAAAGCAATGCAATTGGCACATTAACGTGAACTGCTAACAGGAAAGTGAGGGTTAGTGCTCCGGAACGAAAAAAACTCTTATTAAGTCCGATGCACCCTAACGGTTACAATCGAAATTTCAAATAAAAGAAACATAGAAATATTGGACGTCAAATATAACCAGGGTAATTTCGGATACAGAGACACCATACTTATTACCAAATGAAATTTGGGATGGGTTTGATAAGCCTAGGCTTGGAATATCCTTCTATCAATAATTGATTGGTAAGCAGCGTGTAACATTGAACGTAGAACCAAGCTCAAATATAGTGTATTTATTGTGAAAAATAACTTTGAATCAGTCCTGTCTTCAAATAAAGATCACAAGACAAGATGTTATAAACATAACCCTAAAGTTTGGAATAATTAAAGTCATAATTTTATCTATATAACTGATTGTTGAGTTGATTTAATTGGTTTTTTCAAGATATAACACCGTTATGCATCACTTTTGATTCACCCGAATAAAGAAACAATGTAGCAAAATAATGTATCCAGACCTGATAGTTTTTTTTTTTTTTTTTTTTTTTGAAAATTATATTACCAAAAATATCAAATACGTTGTTTATAAATACATATTCTGTCAATGGCATCATGCTAAACAAAATAGCCATAACTTATGCGTATCATTATATATGTACATCTTGGCTGGCCTTTTTGTAAACGAGTGACAAGAAAATGATGTCAAGTTTTTCCTATTTTAGACTCGTACCGAAAGACTCAAGAACTTTGTTATTTCAAATTTCGTTAGTTGATCATGTTACAACCCAAAACATACTAATCCATGATGGAATAACAATCCGGAAGCAAAGTAACGGTTTCAAGCTGGCAAATTTAGTTAAACACGCTATCTGCAACCAACCAAGTTAGGTCGGGTGCACAGAAAGGTTTAGCACCTTATGTTATGCTACCCGCACTAGCAAATACTCCGATAAACTAAGTTCTTTAATAAGACGTTCACGATAGAATCCCTTAGAAACGAGACTAATGCTGAACAATAACATATAAGTGTATGTAATATAATAATGCTTCTTTTAAAACATTAACTTGCTGTTTTTTTTTAGATAGACCTACTACATCAGCTACAAACAGAAATGTCAGATGTATTATATGATGACGATCAAAGACATCGACGGAATGGAAAATAAATCGACATTTGGATATATAATGGATAGCTACTTTAATTCAAAGGGAATTCAATTTCGCTATATTCGCGGTTGGACATAAATGGCCAAATTCAATACCACATGAATATTTTCATATAGCATTCAATAAACTTTTACACGGTATTTCTCTGTATAGTTGTATTCATTATTGTGTTGCATTTGAAATCTGAACATGCCATTGAAATTGCAAATTAAATTTAATAAATTTTATTAAATCCTGATTAGCGATTGTTAAATGTTGTAAGTTCTGTATCCACAGATACGAAGGTGTCGTATGACTTCTAACCTAGGAATATACAAGTAGTGTTTGTAATAGCGGCGCTTTCTGGTTTATCATATATAAAGGTACCGATAAACATGGATGATTGGATGATTATATCAATGAAAAAGGAATCGGGAATGGCTTCAATCATTAAACAAAAAAGAAACACACAAGGTGTTACCGGAAAGATTTGATTAAAGTAAAAAACAGGTCAGCAGGTGTTTACTTCTTTGCCGACGACTATTTTGTTACACGTGACAACTTTACCGTCAGTTTAAATTTATTTAATTTCAAAGACTTCATTGCTCAAATTGGACGTATCTATGGATATATACGGTAGATAATTCGTACAAAAAATTGTTATCACTGGTCACTGCATCGCGAAATTTAATAACCGCAAATCAGTTTCAGTTCGCGAAATTTTATCCCTGTAGAAATAAACAACTATCAAGTACCTAAATTGATGGTATATCAAGCGTTATATATTGTATAAAGGAAACGGTATTGAGGAAACACTATAATAATGTTTAAAAAATAGTCTTACATCATTGACCTGTTCGCTTGACTTTTAATTTAAATCTTTATTATGGACCAGATTATTATATATATAAATGACACACAGTTATTCATTTCGAACATGGTGAAAGGACATTGGGTATGCTAACACTATCCATGTATTAGTTGAACCTTTCTGGATCAATTTTTCTGAGATAACTTCCAAACTATTAGATTAATGTTAGTTGTCTATACGAGCACAATATCGTTTTACCAAAAACAAAAAAACATACTTATTCATGTCCATCAGCGTATAGATTAATTTCTTAATGCAAAAGAAATTGTTTTACATTTTATTTTAAAAATTATATTTGCATTCATATTTTACATTTTAAATTCATTCATAAACAATCTTGATATCTTGATAAAAAATGACACCTAAATTCTATTTATAGCATTTGAAATGAATAATGGTTCAATTTTTCGGGTTGTCAGTAACACCGCCACTGAAACAAAACATTTGACAGCAATATTTAGATAATTTTTATATTGATACATATCGTAAAAATGCAATTGGGAAATTTAACGGAAATAACCTAAATTGACCTAAAAATGAAAAAATGGATTGTTTTTCGTTTAATATAATTTTTGTATAAAATATAAGACCTCATAAGCTATGTAAATAATAAAGCAATTGAATGTTAGCATTTAGATTTGTCGTATTCATTTAACTTGGTGACGAAATGCAATCTTTTGGCCTGGGGTACATCTAATATAACAGCTATATGATATCTACAGTCTCTTTTATGGTTCCACATAAAATCACGCAGCTCACATTGTCGCTAATCGGGAATTTATATATTGATTTTGATGATAGAAAAAATTGTGCGGGGATTTTATTTTGTGAGGAATTATGCTTACCGTTTCTATTTTTTATCAGCATCAAAAACAATATTTTTAATCACAATCATTAGATTTTTATTATTGTGTTTCTTGATAGATATTAGCACAACATTGGGCCTTTGTAATTAGGATATTTAAAACAAACATAAAAATCTATTTGTAAACCAAAATCCCAAAGCAAAGCAAAAATTGTGAAGCTGAAAAATAGAGTAACTACTTGAACACGAAACACCAGGCAAGTAAGACAGGGTCCTACAGAATGGCAAGTACCTCCCGTCTAGCTAGATACATCCGTCAAACGTTAAGATAACAGTTAAACTTTATGTGGCATAACGGGTAATTTACACGGTTATTCAATATACGCGTATATTGCGGTCACATTAAATCCTGTAGTATATACATTATACACAGGGTATAATTTCCTTACATACTGTCAAACTCGAAGTCCATTGTCGATCCTGACTAATAGTTTCATGTTATTTTCACATAATCTTGATTACACACGGTGAAGGTGTAACCAGCTACACATGAGATGCTGACCCTTCTGGGGCACCCAGCCTCACGTCTGATGTGGAAGTTCACGTGTCTAGCCTAACTTGTTAGCTCCAAAGTGTATACTTTGCTTCTTGATTGTGATTCGGGGATGGATTAGTTCACGTATCTAACCTGACTTGTCAGTTCCAAAGTTTTAACTTTGATTCTTGATTGTCATTCGGACATGGAAAAGTATGTTTGTTTTTTTTGTTACATCCTACATAAACTAACCTCGATGTCTCGAGCTGCGATAATTTGAACACTTCCGCCCTCTTAATAGAGGTATTTACGCCAAATGATGTTATGGACGTTTTATCTAACAGAAAATTTATTACACGAAGTATTAATCTTTGCATATTCAACTGAAAAAAGATTTCGCCCAATTTTAAAACATGTTTAACATGTATAACTGAGTATTTTTAGAATACAGAATGGACTATAACAGGTTCTCTTTTTAGGTGCTTGGTTATCACACACAAATAAGGTTTTATGGCCAATCTCATTTTTTATATTCATTTAGTCCATATTTCATTTGCCTTTTTCAGTTTACTTAAACCAAATGTGAATTATTTATAGTTTACAGCATATAAAATTATGTCGTTCGACAAATTAGTTAACAAAACAAAGTACAAAGGCTGATAAATCTGCTGCTTACAACTGTTATATAAGGATCTCAAAAGTTTTGGTTAGGCATGTAATATCATAACATGCAAAAAATTACAATCAGAATCACAAGAGCTAAATAAATACTTTGCAATTAAGCAAAATGAGTTGATCATATCAATTAGTTAAAAAGTGTGTATATGATGGTTTTCATATTAATGACTACGTTTAAATAACCATATGTAACTATATAAGCCACAAAAAATTAACTTTACTCTTAAATGATTCATATAACGTTTAATAAACAGTATACCACTGGACATGACGTTAAACCGGTTAAATACGTATAAAGGTGCATTGACAGTGTATTTGTACCCAATATGCAATTCAGATTTATTCATTTAAATAAATTCAAGTATGATTTTATTGCTTATATAAATATGTGTACAAAGGCTAAAAAATGCACTTTTCTGAATAAAATAACTTAACTCAATGACCTACAAAATCTAATAAAATTCTTCATAATAAAAAACAAATATTATTATCCATGTCCGAATCACAATCTAGAATCAATATAAAAACATTGGAACTGGTCATTTAGGTGAAAGGAACATGGAACTATGGATCGTGAAATATGTTCATTGCAAACCTAGACAGAGGGACATAAAATGTATCAACAATATTGTGATGACGGCTAGAAAACTTTACCAAATCCTGATATATATAGGTAACGCTGATAAACATGAACATTTTAACACCCGGAAGTAAATTGTCCGCGGTCGCATATAACTTATATTTCAGAATCAGACAATGAATTTCTACTACATAGTTTATCACTACAGCTGCAAGATATTATGTTACATCAGTAAGATTAAAACGATTTCTGGTAATATTATTAATTTATCCCACAAAAGATCTTGATCTTTAAGAAGTCAAAACATTGTTACATCTGCAAAACCGACAAATCGCTTTGGTGACACCATTGTTTATAAAAGTTAAAGGGAACGTAATTGCTACTGACGGAATATTTTTGGGACAATGGAGATAATGACAAATGACCTAGTATACCATCATATTAGGTTACTAATTGATCAATGGAAATAAAGGACTCTTATCTGAGGTGGGATAAATTAAGTGTCGGCAGCAGTGTTAAATACTGCAAGTGCGTGGTAATTCAAGTAAAGCACTAGTGTACCAAACGCATGTATCATATTTATGCTCAGAATTATTACAATTTACTGGGCAAAACACATATTAGTCTATATCACTTATATGCCTAGAAAATGACGACGGCCGTCACTAGGGTTTCTTCCTTTCACTGTGATAAACATAACATAAAAAGTTGCGGTGTAAAATCAAAAGTATTAAGGTTCTGACTGAAACAAAATTAATAACAAAGTCATGCCATTGTTAATTTTACATCTCTAGACGGCTGCTTTGAAATACAATTCAAACAGTAGTGTTTGAAATAAAATTGTCAAACCAAAATTTTATCAAAGGTTGAAAAATATCCAAACGAATAAAATATATTTTACCAAAGCCTTAAAAGGAAATTAAATGGGATGGTTGGGTATTGATAACATTGGACAGATAATAGTTTTCAGCAAGAATAATGTAGTGTTTGTAAGATATTTATCTTGTTGGTAGACGACAAGTAGATGCAACTTTAATTTTTACAAAGTGTACGCTATAGATACATTGTCATCATACAGTAAAATATTTGCATAATGAACAAATAAACGACGCAATTTAATTTATTTGCATCACAATAAATTATAGATGCCATAGCGCATGTAAAAATTGCCGTCGCGAGATCCTGAATTGTTAGTGTTTAGGTAATAAGGTTTGACTGAGTGCTTTTTATTATTCAGGTTTAAACAACATAACGGTCATACAGATGTTACTGTCCCCGTCCTCGGAATCAACAGTTTTTTTTCGTTTTTCGCAAATATGAACACATCAACATAAATGGTAAAATAAGGAGAAGATGTATTATTATTATTTTGTTATGTTATACAAATAACAGTATTAACAATAACAACGGATTGCTTCTAAGTGTTGCGTTGTTATTTAGATTTAAGTAATGATAAAGTGAAGAGGAACAAAAGTCATTGACCCGATATTTACTACACTTTTAACTACAACCGACAACACTTATAACATTATTTCCTGAATGTCCATAAACACATTAACTAGCTCAAGATATCTAAATAAGTATGAAAATCATTAAAACAAACTTTAACCTCCTAAATATTCTCAACTGAAATTATGTGTAACATGCACTTTGGAGTTTATAGTATTCTAATGGTGATTTTGTTTCCAGTAAAAGGTACGTATTATACAATTATAATACATCAACCTCGGCCTATATTGCTTTTCTTTGTCGATAAAAAAACCATTAATGTTGATCGTTTAACCTACCTGTTTAAGCTTTTAAAATATATATAAATCATAACGTTTATATATACAGTATTCTGGAAAAATCCTAGAATAAACATTTGATAATCAGATCAAAATTTCATAAAAACAAAAATCTTGATGATTGAAGATCGTATAGTATCATGATATTATTATCAAACAAACTCGTGTATAGCTATGAAATGCTTTTATAGGCGATCCAAACTTTCTGCTTGGACCTGCAACATGTTTTATAGCCCAAACTTATTCTACATATTTGTGACATCCAGTAGCTCCATGTCCCTATCATAAAACTTGATAGACAGGAAGAGATTACCATCCCGTATAATCCGTTCTGACCTGCCTAATACAAGATCACACGTTTAATTTTTTTTCGTTTTCAGTTTTTACATAGATTTTGGTATTGTGGTGTGAACATTAGATCATACTATCTTGACTCTGGGTTCAGTTTTTTATTTTATATTCTATAGAATATATTCAGAAAGCTGCCTCAAAAAGCTAGATTAAGGATTATGATTTGTGTTGAATAATATATTCAAGAGAAATACCGTATGTAACCACGTTGTTAAGTATTGATAGCCGCCACCATTGGCTCCACATGATTGAATTAAAACATTGCCGATACATGTTTCTATACCACAAAATTAATAATAATATACATGCATGAAAACTTTTAAACTGTTTTAATCATAAAAGATGAGATACTTTTGAAGTTTAGAAAATATTGGAGGACATATTATAGTTTTCGAGAATCGAATGTTTTATAATGTCAAGATTTAAGTCAAGAGCCCAATATGTAAGTCATATTAATATAATGTTATGTTCTGGGTGCAGACAATAAAGTTATGACGCTATAAAGCAAAACAAAAACACGTGTTAACATGACCAAATCCAAATCCTAAAAGCAATTTATAAACTCTAAACGCAAAACAACTTAGTTAAATAACTTCAAACGAGTAATTGAAGTTAGAGTAAGTGTTTTCTGACAAGTTAACTATGTCATTCACGTTTGATATCAGTAAGTAAAAGGGCATTTGGACTAACATGGCATAATGCATCGTAAATATGATAATAAAAATTTTAAAAAAATATTACAATTATTATTTTTATCTGTATTACAACTCAGTATATTATAAAACCGAGTAGATAGTATGCTTTATATAATAGAGAATTTTGTCTAACGTGTGACCTAGGACCATTAACAACAGTACCGACATTTGGTATCAACTGGAGACGTAATGGAGTTATTGTAGCAATTGTCAACTGTCAGGCAAATGAAGGAAGAGGTTGAAAAGAACTATACCAGCGGTATATATATAACTGTTTAGATAATAAAAGATATTTTTACATTTAACGGCTACACGGAATAATAGTGAAGAAGGGTCTGTTTGGAAATGTGAAGATAATAGTGATCCGTTGTTAGGATCAAGTAATATTTACACTCTTGATGTTTATGGTAAGAAATACAAGTATAGAATATTTTTCAAATAATTATTTATAAAGATAATATTATCTATTTAACTTAAATATAAAATCGACATCGAAAATAGGTTACAAACTCGTTGTTTATTAATATTAATAGAAATATATATTGACAAATACTTTATTTTTTTAATTATACCGATATTGTGATTTTTAACTAACTTTGAAAAAAAAATCAAATCAAGAAGCACATTGTAATCTATAGAGGGCTTTGGCAGGTTTCACGGCCCCATAAACAACGTAAAAATGTATTCACACTGAGCCGAACGTATAACGTTACTCTATATTCGACGTGTTACCAGTTAGGTCTTTTTAAGTGTTATTTGTATTTTGTGCGAGTTCCGTATGTTGTTTACCGTAGGTATCGTACCGTCTTACGTACGTTTGTTTACTGTAACTAGACCATCGAGATGTACGAGTTACTTCTGCTTTAATCGCTAAACGTCGTGTGCGTTTAAGTACTACAACATATTTTTTAACATAGTTTTATGTACCCGGTCAAATTATCCGATCGCTAAGCGAGAAATTTCCTGAAATGGTGACAAATTTCTTTTTACTTGTTTTTCTTTTTAACATTTATTCTTTTATTTTGATTCGGACATGGATCAGTATGTTAGTTTTTTATTTAACTGAAACATTCACCATGCGTTGGACATGGACATGGACTGGTATGTTTGTCTTCGTATTTTTTAATTAAATAAATATAATTAATAGAAACAAACTTCATTAGAATCTATATTTCGTATTGGATATTTCAAATAATTGCTAAAACATGCTTCATGCCTATTAAAATAATGATAAAAAACAGTTATGCAAATGATTATATTTTTTAATAAAACATATATAGTTACCTAGTCATGTATGGTTTTAATTTTTACTGTTGTATCTGACATGTAGTATATTCCTAGAAAAAAAGTTTGATTTAGATTATTTAATATATAACGACTGTGGTACGTGTGGTACGTAAATCAAGTTATAAGTTTATGTTGGTAAAAAGATTGTAGCTGTTTAAGGCACATTTCAACGTAAAATTATATCTTAAGCTTCTATTTACATTTCCAACTTTCGCGTTCTACATCCATGTGTTGACATGATGTATATATAATATATATAAACCACCTATTTGTCATGTCTTGAGGACACATTTGTATATATTCTAGATCCTCCAACAACAGACCCAAAGATATATGATTTCGATGGTAGAGTAACGTACCCAGGAGACAGAATTACACTGACTTGTAGTGTAACTGGTGGTAATATATTGGCTACTCTTACCTGGACCTGTAAAGGTGTAACTGCTCAAACTTACAATAAAAAAACGACATTGAATTTAGTTATTAATAGATACATGTTTACCATAAATTCCAGTTATAACGGACAGATATGTACTTGTACAGCGTCACATAAACTCTGGGTAGACGATAAAGTCGTGCATAGTTAACGTTTATTGTATATTGTGAGTATTAAATACTTAGTATATATTCAAACAATACACTGAATTGTTAGACACAGACAACACCATTTAATTAATTATAACCTATTTAAGTGAGCGCTAAGGCTCATGAAGTTTTCGTTATCCCCTTTGGAAAAAATAAATTATCGTCAATCTATTCTTGTATCTGTTCGTTTGTCACTTTGTTTTCATCAAAACCAAACATCACAATTTTAATATATATTTTGTTGTTCGCAGACTGTAATCATTAACAGAAGTTATAGATACATTTAATAAATATAGTGTATATGCATTTTGTCTTCGGAAATATGATACTTTGATTTGTTCAATTTAAAAGTCGGGTGCGTTTGACCATTGTTGGTTCAATATTTACTTCATTTGCAGTTTGGCCAACGATATAAGACCAACATATTCTTAACTTCATTTCATTTGTCAGTTTTTTCTTGTATATGCCTTTGTAATTCGGCAAAAGTTTAGCTGTGGTTCACTTTTAACATCCTTATTTTTTCAGTTTATTCCAAATACATTGTATATCAATGATATCAGATTTTGTTCAAATCTCCAATATTTGCATAAGCCGACTGTTTCGGAATACGATTCTTCATCAGTAGTGCTTGATTAAAATTATGAAACCAAACCTGTTTTCAACATCTTGAAAAGATATTCAAAAGACCAATATGTATCAAGAACAATGTATTTGAACATATTGAATTGGTCATGGATAATGATCCGAACGCTTCTTTTATTCAGAAGCGGCCATCTAGTGTTTCACAATAAAAACACATTTCGCAATCATACATTAAACACTATAAATTGTCTTAAGACTCCACTACAGAAAACCCAGTAATTAGTGTATATATATATATATATATATATATATATATATATATATATATATATATATATATATATATAAAACTTGATTTTCCGCTATAAGGATGATAACTTTACACTGATTTGTACTCTCTAGCTACTTTATCCTACACATGTCATGGAAACTAGCTGAACATCTGAATTTGACACAAAAGACTTTTAATAGATGGAAAAACATGTAGGAGTTCGCATATTTAACCAAATTTACCGGTTTTAAAGTGTTTAAAATTGCTTATGAATTTTAATTTGGACATGGATTAGTATGTTCTGTTTTGATTAATAAACATTTATCATCTTCGCATCATTTCAGTGATTCTAGGGTATATTTACATGTTTTCATATCTCCATAGTTCAATGTGTGAATTATTTCTGGAATTGACCAATCCGTTTTTAAGAAAAGCAAAAAGTCATTCATATAACAGAAGTTATTTTCCACGTATTTGCTACGCAAGACAAGAAACAAAATATATGTGCTACAAAACACAATACTTGTTTAAAGTTATCATATTTAATATTCTTTTTCTATATTATTTTGTATAATATTTTTATAAATATATTATGAATAATGAAAAATTCTACATCATAAATTTATCGTAGCCAACAGTTAGTACAAACAACAAAATTGGGCAACTATTGTGTTGTAATTTTAGCTCAGTTTTTAGGCTTTATACTATTAGTTATGGAAACAAATACCGACATTATTTAGACTGATATATGACATTATGATGCGTGGTCTGTTATGTTCCTCATTTTGTTCAGGTTCAGGTATTTAGAGGTTTCCATGTCAGATACATAGGCGCATGAACAAGCATATGAGTTCAAAAACAAACATATTTACGCATGTGGTTTAGTGTTTATACGCTATGCCGTATATATGCGAAAATATAAATTTAATTCCTATTCAGTTTCAAGTATACATACAAAACACATTCAAACCCAAACCTATTTTAAGTTCAAAGTTAAAAACACAAATTTCTTTGAAACATGTTTTTAAGTTTTGAAAAATATATTTTAAAAGTGTCTTTAATAGAGTTTCCAAAAAATATTAACATTTTGGAAACTTTCAACATGTCATGAAGTCCCTTCTATATAAGGATTGCTTGCTTTTAAACTAACTTTTTTTTCCGAATGAATTTAAGTTCACGTGCTATTTTAACCTTTTGTTAAGGTCATCTTCTCATAGACGTCAATTCAAATAGCTCCGTTGGATAGTCTCTATAGATAGGTTTGATTCAGTGTCCATGAAGATAGTTGTCCACAGTTTTATGCCCTATAAAACGTTACATCCGTCGAAATAAGCGTCACTTAAGGTCACGGTTCATGTGAGATACGCCGATCTCGCATGACAAAGCAACCTATTTCACATGAGGAGGTATAACTTGTCTTGTGTCTTTTAAACAAATATATTTGCAAAATATTTATTGAAAAAAATGTAAACGTTTCTGCTCATTCTATTTCAAGAGGTTTCTTCTAAACGCAAAGTAAAGCAAAGGATGGCGATTGTAAAATAGCTGCAGCCACCGTGCTTTAACGGCATGTAATTCTAAAATGTTATCCTAAATGCTCTGTATACGTGTTTCTGATATAGTGTTACTGTATATAGATGTCATTTGCACATTAAAACAGTTTTGAATTTGTCTTAAAGTGGTCTCAATATAGAAGTGTGATAATATATATAATGTTCTATACAGCAAACTTATATCGTTGATTCGAACTTCAATGATTAAACATTCCTACCAGCTAAAACAACAGATATTTCTCAAAGTTGAAGATTTAGTGAAAATTCTACTTCTTCCCTTCAGAATTACATGTGCCCAGGCATTTTAAACAAAACAGAAGCTGAAGCTATGTAACAGATTTCGTGAAAATTAATAGAGCGAAACAAAACAATTAGTCTGAAATATTCAGTGTTACTATTTATTGATCATTTACTTCTGGAGACGTTACAGTAACCTCTTAATCCGATTAAGACGAGCGGGGATGCTTGGTCGGTAATTCAACGAATCGTCAACGCTTGATGATCGACTTTTCAGCTAATAATACCATGCGTTTTAACAGATTTTCTTTAGGAATCTATTGCCTTATTTTCTGTAATTATTATTCATATAATTGTATTATTCTCTGAAGAATGGTAAGTTTTATATTATTTACATTTTAGTTGATTTATTGCATATGTATTAAGGCAATTGGAAATAATATCTAGATCACGTTTTTTCGATTTCAACTTTTGCTTCTAGAATGTGATCCGGACGTGGATTAGTATAATGGTTTTGATTTTAAGAGACGTAATTGTTTTATCTGAGCGTCAATGGGAATACAAATGCTTAATATATCTCTACTGCTTAACTCTCAGCCGCGAATATTTAAATCGCTAAATCTTCTGATATGGCTTTTCACTATGAAATCGAAAAATTAAAAAAAACGGTTATACGGTATATATAAATTATAAAACAAAGGCGATGTCTCGAAAATTTGATATTTTAGACAAATGTCTGTAATATATGTTTCTCATTTAAATGATAAAAGTTTATTATAAACATAACACTACATGGTGAAATCCATACTATTTGCCATATCAGACCTCGACCGATAGTGTAATAATGTCTCTTATATTTTTCGGTTTTAAATGATAAAAGTTTAGGTTTATTATAAACAGAACACAACGTGGTGAAATCTATACAATTTGCGATATCAGACCTCGACCAATAGTGTATTAAGATGTTACCAAACTTGATTATGATATTTATGACATCCCTTAGCTCCGTGTTCCTATCATATTACAGGTGTATTTTGCAAACCAGGATATGATAACTATTCCGTACAACTCGTTCTAACCTAACTTGTAACAGTAGGATAGCCAAGTCTAAATTATGCGTTGGTTTTAAAATTTGAGACCTTCCGCGGTAAATAAAAAGGGATTACTTTTTGGCAAGTGTCTCAACCCGAAAAATATCGTCATTTTCAGAATCGTTTTTATACCATAAAATTAATATTTCTAGCTACGAATATGATGCAAGCGTGTGAGGAATTAACTAAACTTTCTACATGTATCAAACAGTCCGAGATAAAACACCACATTTATCTAAAATTACTGATATCCAGACGACAAGCGATTTCTCTTGAAAATCAACAAAATTTCTTTTCCATTTTTGAAACTGGTACGTTTTTTGTGTAAAAAATAGTTTTCCTAGAATTTTTATACAATGTCAGAAAATTATTATAGTAAAGGCCAGTAAATTATCGTACCTGGTGCACGAGGGTTAAATATGCGAGAATCGCAAAAATCCAACAGTACGTCTTGTTGTCAATGAAATCAAATATGGCCACGACCTTGATAATCATTGTTCCAACGTAATGACGTAAACAACGTTCCCCGTGTCAAATATATACGTCAACTGTATACACTGTACACGCAATGTACAGTACAGACCAGCCGAAAGTTTAACACTAAGTTAACCAAAAGAAGTCAAAGCTCGACTGCCGATTGCCTAAGGTATGGAACGGTAGCGGTCGAAAAGCTGCTGAAAGATACATTGTAGATGGCAACTGCTGTCAATATTTATAAACACCAAACGAGGGACCAATATGGGCTGTCAGCACTAATTCGTTAGCTGGATGCTAAACTTTGTACAGGTCTATACTGTATTTATCGACTTTTTTTGAAACATGCATCCACATCTGGCATACGTCTTATGACATGTGTTTGTTGATGGAGATACTTTAGGACCCTAAGAGTAATAAATAAATAAATAGATAAATAAAAAAATAAATAAATAAATAAATAAATAAATAAATAAATAAATAAGGAATTCTACAGAGAGATAAGTTAGAGCTGGGACAGTATGTTGAGCAGGTTACAAAATGTCAAGCAGGTTAGAGATGATAATAAATAAATAAATCAGAAATTGTTCAGAGAAATAGGTTAAAACTTGGACACAATATGTCAACAGTTAATAAATAAATATATTAATTAATAAATAAGAAATTCTACAGAGAAATAAGTTAGAGTTGGGACACAATATATCAGCAGTGAATAAATAAATAAATAAATCAATAAATAAATAAATAAATCAGAAATTCTACAGAAAAATAAGTTAGAGCTGGGACACAGTATGTTGAGCAGGTTAGTGGTGATAAATAGGGTAAATATACATAAATAGAGATCCAAATAAGTTGCATTTTGTCTTTCCTCAAGGTACTAACATGAAATGGATGTGGTATGGTTACCATGGAAAGTATCCTCAGCTATTTTTGTTGTAAAAATAAAACAAATTTTTATATGATTGAACAAAATTAACATTTAAAACATAAAAGATATTGAATTACTAAAAAGTTAAAAAAATTATGAACAGGCAGATAGTTAGAAATTTTGTCATACTATTGCTTGTTAAATGAATGACAAGTGGACCATGATAGGATTTTAAAGGACTAAAATGATCTTAATTATAAAATTTAATTTAGAAACTTCACAAACAGGTGATTATTTGGGGACAGATACTTTCTAGTTGTTCTGGCTGTGATAAATAGATAAATCATTTACAAATAAATCAAAAACTTTGGGATCATATGGCAGTGTTTATTCTAGAAAGGGGCTGTTGATCCTTTATTTTGCCAAATGGCACCATAATAAAGGTCATAGTGGGCCACATTTGAAATTAGATTTGATTTCAAATGCAAGTTCAAAATATTTTATAGCATTGTCACATATAAAAAAACATTATATGAAACTTTTACATACTTCATTACAAAAGCTTTAACACAGCATCAAACATTAGATGTATGCAAAATTATTGATGTTATTCAACTTGTTATTAGAGGAATTTTATTAGAAATGAACCCATCTGAAAAAATCTAAAATGAACACTCGTAGCTATTACTGTTTACACATAATGGAACATTTTTCAAAGAAAAAATGAATTGTGTGTGACTAAACCAACTTTGTAAATTGTAATAATGTTGAATGTCACATTTATGTAAAATTAAAACATAACAATATCTTTAATACACTAGGAATTAGATATCATCAGACATTTATGAATGTTTCATTTTATGTAAAATTTAAAAAAACTCAACACATATCAATATCCTTGACATACTGGGAAATATATACTATTACACATTTATAAATTGAATGCTTTTCTTGATACTGAATACCTCTTTTTTCACCACATGAAATGCTTTTCATGCACCCTTGTCTGAAGTGTAACATACAGGTAACAGCATAGGTTAAAATCTTACTATGTCAGAAAGTTTGCCAGTTCTCTTGTTGAGGGGTGTGTTTTACCTCAGGAATGAAGCCTAATGATTTTGAGTTTAAGGCCAGCTCACTTCATAAAAGAATTTGTAATATTAATAAATAGCTTAAATGTGTAAACATTAAGTGACCCGCACTCAATACTTTAGAAGCCATTGGCTACTGGGTCCCTGCAAATCTTCATCACTGTACCTAGTTTCCTCCTTAATCTCATTTACCTGGTTATAATAGAAATAATCTTGAATGGAGTGTGTATACCAACCAATCAATTCTAAATTTAACTGATAAATCTGGAATAGGCCTAGTGTGTTACAATTATTTTGAATTCTTTCAAACTAATCATGGTCATTTGCATACATTGTGTCATGGATTTCACTGCATTTACATCAACTTATTTCTTAATGCGATTATCAAACGATTTCCCATGAATTTTCCTAAAAGAATTAAGGTGATATTTATTTATCAGAATTATATAATTTTACAGAAATTACTGAAATTCCTAAATATTTTACAGATCTGTATTTAATCATTATAATATGGAGTTAAATTTTTAACCAAGTCAAATGAAATCCACACGATTGGTTTTCATTTTTCCTATTTCCTACATCCACATAGTCTATTTTAAATGTTATTTGTGCTATGTCAAGTTGTCTTAAAACTTTTATTAAAGCAAAATAATCAACTATTTATGTCTAAATTGTACTAAAATAATAATGCCGAGGTTATTGGCATCAGAACAGAAATAAAAATTTAAATAATAAAGACCAATGTTGTGTTGACTCTGGCTAAACTAACATGGGAGATGTTTCCTCATTTTGGGAAATATTTTATAAAGAAAAATCCAGACTAACCCTCTTTAATGATATTATATTATATTTATCCAATGATATGTACTCATATGACAGATAGGTCCTGTTTATATTTTGCCAGCAAAGCAAAATCAGTTGGTAATTTTCAGTAATTCTGAGTTCCTAACTAGCCCTACATGAGCAGGTTGCACTGTACACTGTATTGGTACAGATCGCGAGTCCATATGGGTAAAATTACAATACATGCATATCTAATGTGTTAGACAGCCATGCAGATCGATCATACATAACAAATAAGGCAAAAATGCTTGACTATTTTGTCCAAAATACACGATGACATTTTCTGCATGCTAGAATTGTGATCGAGGCGGAAAGAATGCTAATCAAATATGTCCGACTGGAAGTGGTTCCAAAAATCGGCAGATTAGACGAGAAATGGAGTGAAAATACAATATTTTTAGGAAAAACTTACTTTATTTCAACAAAAATATCTCCACAGCATCTCTCGATTATCAAATGTATACATTACATACAACAAGGAAGCTGTCTTAGCATTTTTTATGTGTCAAATTAGCCGGAAAGGAGGCGGCCCATGATCGAGAATCTGGCAATGTCATCGATTTTTTCGACATTTGAAACTGGTACGTTTTTTTGTGTAAAGAAAATTATTTTACAAATATACATCAAAATAACAGTGAGAAAACACTCTTTCCGTTCATGTAAAAACATCTTTGGTGCATGAGGAACTGCGTACACAGAATGATATTTTTAAAGTATCAATTTTCAATTTTTCGCCGGTGCCAAACATTCAATTACGATTTAAATTGTTAAATTCTCTCCGTCTTTGATAAAAATCGTCTTTAATGACTTACTTTTGTCCTCAAAAGACGATAAAATACTACAAATAGTATAAAAAAACTCGCAGTGAAATAAATATGTAATTTTACCGCCTCGAGTGAATTCTAATTTTTGACAATTTTTTCACTTTGTCTGCGCGTGAAATTTTGTTTGATGAATCAATGCGCTGGCCGGGTTGGCTATCCTACTGTAAAAGGTGACACTTTTTTCTTATATTCAGGTTTTAAGTTTTTAACTGAGATTTTGGGATTGTGATTTCCACATTTACTTGTAAGATCTTGATTGAAGTTTCAAGTTCTTACTTTTTTTATAAACTTGTTCAGAAGTCTGCTTTGAAAAGCTGAAAAGAAGGTTATTATTGCGTTGAACACTATATATTCAAGACCAATACGATATAACATTAGGTATTAAACTATTTGATAACCGACAACCGACAACAAAAGCGTTCAAAAAATCCAGCATTGTATGCTTTGAATTACAAAATTGATATCATCTATACTTGCATGACAACTTTTTTGAGTAAAGTGTTAGACAAATGCTGTAAAAGTGTTTTTTCCCATCATTTAATGCATATTATATTGGCATGGTTTAGTATGTTTGTTTTTTATTATAATGTCATGGTTATAGGGCATTACTCCAATTGTAAATCAAATAAATATAACAATAACAATCCACAAAAATATAAATAAAAAGTTAAAAGCTTGGAAAGTAAGTTAACATGTTAACTTCAACCAGGTAAGTTAGGTATATGTAAGCTAGTTCTTTCTAGGCAACTACACTGTTCACATTTGAAATCTGAACAGAAGAAGGTATTTTCACTAACAAAAATACAGCCAATATTTTTAGTTAACCAATTATTATTATTGTTATTTTTTTATTATTATTATTATTATTATTATTATTATTATATTATTATTATTATTATATTATTATTATTATTATATTAAGCCCAGTATACTATAACAACGAGTGGTTCTTATGCAATAAAGAATAAAGAATTCAATTTAACGTGTAACATAGGACCATCATCCATAGTACCAGTATCTGTTATTATCTGGAGAAGAAATGGCGTTAGTGTAGCAGTAGTCTATTTATCCAACTGTCGGACACATGAAGGATCAGG